>CM060942.1:444652726-445252726 GCA_030765085.1 Allium cepa | reverse complement strand
TCTTCAAAGAAAAAACAATGGCTAACAGTTCTAAATCATGCGTAGCATAGTTCTTCTCATGTGACTCCAATTTTCGACTAGCATATGCAATTACTCTGTCATTCTGCATCAGAACTGCTCCCAGTCCAACTAAACATGCATCCGTATAAACTTCAAATTTGCTCTTCCCATCCGGAATAGCAAGTACTGGAGCACTAGTTAGCCTTGTCTTCAATTCCTAAAAAGCTTCTTTGTAACGTCCCGCCTTTTCGCACGTTTTAAATCGACACACGTGCCAATTTAAAGCATACGCAAGGGCGGATTGTTATGGGGTAAATAAGAAAAACAAGAAGAAAAACAAAACAGAATCTCATAGTGGAAGGATAAAATATAATAATCAAATATACGGTTCATGAAGCTACTTTACAAAACAATTGATTATATTTACATAATACATATAAGACTTACACATCCCAATGCAGCGGAACAGTATGAGTGCAGTGCAATAGAATAAATAATAATAATACGAATCTTCATCTTCATCCTCCAAAGCTAAATCTTCAAATCCTAAAACGCTCGGACTGGCCCGAGCGAATTGAAAAGACAAAACACTCGAGTCAGGACTAAAAGATCTTATGTAAGTTAAATCAACAGGAATAAATATGAGTTCAGTAACTTAAGAGATGCTCGGGATTTTCATCTCCTATGGATCCGTTAAACTATTTACTATGTAGTATATTTCTCTATTATAATAGTGTCTAATTGTAAAATAAACTTACTTTTTAGTAGCGTTAAGGAGTGACCCAATATTTCCCTTAACACATAATATGTTCCCATAGTCTATGCAGTACCGTAATCTCCCCCGTAATGGGCATCGTCAGAGGGCACTCCATAGGTATGGTACAAAACCAAAATCGTATAAGGCGCGCTAGGGTAGGTGACACGGCAAACTAGGCAATGCCAGGGTAGATATACCAATTGCTATCCGGGCTGGTGGTAATGCATAGCCGTAGCTACCGCCCACCTCGAACAAACTCCCCTTAAAATCAAAAGTAAAAGTGGCCACCGAATCAATCCAAAGTCAGAGTATAGTATCGAAGAGGAGTATCCGATAAAGGGCGCTAACCCCCTTGGCCCGAGAATCGCTCTTGCTTTAGACACATTATGCCAACTCACGGGAGTCGGGTCCACGTATTTACCTCAAAGGAAACGCCGCCACCAACCTGCTCCATTCTGGAATCTCCACCGCGTACACGGTTGTTAAAGTGGTTTTCGGAGTTGGCAGAGAGTATGACAACTTTCGATCCCGGTCTCTTCAACAACCAAACGTTATTATAACACTGCGGTCATTTTAAAAATAATTATACTTTCAAAACCAGAATATAATTATCCATTTCAAAACTCATAAATACGATATCTTTTCCCTTTCAAACCAAACTCATTTGATATTATTTTTATAAAAACCCAAATTAATATAATATCATTTTATTTCAAATATATATTGCTTTTCCAAAATCATATTGTTTTCAAACTTATAATAATCGGAAATCAAACATTGAATTATAACTTTCAAACTATAATACTTCGAAAATTCATAGCTTTAAACCATAATTTCTAAAACTTAAATGGTTTGGATATTCAAATAGTATATAGCATCAATAGTTTGGATTCAAAATTTCTTTATAAAATAAAATAATTTCCGCGACTTACAATTTATTTCATTTAAGATTAAGTCAAAATCCATAAATTTAAAATCGCTTTCAGTTTATATAAACCACTTCAGTTTCAATATATTTCAAACTTTGAATATTAAACAATTTGAACTAAGGTTGGAAATTTCTGTTTCACCAATTTAAAGTCCTATTATTTAGTTTGAAATAATAATTGCATAATAAACCCGTAATCTTTTAAGTAAAACTCAAATTACTTATAAAAGAAAATTTCCTTCAATTTTTATACTAGAAATATTCATTTAATTCACCTTGAATAGAATTCAGTTATAAATATCATACCTTTTTTAAAATTTCAAGTTAATAAGCTTAGTTAACTTCTTAATTAAGCTCAATTCCAAATAAATTTTCCAATTTAACTCCCAATCTTAATTAATTTAAATCCTTTAAAATTATATGTAATTTCAATATCTTAACATGTACTTAACCATACAATATAAAATAATCAAACTCCATCATTCAACTTATTTATTTTATTTAACCAATCCATGTATAGTTTATCTTCAATTCTTTAACTATAGATGCATATATAAAATAAGATTTTATATAATATCAAAATCTATATTTATTAGCCGTATCCTATCCAAACCATAGAAAAATGATTTCAAAAATAATAATTTTTATATATATACCGTGGTGCCTGTATATAATTTTCTATCCTATGGTCAAGTGATACGGATATTTATCATTTCAATCCGCAATTTAAAAATAAAAAAATGCGGTTGTATATCATTTCAAACCGGAATCTCGAATGAATGAATACATGATAACTTGCAGATTTTAAAATATAGTACACATCATCCATTCACTAAACATCAATTATCAATCAATAATTATAATCATCATCCAATTTAAACAAACATCAATATATAACAGGTGATAAATAACTGGTATCAATTTCAGTTTATACTCAAATAAATTTAATAACTGTTAATTGGCAGTTTATATGCAAAATAAATTTAATTTAACTAGCAGTTAATATGCAATAATGAATTTAAATAACGCATAAATTAAATGAATGCAATTTAACTGAGAAATTGATGAAATATATACCAAACAGCTATAAATAAAATTTTAAACACATCAAAAAAAATCAATTTAACAAACATAAGAAATTTTAGAAGTTGTGAGTGGGTTAAAACACTCACCTTTATATGAATCTGAAAATAATAGACTTCTAATCAATAGCTTCGCTCTACGCTTCCTTAGTCTTCTTATTGATTGCTAGCTTTGTTTCGTAATTTCTTTTATTTTGATTTACTTAAATTTCCCTCCTTATTATATTAATATATATATGTATTTATGTATGTATTTTTAAAAGGTTCGGAAGAGATTTGAAAAAGAAGAATTTGAAAAAGAAAAGGATTGAAATAAGAAGAACTGAAAATTGTAGAGAATATCAAGTTTTGAAAAGAAAGAAGAAAGTTTGAAATAGAATAAAACTTGAGAAGAAGAATATTTGAAGAGGAAGGAAAAATTAAAATGAGATACAGTAAGGAGATTTGAGGAAAAAAAAAGAAGGAGTTTTGAATGGAGGCTAGGGTTTCATTTGCATCGTATCGTATTTATAAGGTTAGAGTTAGGTCTAGGGACAAAGAGATTTGAAAGGAGAGGCTGCTATTCATTAGAAATAAAGTAAATATGAACAACTTGGTATTGAAATATAGTAAATATGAACAGCCCTTTTTTAAAAGTAGCAGGTATTAAATAGAGGTAATTATTAATTAGAAAGGGAATGAATATGGAGGGACGAAAATAAATGACACATTTCATTAGTTTGATTCTAAATTAATTAAGTGTTAGATACAGAAAAGTTTGAATACATCATAAATATTCTCACTTATTTACAATGACTTAAACAAGTCTTTATGTAAATTTAGAGTTGATAAATCTATCAATTGCAGTGCCAAAACTTCTATTTCATTATATTCAAAATTATAAATTAAGTTCCCCAAAATTTCTATTAAGTTAAATAATCAATGATTATTCCATCTATAAATTTTAAGTAGATGGATTCAAATGTTGGCTCAGAAACTATTATTTTAATATTCTTGATTTCAGTTAAATCTCTATAAACGTAATACTTTAAACGTTAAATTTCATTTATTTTGCAATACTTCAATTAAATTAATAAATATTGCTTTCTATACTTAAATCTATATTAACAAAATGTTAGATTTGGATCGATAGAAATCGATTTACCAAAAATTACGTACACATTACGTAAATAAACAACTATATAAATTTGCCACCTATTAGCTCTCATTGTATTCTTAAGTTTGTAACCTATCAATTTCGATTATACTTCCATCTATAATGCAAATCCAATCTCCTCTAACTGCATAAATTAGGGCAATTTATTGCAATTGATTTCCCAATAAACTTCATAAATTATCAAATTGAAACCAAAATAAAACTTTATTTATTATAAAAATCTTGTTGTTTAATTGAATTGACCATTCACGGATATATTTTACCTTGATCTCCAATTATTACTTAAATACATCACAAAATGTTAAATCTATAATCATTACAATTCGTTACCAAAATTAATTTAACGAAATCAATTACGCCCTTTAAAAATTTCTATTCATTCATTAATTGCTAATTGTTATTCAATTTAAACCACTTCATTTGATTTCCCTATTATGCATCAATTATAAACCCATCATCGTAAAGGTGATGTCAACATTTTATACTATAAATTTACCCTTTTATATTCCAATATAAATAAATGCTCACATACAAATTAAGATTCTAAATCCAATTAATTATTCCATTTAATCCATTGATTTATTAACTTTAATTATTGCAATTCATTGTCTAACATAAATTTGAATCTATTTCCAAATTTTCACGTTTCAACTAATTAACACCTTACAATAGTTTACAAATAAAAAGGAGATTGTACTAAATAAATATTTATTGTCCTGCATTACTTTATTACCTCCATTTACATTCAATCTTCGTAAATAAATAATTTATTTCATTGATTAATTCAATACTTACCTTTATTTACTTAATTTAACTTTATATCCAAATGCACAAATTTTCACTATTCCAATTAATTGAAATATAAAATTAAATTTGTAAATTTTTATACCCTTGATACATCAAATTTCAATATTTTCTTTCATATAAATTAATAAGACTTCTATTTCTGTCTAAATTTAAATTAAAATCTTATTAATTTAATTCATTTTAAACAACGAATTTATACTGGTTGTTACATTCTTTACACTGAGATGTCCATTTGAATTTGGTTCCTTTCCTAGTCAGCTTGGTCAGATGTGAAGAAATCTTGGAATAATCTTTGATAAATTTTCTGTAATATCCAGCCAAACCCAGAAAACTGCAAACTTCAGTCGGTGTCTCCGGCTGCTTCCATTCCAAAATAGTTTCAATCTTTGCTGGATCTACAGAAATGCCTTCACCAGAAACAATGTTCCCTAAAAATTTGACTTCCTATTTCCAGAAATGGCACTTTGAAAATTTTTCCTTCAACACATGCTTCCTCGGAGTCTCCAACACAATCCTCAAATGCTGCCTGTGCTCTTCTTCCAATTTGGAGTAGACCAAATATGATCAATGAATACCAGCACAGACTTATTCAACACATCTCTAAAGACTCGGTTCATGAGGTCAACAAAACAGGCTGGAGCGTTGGTTAACCCGAAAGGCATAACCAACCACTCATAAAAACAATTCGGTCCCCTAAATGCTGTCAAGGGAATACTGTCTTCAGCTACTCTCAATTGATGGAAACCTGAAGCTAAATCCAGTTGAGAAAAGATAGAACCTCCATGCAACTGGTCAAAAAGATCATCGATGCGAGGAAAAGGATATTTGTTTCGAATGGCCACTTTGTTCAATTCTCTATAATCAACACAGAACCTTAGCGAACCAACCGATTTGGTGACAAACACCACAGCAGAGCCCCAACAATAAAACTTGGGTCTAAGCAAACCCTTCTCCAAAAGATCTTGTGTCTGTTTAATCAACTCTTCTCTCTCTCTAGGAGACATTCTCCTACTGGGCTGAATCACCGGCACAGCTCCTGGAATCAAATCAATACGAAACTCAATCTCTCGATGTGGAGGCAGACACTTAACTTCTTCAAAGACATCAGGAAAATCTTGAACCACATCGATTTCTTCAACTTTCTCTTGAGAAGTCTCAACTCCTAGCCAAAGACTACTCAAGTGAAATCCAGAACTATCGCACGACACTCTGGCAATCCTACCCAAATCAGTCTCCAATGAAACTGTCCTCTCATCACAATTCAGGACTGCTTTATACTTATCGAGCCAATCCATTCCCAAAATATGATGAAATCCCTTAAAATTTAGCACATAAGGGTCACAAGAGAAACTATGTGACAAATAAGAAATCTTCAAGTCCTTACAGATCGTATCTAGTTTGGTTGCCCCACCAATATGATTAGATACAATAATGGGACGATCCACCATAGTAGGGTTGAGAGAGAACTTTTCTACTGATTCCAAAGAAATGAAACTCAAAGATGCACCCGAATTAAACAAAACCTTAATATATTTGCCATTTAAGAGTAAGGTACCTTCCAATACACCTTTGCCTTGAGAAGAAGAAGATGGACCGGCTTCTATAGAAAAAACTTTATCCTGCGGTGTCCTCTGCAAAAGTGGACAATTCTTAATCATATGACCGGGCTGATGACAATTAAAACACAACGATCTCTGAACTATTGCTGATTCTGGACCACTCTGACGTTGTTGTTGCTGAGATCCTCTTTGAGGACACTGATTTGCCAAATGTCCAATTTGCTGACAATTATAACACTTGCGGGGTCCGTTATTGCTTCCTCCAGGTTTCTTTCACTTGCCTTGCCTTTTCCAAAGTGGATTGAAGTTCCTTTTATTTGGGTTAACGAAATTCCCTCTCGAAACTGCTGTTGTTGCCTTCAATTTATTGCTCATCAAATTTTCATACCTCAAAGCCATATCAACTAAATCAACAAAAGATCATTTCAAGAGCACTGTCATCTTATCGTGAAATTCGGACCTCAATCCTTGCACAAACTTTTCATTCTTCTTGAGGGCAGTATCAATGAGTCTTGGTCCATAACATGAAAGTTCGTTGAATTTGGTCTCATACTCAGAAACAGTCATGCTTTCCTACTTCAAATTCAGAAAATCCTGGTACAATTTGGTTTTCCCTGCTGTTGGCATAAACTTTTCCTCAAATAACTTCTTAAATCTTTTCCATGAAATATCTTCTTGAGGAACATTTGCAATTGTTTCATCCCACCATGCTTTGCGCCTCCCTGCAATTGCCACGATGCCATTTCCCTCTTCCGATCATCCGACAACCTCATATTCTTAAAAATGCGCTCACAAGAGTGTAACCAGGCTTGAACTTCAATTATCGATTCTGAACCTTTAAATGGTTGGCCCACCAGATGGATAAAATCTTTACATAAAGCTGCAAAACTAACTTGAGGCGGTACTAGATTTATAGCCTCTCTAGCAATTTGACTTCGACCATTATCAATCGAAGTACTGGCCCTAACTCTGCCTCTTCTTTCGGAACTCATGTTGGCCACCTGGACAGGTAACACAACAAATTTAGATAGGTATATAATTATATGAAAATACAAATACGCACTCTCAGGATAAATATTATTCAAGAGCCTAGGTACTCGCTCAACCTAGTGCTCTAATACCAGCTGTGACGACCCGGCTTTCTAACTCTAGAAAGACGTGTCATCAATAAGAAAAAAAGGGATAGAAATAGAAAAGAATAGAAAAAAAGAATAACAATATCATAATCTCACAGCGGAATGGAACAAAATATAATACATCAACATAACTATTACATAGTCATATACACATCAGAGTTATACAATATCATACAACATGACTGTCATATACATATATGTCAAGACATACATCCCAAAATACATCATATATTAACTAACACAACGGGATTATATTGATAGCTACATACGACTGGTCTTCTGCTCCAATTCCTCTAGAAAACTCTGTACTCAGAAACCTACTACTTGGCTACTCATAAAATTTTGAGTAACCAAGAGTTTATGAAAAACAAAATATAAACTCCGGGTCAGACATGGGTCTGGTATGAGTAAACGGTTAAAGTTGTTTAACTTTGAAAATCATTTGAAATAAAGGTATCACGTAAGACTTTCCACACATAAACACGGGTAAGTTTTTACCTTACGCTAACCAAAACATTTTATAGGAAATTCAGTGATATTATAATAGTGTCTAGGGTTTTCAAGTAAAATATAGAAATAGCTGAAATGCTTACATCTCACATTTCAACATAGTTGGGCACAATCAAAACGTACGGCTCTTGTTGGAAATTGGATCCCATACAATGGCAAGGCTACTGGGGTACCGCCCGTCACAGTACGTGGCCTAGATCACCGTACCGAGGAGCCACCGTAAGTGACGCCTCACCACTATACCCACGCTAGCCAAGAACGCTACTGTGTAGTGCTGTCAACTAGCACGGAGAATAAGGCTGTTGAGGAGCGACCATCCATGTGATTGCTTATCACACGGTGGCTATAAATAATCTTCGGAAACAAACATAGAAATAAGCATAACACAAATCAGTCACAGACATCCATATCACAAAGGCGGAAGAAGATATGAATATATAACTAACACATGAAAGTGTACATCAGAGTAGTGGTCAAAAAGATCCACAATAATACAAAAGAATAGCAAAACATGCTATACAAAAGAATACAACTATGAGTCTATGTCTCAAGTGCATACAACAAAAACTGCTAATCTAAACAAGTAGCCAAAAGTCTGTGTAGTGAATCACTAGGGGAGAAGTCAAGCAGAAGCACATGTAACATCTCGGTCTGACCCGAGTATTATTTATAAGAAAATAATAAACAGATCACTCTAGCTATAAATATCAGACGACATGATATAAAATAAGACAAATGGCATATATCACAAGAATCTTCTCAAAGATCCAAAAGGGTATCATACCCAAAACTTGTAGTCATAACAAGTCAATGACATAAATTCCAGAAATCAACACAAGAAATCCAGAAAATCATGAAAAAGAAAGAGGCCTATCACATGACGGTCCGAAAACCATGGGGATCAACCCCATATGTGTGAGTCGAAATCACACAGATGAGGTCTAGACTAACCGAAAATCAAAAAGGTATGTGTGAGTGAAATCACACAAGTGGTATCTAGTCTAACCTCGCAAACAAAAACATATGTGTGAGTGAAATCACACAAGTGGTGTCTAGACTAACCAAGAAGGTAAAAAGGTATGTGTGAATGAAATCACACAAGTGGTGTCTAGTCTAACCAAGCAAAAAAGAGACATCGCACAATTGCTAGTCTAAATCATAAGAATGATCGTCATGATCAACGAGAAGTGTCAATTACACTAAGCTAGTAAATATAAAAGTTTAGCTTCATGTCCCATAACCACTTGCTTAACTTAAATATTTACGAACAAACTATAAATCTTCACTAGAAAATTGTCACAAGAGGTTCAATCGAACAAGTCCAAGAATTAACCGACGAAGCAAATGCAAGCGTTTCATACCACTTGTTTTACTAGGCCGTTTATTTAGATTTCTCATCCGAGTGAGGTAAAGGTTTGTATATACTAATAGACTGGAAAACGGTTTTATAAACGAGTTTGGTATCGAAAATAAAGTTGAAATCATTTTGATGAAAAAGTTTTGAAATTTACTACTAGTATTGAAACCTTCATATTTCTAAAGTTGTCTCGAAGAATGGTCAACTCAGCATCTCAACAAAGCAAGTTCGGTTAAATGTTTTTCAGATAAGATCCCATACGGAGGGGGTTCCAGGGGGTGGCAACCCCCCAAGGTGGGGGTGCGGGGCCAACGCCCCTGCTACGGGGTTCGACCTGCCCGGTCAGGTCGCGAGGGTCCAGGGGGCAGCTCCCCCGGCATGGTGCGGGGCAGCGCCCCATCCAAAACGGTACGACCTAGTGAAGACTAAGGGAGGATAGGATCGAGCGACCTAAAGGGGCATACGACCTAAAGGTGTTCGCGACCTAGTGGTCGAGCGACTTAACAAGGTTCACAGCCTAAGAAAAACAAGGTCACGCGACCTAACAGGAAACAAGGTCAAGCGACCTAAGGGGTTACGCGACCTAACGTAACACGGTTCAAACGACCTAAGGCATCACAGGTCGAACGACCTAAATGCTTAAGGGACAGACGACCTAAAGAGGTTTGCGACCTAATGGGGTTCACGACCTAAAGGTATTCGCGACTTAACGGGTTATAGGTGTAACGACCTAACGACATAAAGGCCTAACGACCTAAAGGTGATAGGGTTACGCGACTTAGGGACAGAAGTAGGACCGAGCGACCTACGACCTAGGAGACTCACGACCTACGACCTAAGGCCCGCGCGACCTAGTGAAATAGTAGAGGCAATATTAGGTCGGAGACGACCTACGACTTAAGGCCAGCGCGACCTAAGGTTTTAACACGCGAGCGACCTAACGTTATAAAGGCCAAACGACCTAAGGCTTAACTCGTGAACGATCTTCGGCTTAAGGCTTAACTCGTGAACGACCTTCGGCTTAAGGCTTAACTCGCGAGTGACCTAACGTCCAGGCGACTTTTCCACGTGCGTAAGCTATGAACCCGAGCGACCTAAGGGTCCAGAACGACCTAAGGCTGGAAATTCACCAAAAACACTAAAAAGTGGAGTCTTTCGCCAATCCAATCCAAACCAAATGCAAATGTGCATGTTAAAGTGATAGGGAACCATTCCCAACAGTCCAAGATAGTTATAAGTAAGAGTGTGAGATAAAGATCTCACCTTTTCACTAAAATGGATGAAGATGAAGCTTGAAGTCAATGGAGAAGCAATCCAAAGCTTGAATCCAATATCTTCTACTTGAATTTGGAGTTGAATGTTGGATTAGCAATTAAATTTGAGCTTGGAGTTTTAATTTCCCATTGTCTTCACCATTAATGCAAATTTCAAGCTAGTTAGGAATTTATGAAGAGTGAGGAGAAGGGGATTGGAAATTGGGCTTAATAGGCTAAACTAACCCAAAGTCCAAAGTGGGAAAAGTTAGTGAAATTTCACTAACTCCAAACCTATCGATGTTTATACTTAAAAAAAGGTTGTAAACGGCATTTCGAACTCAATGGAAGTGGTCTCGAGTCCTAATTTGACCATTTGCAAAAAGTATCTTTTCGTACCAATATCCGATTAACGACAAAATATTAAATATAAAATCGACAAATATGCGGGTTGTTACAGACTCCCCTCCTTAAAGAAATTGCGTCCTCGCAATATAAGATGGAAATAAAAAGTAACAACCATAAAAGCATATTAACACAAAAGAAATTTGAAATAGGAAGTTCACCTCAAAGAGTAGGAGTAAGCAAGTCCGGATGTGTTCGCTCGATGAATTCTCTGGATTCCCAAGGGCAAACCTTAGGATTTGAGGACCATTGAACCTTCACAAGCGGAACATCTTTATTTCGGAGTCGTTTGATCTCCGAAGCAATAATTCGAATAGGATGCTGCTCGTAAGTTAAATTCGGTGAAACTTCAATTTCTTCCACAACTCCAGGTTAAGAATAGAATCGGAATCTCGAAGACATTTCCGTAATTGAGAAACATGAAACACGTCTTGCATAGTAGAAAACTGAGCCGGTAATGCAAGGCGATAAGCCACAGAACCAATACGTTCAGTGATAGGAAATGGCCCAATATATCAGGGTGCTAACTTTCCCGATCGACTGAAACGTACAACACCTTTCATAGGTGAACACGAATAAAAACAGAATCTCCCATAGAAAATTCTAACTTCCTTCTACGATTATCGGCATAGGATTTTTGTCTACACTGGGCTTCTTTCATCCTATGTCGAATAAGTTCAATCTTCTCTGTGGAATCACGAATAAAGTCTGGACCTAAAACCAGCTTCTCACCGGCCTCAAGCCAACAAGAAGGAGATCAGCATGGCCTTCCATAGAGTGCCTCGAAAGGTGCCATACCAATACTAGATTGGAAGCTATTATTATACGAAAATTCAACAAGTGAAATATGATCTTCCCAACTTCCACCAAAATCGAGCACACAAGCACGAAGAAGATCTTCAAGAGTTTGATTCACACGCTCGGTTTGTCCATCGGACTGGGGGTGATAAGCAGTGCTAAAGTTAAGCTTCGTTCCTAAAGCTTTTTGAAGACTCTTCCAAAATCCACTAGTAAACAATGGATCTCGATCACTAACAAAAGAAGTAGGAACTTCATGCAATTTAACAATTTCTTTGATAAAGAGTTTGACCAAAAGAGGAATGGTTCGGTTAGACCGAATGGGAATAAAATGGGCGGATTTAGTAAGTCTATCAACGATCATCCATAAGCTATCATGACCCGAACGAGAACGGGGAAGGCCATCTATATAATCCATGGAAATTTGGTCCCACTTCCAAATTGGAATTTCTAAAGGTTGCAATAACCCATCAGGCCTTTGATGTTCGGCCTTGACAAGTTGGCAACTCATGCAACACTTAACAAAGTTAGCAATATCAGATTTCATTCCCTCCTAATAATAAAGTCACTTCATATCAGCGTACATTTCACTACTACCGGGATGAATGGTGAATTTAGAACGATGGGAATCTTCTAAAATATCTTTACGAAGATCATAAATATTTGGTACGATAAGTCTACCAAATTTTCGAATGCCGCCACGAGAATCAATATCAAAGTCTTTCAAACCTTCAATATCAATTTTATCCTTAACATTTTGGCCAAGAAGAGCCAATTCAGGATCTAGCCCTTGAGCTTCAAGAATGCGATCTAAAAGAGAAGGATGGGCCTCATGGCTACATAAAACAAGTGATGAGTATAAATCGGATACGCGCTCTCGAATCTCACAAGTGGATAAAATCTCGAGATCGTTCCATTCGGATATCATCATAGAAATAACAGCTTGTTGTTTACGGCTAAGAGCATCGGCGACACTATTACCCTTACTGGGGGTATAAAGGATATCAAGATCATAAGGTGCAAGGAACTCGAGCCAACGCAGTAGACGTAAATTTAGTACTTTTTGAGAAAACAAATATTTCAAAGACTTATAATCCGTGTAAAGAATAAATTTCTCTCCCAATAGATAATGGCACCAAATTCGAAGGGCGAAAACAATAGCCGCGAGTTCTAAATCATGTGTGGAATATCTAGTCTCGGCCGGCTTCAATTCCCTAGAAGCATAAGAAATAACACGTTCTTTTTGCATAAGAATGGCACCCAAACCAACGTGACTAGCATCAGTATAAACAACAAAATCTTGATTCCCTTCGGAAATAACAAGAATAGGAGCATCGGAAAGGAGTTTTTTCAATTTATGAAAAGTGGATTCACATTTGTCCGACCAAATGTATTTAACTCCCTTCTTAGTCAAGCCAGTGAGAGGCACGGCAATCTTAGAAAAGTCTTTAATAAAACGACGGTAATAACCCGCCAATCCGAGAAAACTACGAATCTCTGTCACATTCTCCGGTCTCTTCCAATCTTGAATCGCTTCAATCTTTGAAGGATCCACGGAAATTCCGGATTCGGAAATAATATGACCGAGAAACTTCACACGAGATTGCCAAAAGTGGCATTTAGAAAATTTCGCCTTTAATTGATTACTCCTAAGAGTTTCCAATACAATCCGAAGATGCTTTTCATTTTCCTCCTCGGTTTTAGAATATACAAGAATATCATCAATGAAAATGAGAACAAACCGATCGAGGAAATCTTTGAAAACTCGATTCATGAGGTCAACGAAATAAGCCGGAGCATTCGTTAAACCAAATGGCATAACTAGCCATTCATAAGATTCATACCGAGTACGGAACGATGTCAAAGGAACGCTATCCTCTGCAATACGAAGCTGGTGAAAACCGGTAGCCAAGTCTAATTGTGAAAAGACCTTAGCACCACTTAGCTGATCAAATAGATCATCAATACGAGGTAAAGGATATTTATTTTTAATAGTAAGATCGTTAAGCTTGCGATAGTCAACGCAAAGCCTAGGCGTACCGTCGGAATTCTTTACGTAAATAGCTGAAGCTCCCCAAGGTGAGGAACTAGAGCGAATAAATTGCTTCGTCTCCAATTCGGATAATTGTTTACGCATCTCTTCATTCTCCTCATTTGACATGTGATAAGGAGGACGAGTAATAGGTTGAGCTCCAGGGATAAGATTAATTCTGAACTCAATTGCTCGCTTAGGTGGTAAACCTAAAACGGGCTCGAATATGTCGGAAAATTCATGGACAATGTGAATTCGAGAAATGATGTCTTCCTCATCATCATCATCATCATCGTCTCGAGGATTTAAAGAATATAAAGATGCAGTCAAAGAAAAATCTGAATCTTTAAGAATAATAGAAATCTGATTTACAGATTGCAGATGTTGGAGATAAATAGTTCGCTCAGGACATAGGATATGAGCTTCATAACGGTTAAGCCAGTCTATACCCAATATCATTCCAAAGCCTAAGTAACGCATAACATGCAAATCGGCTAGGAAAGAAAAATCACATAAAATAATCTCCACATTTCTACAAAGCAAACTAAGAGTTGAGGATCCACCAACCGGATTCGTAATTCTCAAAGAAGTCATTAAAGCATCAACACTTAAAGAAAAAGTATCGACAAGTTCCTTTGGTATAAAAGAATGAGATGCACCCGTATCAAAGAGAACCCTAATAGGTTTATCATGAAATAAAATAATACTATCAAGAATGGAATGAGAAATACCTTGGCCACGAGATGTGTTGTCAGGGGCTTGAGCCACATTTAACTTTCCCTCCTTCTTGGATTCAAGTTTGAGGCATTGATGAAATGATCTGGGCTCTTACAATAGCGACAAAATTTAGGCTTAGAGCACTTATTCGCAAAATGACCCCCAGATCCACAGTTGAAGCATCTCGCACCACTAGGAGAAGGAGACTTTGCCGCAGGGGTCTTACCCTTTTTGTAAGGATAAGGGCCTTTGAATTTATTGGGCCTCTTTTTGTTGTTGAAGTTTGGTTTAGCGCCTTCTACTTCAACATCACTCTCTCTATCAGCCTCTTCAAGACGAAGAGCGATATCGACGAGTTGATCAAATGCGACTTCTAGTTTCAGGAGTAGTGGCTTCTTAAGATTCTTATTTAAGCCATAAACGAACCTCTGGTTCTTCTTCAATGGGGTGTTGATGTATTCAACCCCATATTTGGAAAGCGGCTCAAAGGCTGCGACGTAATCAGTCATAGAGGATTGACCTTGAACAAGGTCAATAAAACGTCGAGCCAAGGTTACTTTCCCAGCTTCTGGTACAAACTTTAACTCGAAGCGTCCCTAAAATTGCTCCCAGGTGAGATCCGCTTCATTAATTTCTGAAATAAGGAGTTCGTACCAGTCCAATGCTCTCTTCTGGAGCATGCTGGAAGCCACCTGAACGCGTTGGAGATCGATAAGGTTCATGCGAGAAAAGATTCGATCGCATGATTTTAACCAAGCCTGGACCTCGATGATAGTTTATGAACCTTTGAAGGGCTTCCCACCCAAGTTGGTGTAATCGCTGCACAAGCGTGCAAATCCCGACTTTGGGTGAGTAGGTTCCGGGTTAGCTCCAGCTGCTTGAGCATTTGTTACTAAATCAAGAAGCTATTGAGCAGTCATAAAAACTCCATCCTGGAGAGTAGCACTAGATGATCCAGTTCTAGGATGGCCTGGTCTAGACATTCTCTTCCTTTAAGAAAGAAAGAAGAGAAGGAAGAAGGTTATTCACCAATGAATATCAAGCAATCTTGATAGATAAAACAAGGAATCATAAAGGAAATAGGATGAATCGGTACACTCGAATTAATCCTATGGTATAGCTCCAAAGATAGACTTAGGACGATGATCCTTGTCAAGTTATTCTACATTGTTTCGAAGTTTGGCTCTGATACCAAGCAGTGACGCCCCACCTCTACACCCACGCTAGCCAAGAACGCTACTGTGTAGTGCTGTCAACTAGCACGGAGAATAAGGCTGTTGAGGAGCGACCATCCATGTGATTGCTTATCACACGGTGGCTATAAATAATCTTCGGAAAAAATATAGAAATAAGCATAACACAAATCAGTCACAGACATCCATATCACAAAGGTGGAAGAAGATATGAATATATAACTAACACATGAAAGTGTACATCAGAGTAGTGGTCAAAAAGATCCACAATAATACAAAAGAATAGCAACACGTGCTATACAAAAGAATACAACTATGAGTCTATGTCTAAAGTGTATACAACAAAAACTGCTAATCTAAACAAGTAGCCAAAAGTCTGTGTAGTGAATCACTGGGGGAGAAGTCAAGCAGAAGCACCTGTAACATCTCGGTCTGACCCGAGTATTATTTATAAGAAAATAATAAACGAATCAGTCTAGCTATAAATATCAGACGACATGATATAAAATAAGAGAAATGGCATATGCGAATAATATCCATAACATCATACTACTATAAGTATGTAAATGATAATCAACAAGATATTAATCAATATCACAAGAATCTTCTCAAATATCCAAAAGGGTATCATACCCAAAACTTGTAGTCATAACAAGTCAATGACATAAATTCCAGAAATCAACACAAGAAATCCAGAAAATCATGAAAAAGAAAGAGGCCTATCACATGACGGTCCGAAGACCATGGGGAGCTACCCCATATGTGTGAGTCGAAATCACACAGATGAGGTCTAGACTAACCAAAAATCAAAAAGGTATGTGTGAGTGAAATCACACAAGTGGTGTCTAGTCTAACCTCGCAAACAAAAACGTATGTGTGAGTGAAATCACACAAGTGGTGCCTAGACTAACCAAGAAGGTAAAAAGGTATGTGTGAATGAAATCACACAAGTGGTGTCTAGTCTAACTAAGCAAACAAGAGACATCGCACAATTGCTAGTCTAAATCATAAGAATGATCATCATGATCAACGGGAAGTGTCAATTACACTAAGCTAGTAAATATAAAAGTTTAGCTTCATGTCCCATAACCACTTGCTTAACTTAAATATTTACGAATAAACTGTAAATCTTCACTAGAAATTTGTCACAAGAGGTTCAATCGAACAAGTCCAAGAATTAACCGATGAAGTAAACGCAAGCGTTTCATACCACCTGTTTTACTAGGCCGTTTAATTAGATTTCTCATCCGAGTGAGGTAATGGTTTGTATATATTAATAGACTGGAAAACGGTTTTATAAACGAGTTTGGTATTGAAAATAAAGTTGAAATCATTTTGATGAAAAAGTTTCGATATTTACTACTAGTATTGAAACTTTCATATTTCTAAAGTTGTCTCGAAGAATGGTCAACTCAGCATCTCAACAAAGCAAGTTCTGTTGAATGTTTTTCAGATAAGATCCCCTACGGAGGGGGAGTCCAGGGGGGTGGCAACACCCCAAGGTGGGGGTGCGGGGGGAACCACCCTACTACGGGGGTCGACCTAACGTAACACGGATCAAACGACCTAAGGCATCACAGGTCGAACGACCTAACTGCTTAAGGGACAAACGACCTAAAGAGGTTTCCGACCTAATGGGGTTCACGACCTAAAGGTATTCGCGACTTAATGGGTTATAGGTGTAACGACCTAACGACATAAAGGCCTAACAACCTAAAGGTGATAGGGTTACGCGACTTAGGGACAGAAGTAGGACCGAGCGACCCACGACCTAGGAGACTCACGACCTACGACCTACGACCTAAGGCCCGCGCGATCTAGTGAAATAGAAGAGGCAGTCGGAGACGACCTACGACTTAAGGCCAACGCGACCTAAAGTTTTAACACGCGAGCGACCTAACGTTATAAAGGCCAAACGACCTAAGGCTTAACTCGCGAACGACCTTCGGCTTAAGGCTTAACTCGCGAACGACCTTCGGCTTAAGGCTTAACTCGCGAGCGACCTACGACCTAACATCCATGCGACTTTTCCACGTGCGCAAGCCACGAACCCGAGCGACCTAAGGGTCCAGAATGACCTAAGGCTGGAAATTCACCAAAAACACTAAAAAGTGGAGTGTTTCGCCAATCCAATCCAAACCAAATACAAATGTGCATGTTAAAGTGATATGGAACCATTCCAAACAGTCCAAGATAGTTATAATCAAGAGTGTGAGATAAAAATCTCACTTTTTCACTAAAATGGATGAAGATGAAGCTTGAAGCCAATGGAGAAGCAATCCAAAGCTTGAATCCAATATCTTCTACTTGAATTTGGAGTTGAATGTTGGATTAGCAATTAAATTTGAGCTTGGAGTTTTAATTTCCCATTCTCTTCACCATTAATGCAAATTTCAAGTTAGTTAGGAATTTATGAAGAGTGAGGAGAAGGGGGTTGGAACTTGGGCTTAATAGGCTAAACTAACCCAAAGTCCAAAGCGGGAAAAGTTAGTGAAATTTCACTAACTCCAAACCTATCGATGTTTATACTTAAAAAAAGTTGTAAACGGCATTTCGAACTCAATGGAAGTGGTCTCGAGTCATAATTTGACCATTTGCAAAAAGTAGCTTTTCGGACCAATATCCGATTAACGACAAAATATTTAAATAAAATATTTAAATATAAAATCGACAAATATGCCGGTTGTTACACCCCAACTCCCCTGCAACACAAGGCCGGAACCATTCCGTACTGAATAGTCCCGAACAAGATAACCCCGCAGTTGGCTGCAGACCAACCGCCCACACAGCCGAATAAAAGGGACAACAAGACAGGGGTATACCACGTCCTGCTTGGGCATGACCCACCTAACCTTGCTGCACATCCCCTGTTTTAGCCATTCCCCGTTGATGAGGCTTGAGGCTGCGTTTACCTTCATAGAACATATCTCTTAGAATGCTCATCGTCCGCCTGACAATGTGCTGAAAGCATTCAATCCACACAAGTTCGTTCCGGGTTCGACCGAAACCGAAGGCATTATCTCGTTACCCTCGTTTTGAAATCACCCTCAGAGTTAACGACATAACCCTTGCATTCTGAAAACATCTTCTCGATCTTCACTTGAGATTACATGACCTAACATTTAATTTGGATCGATGTCATTTTCGAACTATCAAATCGATACCCGATCCCGGTCTCACCGAAATCCAAACGCAATTTTAAAGGCCAAGTTTTCTAATTGACTTATACAATTTAAATTCAAAAATTGAATTCACATAGCAATTTATCACTGATAAATCATACACAGTCATCGCAGATATATCCAGAATATCATAGAATATCACGGGATATAAATAAATATCAGAGTCAATTAAATAAAATCATCTATTCATATCAAGATTTAGTTTGATTAATTTTAAACTTAATTACTTGCTTAAGAATAAACTATATTTTATTCTTGCTTAGTTAATTACTAATTAATTAACTTATTTAAATAATTATTAATTACTTATTAATTATTCACTTAATTAATTATTAATCAATAACCTTGATTATTGATTTATAAAACTCATTTACTTATTTAAGTATTACTAATTATTTAATTAACCATTAACTACTAATTAACTTAATCGTTTAATCCTTAATTAATTATTTAATCAATTAACTACTATTTGTTAATCAATCAACTTCAAATGGTTACTTAAATTCTTTAATTACAAATTGATTTACACAAGATTATTTATAAATCTTTAATTACAGATTTAATTAAACCGTAAATTATTTATTAATCATCGTTATAAAATAATTACTAATCTTAATTAACTTCCAAATTAGATGAATCTCTTACGTTATGTAAAACTTCCTTAATAAATTTTAAGTAAAATCTTAGCTTAAAAATTGGTCAACACCAATATCTTAATTGATAATTTACTTATTTACCCCCTTTTCAACGTAGTATTTTATTTGGTTATTCCCTGGAATTTTAAAACCCGAAGTAAACATTGTGCAATGATCGAGTCAACCCCGTGACTACCCAGATCTTCCTCGCGTCAAACTCCGGCCTTCCTTTTCTTCTTCCTCTGTTCTTTCTTCTTCTGTTCTTTTTTTTTTGTTTAAGTTCTAAACTACTGTAAACAAACTCACACACGTGCGCTCAAACCTTGACCCCGAGACAAACCCAAAGCGACAAGCAAACAAACTCGAGTTTCACTCGAGTCGACACCAACAGACATTTCCCCGCCGCCGTGCACGTGCACGGCGGTTCGCCACCGCTCCGGCACCCCACAACGCCATCAACAAACCACTCGACGGCCACTCACTCGAAAACATAGCCCAGAATTACTTGATAAACTCGGAATTAAAATATGCTTGAAAAGTCGAACTGCTACTCACACACGATAGACGAAATCACCTCGTCCTCACCATCTCGACCGCCTGCGATGACGTGGCTCCAGCCATATCTCGCCATCAACCCCCTCTACCACTTCCTAAAGTTTCACGACACTCTGTGGCACTACGGCGACGCGAACAATAAATGAACATAACCCAGAACATCGAACCCAAAACCCTATCTTCGATCATTCCCAAAAATTCTTGCATTTGAATTTTTTTTTAACATTTTTCTGGTGTTCTCACATCAACACTCTAGCTTGACATCAAATTACAACAACAACAATTTATTGAATCACCAGATATTCGAGAAAAAGCACCTACGGTTTACTAATGAACTGCTCTAAGAATAGTTAACTAAAAATTATAATTTTTGTCTTAAAAATCATATTTTTGTATGTTGTATCAATATATAAACTCAAATTTACAATTCAAGTTATTCGAATTTTGACCATTGTTTTACTTTGTACTGTAAATTAAACTTACAGTATCTATGCTGTTATTAAAACAAATTTCCAGATCTTTATCCCTTGTTTATATAACTTATTAGTTAAATTTTGAGTTTTAAATTGTTTACATTAGAGGTATAAATCATCCTCTGCTTCTTTGCCTCAGATTCATGAAAAACTTGAAGAACATCAAAATACAGTTCATCGAGTAATTGCAAACATAACAGAACATTGTTATATCAACATAGTAATTCTTTCATGAGTCATTATTAAAATTAAATTTCAAAAAGTTAGCTTACTCACAAAATACTGTTGAAACAGAGAGTATTTGATGATGAAAGAAGACTGTCGTTTGGAGAATTGAATTCTTGTAAACTTTTCTTGCTTTTTGAATTTGTTTGATCTTGAAAATATGAAGTTTATTTATATTTCTTTTGCTTTTCTCAGGTTTTTCTTTTGAAGTTATAAACGAACTAAATGATATGAACAAATAGAATGATGAATATACATATATATAGCTTTGAACAAAAATATCTTCTTGTACAAGCCTTAACTGGCTTTGATCATATTTTATTTATAATAAAGTACTGTAATCTGAGCTAAGGCAAAAAAATATTTTGGCTGAAAGATTATTTTTGACAGAGTGTAGTGCTAATTAAATGCTTATGTCTTTATATTTGTATACAACTAATTAATATTGGCTGACACTAAAATTTGGTACAAAGATATGTGTTTTATTTGATGTGAATATTTGTTTTCTTATACATGCAAAACTTTACAGCAACCATTATAACCTTTATTAAAGAATTTGCATTGTACAAATAAATGTTTCAGGTTATTCTTACTTGTCTGATTCTATATGTTGCAAGACTATCAAATTTTATTTTGTATAAGAATTCTGCTTTGTCTTTATTGCTTGAATAACACTACATATGTCAGGTATTCTTTCTTGTGTATTTTATACATATATTAATATTATGGTTTCCTATGTTATGTACTTATGTTAATATCCATATTTTTATGTTATACTTATATTGAATATTTATAAGCTTATTTTATTTTAATTATAAAAGTTGTTATTAGAAACACTTCTTAATCTATTTTTTTATTTAAAGTTAAACTTCCAAATATTTGATTTGTAACTTATCTTTGCATTCGTATACTTTATATTTATATTTAATATGAATAGAATTGTGCTGTTGTAAATATTATTATTATTAACAACATTCATTATTTGATATTAAATGTCATTAATACATAGCCTTTAATTTAATTAAACAAAACATGTTTTATTTTAAATATTGTCAAAAGAGTCTATTTTAAATTTTGAAAATAAAATTTCCTTTATAACACATATACAACTAATGATGTCCAAAATCTTATTTATTTATACATGAAAAACTTATATTTTATTTAAATTAGATTAAAAACTTATTATAATAATAGGGTCAAAATTCTGAGATGTTACAACGGGAAACCAGATGTGAGTCCGCACTAGGAAATCGGGTGGACGATACTAGTTCGGAAGTGAAATTGTGTGGTCGAGTGAGCGATCAGATTGATATAGCGTACGAATGATATGTGTACATCGTATGGTTTGGAATGAAATTGATATTGAAAGTTTGTGGATAAGAACTGTAAAATGGTTTTAGAAGTGGAAAATATATTTTGTGAAATATATGATGAAATAAAATAGAAATTGGATATTTCTTTGGTAGAAAGTTACTTTATGGAAGTAACTGGTAAGTGGCTTTGTAGAGTAATCAAATTTGAATATTTGATTTGGAATAAACAAAGTTATATATCTTTGTTATATAAGATAAACTTCCCTTGTTGAATCTTTTTCCAGAAGAAAAGGGTTCTAAAATATTTGAAGTATAAAAGGGATTTTATACAAGTTTGAGATGACCCAAAGATTTTTTTTTAAAAAGTTATATATATATAAATATATATATATATATATATTTGTGTGTGTGTGTGTGTGTGTGTGTGTGGATGTATATGTGAAGGATCTTATGAGAATGATTTTGGAGGAAAGGTTTTTGGAACCTTTAGATTTGGAAAGGCTTTTTGATTTTGTCAAAATCAATATTGAAATTTGGAAAGCCTAGTTTGAGAATTATCAATTTTGGGATAATCGATTTTGAGAAAGGAGATTTATATGAGATTCATACTAGGTGTATGATTTGGAAGATACTACATGTGTATAGTATAAATTGTTTTGAAAATGGCTTTGGAGAAAAAGACGCTCCCTTGAAATGAAATTCTCAGGAGTATCATAGGTTGGTACTGCCTTGAGCTCAAAAGGGGAGGTTCAAAAGTTGATCCTGTTAGGAGTCCGGACAAAACTAATTCCTATGGATTATGTGTAGTGCGTAGCGAAATTCGAGGGCCCTGATGCCTACAGAGGCATTTGGGTTATTTTGTGACGATAGTTAAACCCGATGTCACTGTGATTTACTGCACACCACAGCGAAAGTCGTGTATGCCGCTAAGAGCCAACAGTCTACGTTTGATTTTATATCGGTAGACCACAACCTATGGTAACATAGCGAAAGTTGTGTGTGCCACTGAGAGCCAATAGTCTGCGTTTGATTTTACATCGATAGACTGCGACCTATGTAGGAGTGGAGAAGTTTCATTTTGGCAGTGAAAATCGAGGGCGTTGATGCCTACAATTACATGGACTTTTGCTATGAAGGCAACGTAACCCTGGAATGTAACTGCGATCTGTTGTGGGTTCCATGGCGTAATCGAGGGGCACGGAGTGCGTACAGTTACATGGACTTTTGCTGCGATGGCAACTTAACCCAGGATGTAACTACGAACGAGGATGGGGGTGATGATTTCCAGAGCATTCTCACCAAAGATGTTTCCTCTATTTTCAAAATATTTTCTATATCCTCAATAAATTTATTTTTCAAATATTTTCACTAGGTGTGGAAAACGGGTTTACTAAGTACTTATAGATTTTTAGTCCGACACCTGATCAACGTTGACCGAATTTCTATGAGAACAAGGATGGACTTGTTGAAACATCGAGTTATAAAAGTATTTTTATAAAAACAATTTTGGTAATAGTATATAGATTTTAAAGAAGTATTTAAAAAAGATCAAAGAATAATTTACCTAATATAAGCATTTTAGTAAATTCTGGCTTCGTTCCTTTTCGGGGAGGAAAAGATGCAAACGGGGGAAGAATGTGATAACCCGGATTTTTGAACAGCTGTTAATTTGTAATTAACAGGGTTTAATTTATTAAACACTGATTTATTAATTTGAACAAATAAACCGGTTAATATATATATATATATATATATATATATATATGTTTGGATGTGTATATAGATAAATTAAAACTAATACGTGCTAAATTATAAATATCTAGATAAATATTCATTTGATAATCTCCAAAAATAATTATTTAAAAGGGGAAAACTTATTATCTTCAAACAGAATTATTATTTTCAAATTTAATAATGCGTTAGTTTAAAAGTAATATATATGTTTAAGTTGACTTTAAATTGCGTTTTTAAATTTGAATTTGGAATTCAATAATTGGATTTGAATTTGAAGGATAATTATTTTCAAATAGTCGGATATAAAAATATATGAATAAAGTTTTCATTGGGATATAATTTGTTCTATATTGTTTTTTCTTAAAATAAATTTATTTATATAAATTGTGAATGTATTTATTTAAATAGTAAATAAATACAAAAGTACTGTATTTACATTTATGAAGGGATTAAATACACTATGCATGATTTTATTTAAGATATGATTGATTTTATATTTAATTTTCTTTTAAAGGTTTATTTTTATAAATTTACAAAATAACTTATTAATTAAGAAATGTATTAATTAATTAGGATATTTATATAAAAGCTTTTTAAATCAATTTTTGAAAAATAAATAAAAATGTATAATTATAAGTGTAATTAAATCAAGATATAAGTAACATGTGTTAAGAAATTTAATAGGACAGAGGACAAGTGTCACTCCTTGTATTTTATTTTATCTTTTTTTCTTAATTTTTATAAAATCATAAATTAGTTTATTTAAGCATACCTCTTACCTTTCTTTTTCTCTTTTCTCATCTCATTTCTAAAACAGAGGAAACAAAGAAATCTCAGATCTAAATTGAAAAAAAAAATCAGTAAACACTTTCACAAATCAAAACACAAATCCCTATAATACTTTTTCCAAATCAGAAGACCCAAAAACCTGTAACTCATTTTCTAAGCAAGCCATTCAACAAATTTTCAAAGAAAGCCTGTAATCTAAATGTAATGACCCGTAATTTCGCTACTTCAGAAATGAGAAATTTCGTTTGTTTTAAATTTAAAAAGGTTTAAAAGTTAAATAAATAAGTTATATATAATAGAGAAATTATTTATTCTTATAGTTGATAATTTAAAAGTATAAATTTGGATTTTAGAACAAATCAACAAAAGTTAAGTTTTGTTAAAAATAAATAAATGTTTAAATAAATAGGTTCAAATATTTACTTAAAAAGATAAATATTATTTAAAACACATAATAAAGTTAATAAAAGTATACTAAAATACTTATAAGTATGTTAATAATCATTTTACAAAAATAACCAAATTTTGTCGTATTTTGTCGGTTTTACATACACCGTAAAATTAGAGATTTTGAGATTATTTAAATATGATTTTAAAATATAAAGAGACATGTTTTAATTTATTTAAAGAAGTAAAATGTTCATTTTTAAATTTGGTTTACATAAATAAATAGTTTAACTAAAATGTCAAAATGTGACAGTAAAACATTTTGTCGAAAAACAACGTTTTATCAATTAAAAGTGGTCGCAACGTCGTCGCACCTTTATTTTCTTATATAGAAACATATATTCAAATAGTGTAACTATTAATTAATTCACTAATCAAGTTTACTGTAACATACACGATTTTTCGTTGCCGAAAAAACGAATAGTTAGGGTTTTAAGAAAAAGAGAAAGGAAGAAGAAGGTAGAAAAAGATAGGAAATAGAGAGAAAAGAAAATAGAACGGAACAGAAAACAACTGAACAATAAAAGAATCACACAATCGCAGCGGAACAACATATAATAAATAAATGAATAATCTTTAAACAAAGAACTATATCAGTTATTACATTTTATACATTACATTACATCATCATCAGAGTGTACAACATCAAACAACAACAAACGGCGGAAAAAGAAATACTATATACTAGTAATACGCCATGTCATCCAGCTTGCCTCCAGCAACTCCTGAATATCCTGATAAACCTTAACTCTTGACTGCCCGTGTGGAAATTGGTGGGCACCCAGAGTTTAGGAAGGAAAACAATAAACTCCGAGTCAGTCATGTGACTGGTGTGAGAACTCAAAACAGTTTATTTATCTTTGAAAACAAAATAGAGGAATATTTTTAAAGTCAATTCGCAATGCTTTTAAAAAAATGAGACTACCATAAGGCCTCCCGCACACACACACAATGCAAACGCAGAATCGGAGGAGATTTCTCCTTATGATAGTCAAAGATGCTTGATACGCATTAAAAAGAAACATTTGATATTATTACTAGTGCATAGTGTAGGAAAAATTCATTTCGAAAATAAAGATATAAATCTTAGCCAGCATAATCATTTCGCACTTATGCCTACTATAGCTACCATGTTCAATAGCAGGTTACCGCCATATTCCATGGCAGGTTATACAACTAAAACCGTACTAGTTTCGTATTGTTTCTTTGGATTTCCAACGAATGGTCAGGCCAAGGAACTTCCCATTGCCACATGAGAACGCCTCTGGAAGGACGTCCCTGAGAACCAAACCGGATCTCTGCCAACACAAGGTCGGGTTACCCCTAACTGGGTAACAACTGACACGAGTATGCCATCCCCCGGTCCCATTGGACCTTTATCCGAGCGCTCGTCATCAACATCACACAATCATAAATAAAGTGTTTCAACATGAGTAAGTATCTGGGCTCCATACCATGATACCACCCTTTCCAGAAGGAAATGCACATACCCTAAAGGGAGCTACCCCTCATAACCTTGCTGCATCTTTCCTGTTTTGACCATTCCGTGGTGTGAGGCTCGATGAAGTCACGTCCACAAAAACATAATTTATACAAAAGCCATGCTTTGTGTAAACAAATGATCATAGAAATGATCACCAAGATAAACGATCAAACAAATCATCCTATCACAGATGATCACCACAATGATCATTTCACAGCAACACTTAGCATGTCACATTACCAAATTGGGAATATATCGCTGATAACCATCAACTACATAACCTCTGAGCTCGTACGTCTCAGAGAAGGGTGTTAAGCTAAGAGAATAATTTCTCCGCCACCAACAGAAATATATTTGAAAGAAATCTGCTTTATATCTCAATTTGTAACGTCAGACATACAATCCATACAAGTCTGTTCCGGGCTCGAACAGAACCGAAGGCACTTACAAAGAAGTCCTTGCAATCCGGATATCCACAATCCTGATCGGATTCCCCATCACATATGGAGAACTCTATACCGTAGCTACTTGGTGCAGAGTCAATCGACAGGTCATCCTATCGCTCTCGCAAATACCGGGTCTTCAACACCGATCTTCAATGCTATCCATTACGTCATATCACTATTCGGAATGGGTAATCCGAATAACGAGCATAATAATTTAAAAATAAGTGTAGCATTCAAATTCAACAAAACCCAACAAATACCTTTCAAAGGTAAATATCGATAGTCGGTTATTGAACTATCAATGGATATGCACAACATCACCAGATTCCTAATAATTTTCCAAATTATTTATTTCCCAAAAATATCTTTACAAGATATATAATTTCAATACTTCAAAAATAAATCGATATTTATTTTTAAACATATTTCCCTTTCTTTTATAAATTCCATAGTGAATTTACATTCCAAAATATCCATGCATATACGATTTCAATTATTCATTTCAATTTATCTTCAAAAAGATAAATTCTCAAAACGTTTCATTTCACATTGGAAAAACATTTCCATACTTATTTATTCATAAGTAATTCACAAATTTTATTTATTTTCAACTCTTGGAAAATATTCAATATACTTAAATCGAAATTAAGTATATATTCCATTCTTTAAGGAAATCATGCCCTTAAACATATTTATTTGGGCCAAAACGAATGTTGCGTAAAACATCGTTACGACATCCCAAAATCACTAGTATAGGGATTCGAAATTAAAATAGATATATAATCCCAATACTATACAAAACATTTCCTTTCGGAAATCATTTACTATAACAACAGTGTTATAGTCCACCATTTCCTTCTATTTCTCGAAACGTCTATTTCAACAATGAATGTTGAAATCTAGGGTTTCGAATCTCAACACGTTTTGAAAACATCGTTAAATCGTTTTAATTCTATTTAAAACATCACATTCTAAACAATTTCTTTAACATATTATTCACCATTCAAAAACGTGAATATACTACGTTAACAAATTTCATCACATCTATTCTTTTTATTTCAAAGGATTATTCACAGTTAAAAATGTGAATATAACTCCATTAATAGGTTTCAACAATTTACTTATCAAAATAAGTCGTTTGCGAATTTATAAAACAACGTTTATAAATTCCGTTTCTATTTATTTTATAACAACTTCCTTTTATAAATTCCTTTATTAACCTATTTCAATTCATAACTCAATTATAAACCAAAGGTTCATGTTATAATTTAAATACTTAGAATTTACTCGTTTGCACAATCGGTCCTTTAAACTTTATAATTATAAATCTTATAACTTATAAGATTCAATTATTTATCCAAAACCATTCTTTTAATAACTTTATAAATTTTATAAACCTACTGCTTATAAAATTTCATTTATAACTTCACCGTTTATAATTCTATAAATTTCATTCATTTACGAAATTTATTCGCAATTCATTCTAACACTTATAAAACTCGTTTTATCATTCAAATATTTTTAATTTATAAATATCAATTTATAAATATTTTATATAAATCAATTTATATTATTGTTTCAAAACGTCTTCAAAGTCCTTTATAATTTCATCATTTTTGATTTATAAAAAAGTTAAATTTTATAAATCCTATTTTTAAACTTTTTATAATAAATTCAAAAATGCCGATTAAACTATTTTATAAAATCATTAACCCCGTATTTTCAAAAATCAACTTTTAACTATTTTTCTCAAAAATCATAATTTTTATAACATTAAAATTATAACGTTTATTTATTTAAAATGGATCGATTCCAAAAAAATATTTTATAAACGTATACTTTCAAAAATCACTTTAAAAATCATTTTAAAATTCCAAAACTTGGTCCAATGATGCTACACACCAAATAGTCAATCACGACAACAACGACATCATATATCGATATGACAGTCCATCAAATATCAAAATATCTGAAATCAAATAAATACTGTTGAGGAATCCAGTTGGATCCCTCCAACCTGTTTTTCTGCATCCACAAACATTAGCACAATACCAATTCCGCTCCAGTACGGATTTATCGCGGTATATGGGATTTAAAATATTATCCGCTTAATAGACGGCGCAATAGGGTCTCATCCGCTATACAATGCGGGAAATCAATAACTGCAATATATACATATGCCAATATATATATATATTGCTATTATATATAATACCAATTTCACTGTTTATGAAATATTCACGGTATATGTTTTTAATAAATAACATCCGCTTACTAATGGCGCATAATGTCTATTTTAACAATCAATAGATATCAATCATCATTCAAACATGCATTCAGGTATTTTAAATATAACTATTTAAAATAAAATCGAAACCGATTCGATTGGGTGAGAAGTTCTCACCTTGATTTCAGTTTCGTTTTAGCGATTTATTTCGAATAAAATTAAACGGACGTTTAATTTTACCCGAAATTCTCACTAACTCCAAACGACTCCAATCCAATTCCATAGCGTAGTGCTCGTCCATACGATTCCAACGCAACTTCTTTCGCGCGTTTTCGACCTCGTATGAAAATGATATGCATTTTACAAGTTTATACGAATTTTTATAACTAAATTTACAACAATATTATAATTTTAACCTACAACCATTCTAAGCCCTTGGATCCACTGCCTCCTTCATCATGACCGTAGAACGCACCTTCTTCCCCCTTTCCAGAAGCGTACGCGCGTGCTCCAGTATAGCCGAACCCATATTTTCAAAAATTAGGGTTTATCGCCGCACCACATACAAACGTCAATAGCCCATCTTTTCACCACCACTCGGAGCGCCTCGGCCACCACCACCTTCGGCCAGGAGGAGCTGCAGCTCGGCTAGCCCCCGCCTTGAAAAACGCGTGCGACACTCGGCCCTTTGAGGACGATTTGCCACCAATCCGCTAACCCAAACGCGATCTCCACCATTGAAAACGTAGTTCTCATCGCCCTCTACAATATTCATGTTGGAAGTTTCTTGAGAAAATTGATGGATTGAGAGATTCAGAGGGAAGAAGGTTGTTAATTTCTGGCCTTTGGTTTCAGGGGTGGAGGCCGGCTATAGCAACTAGGGTTTTAGTTTTTTTTTTTTCTTGTGAAGGTGGGCTATTTATAGGAAATAAACCGAAACACTATTCATTTCGGAATTTCCAAACTCCGATTTACGCACGGTGACCGACGTTCCTAGGGTTTATCCCGCATTCCGGACACAATGGAACAGGTTTCGGAAGCTAATTCGGTCATCTGTGCGAGTTATGGCAATAAACGTTCAATTTAAATTAAACCGATTTAAACGATTTTCTAGGCGTTTTAGCTTGCACTGGACAAACGGTAAATCCGATTGACATGAAATTTGAAACCTTACAATAATATCACATTACGGATCCGATGAAACTAGTTTCGTCGAAATCCGAGACATTTTGAAAAATGGCTATTTTAACTCACCAAATTAATATTAAAACAATTTTGATGCGTTTCGAGCTGCCACGATCAAACGACAACTCCGATTGCTACGAAAATTGAAATCCGATAATAACAAACTATTACGGATCCAATGGAACTAGTTTCGTCCAATTCTGAGGCTGTCCGAAAATTGGCTAATTTCACTAGCCGATTAAATATTAAAATATTCAATTTTCACAAATAAACTTTTAATTCGATTTTAAAAGTTCTAAAATATCATTCTAACTTCAGTATGATAAAATAAAATTTTGCAAATCATTTTCAATCATATTTAACCCAATTTTCAATTATTTCTGTATTTTCACTTATTAAATTATCGATTTAATTATTCAATTAAATCCAATTATTCGAATTAAAATTTATTCGACTTATAAATTCACTTATTAATATTTAAAATTAATTAAATATTCAATTTTTAATTAATAAAAATCCTGGGTCGTTACATACTTCCCCCCTTAAAAGAATTTCGTCCTCGAAATCACCAAGTAAGAAAAGTTACAGAATCTATCAACTTTCTAAAATCCATAGTTAAACTTCTTACAATAACTTTACTAAGTTTTCAAATCATACTTAGTTATCTTTTCAAAAACAATTACTATTGTTTAACTTTCAACTCCAAAATCAAAGTTATAGTTTTCAAAATTTTCCAATTTTTCTCAAATTTTTCTAACGCCTTAAATTTTCGAAAAAATTCGCCAGAGTCTCCTTTGCGCGGCTCGATTCGAAAAAAAAATGATAGTATATATATCACAAATATACATCTCATCAAGTAATGAGGCATCCCGCAGGGAAAAAACTGTAAAAGTACGGTATGTAATCCGAGATATGTACCTTATATTTTATTAGCGAGCATATACGGCTAATATAGCGCGAAAGCGAGCTCCAAATGCGAAGCAAACGCGATCCGCACCTACTAAACACTCAACAAACAACATGAGAATCATGTATATAGACAATAGTATCGATATACAACATATAGCAACATAATAGCTATTATATGCCAACATAGCAAATGCAACAAAAGCAATATATTCAACCATCAACCAACTATCATCCAACTAGCATTCAACTAGCATCCATAACCAACAAATATTCATTCGTATTCTCATAAATATTCAATGAAATAGGTTTTCAATTTAATCACATTTGATTTATTTACATTGGATTTTATCAACATTCATTCATATCCAATTTCAATTAGTTTATATTTACTAATTCATATTCAAGTTGGTTTACTTCCAATCAAATTCAATTCTACTTAAGATTCATTTAACTTCCAATTGAATTTCAATTACTTCAACTTCCAATTTTCATTAATACTTAATGAATTATATACAATCAACTAACAACCATATAACAACCAATGTATATTAATTTCAACCAAATTCCTTTGCTTATATTCATTCAATTTGGTTTAACATCATCACTTTCAATCGGTTCAATTAAATTGATTTGCATTCCATTATTCTACTTCCAATAACATTAGATTTTAATGAATTAACACTTATATTCATTATTTCATATCAACTATTTACATTCAATTGATTAACATTCAATCCATTCATTCAATTCAGTTACAAAAGTTGGATTTCATTTACATAACTTAAGTTCACATTTATCACTTAACTTTATTAATTTACTTTGACAGCAATATCAACTTCATTCAACATCACTTAAGTTATACTTCCATTTTATAAACATCACTTGGTTTTACTTAACTTAAATTTCCACTTATAAATCAATTCAGCTTCCAAATTCTAAAGTAAATTTCCATTTAACTTTAAATTCATTTTTATTTACAACTCATATTCATATAGTTTCACTTCTTATATATATAAGTTTATTTCACAATTGTAAATCACATTAATTATAATTCAATTCTTATAATTCTTTTGCTTATACAATTATTCTTTTATTTAGATTATTCAAACATCTTATTCAACAACCAAACAATCAACTTATATATACTTTAATAATTCTAAAAGATTATTCCTTCATATATAAAATATAATCAAGGTAAAATTATTTCATTTACCCAATTTAAAACAATACTGTGTCGAATTGTTCTATTCAAGTGTTTATAAACCCCTTCGGCATAGTTTTGCAGACCATGCTGACGAAAGTTCATATGCCACTCAATAAATCAATCATCACAATATAAAACAATTTTATATTCACTAACAAATACGCACTCATAGCTATTATTACACTCAAACTCATTCTAGAGTACTACTGACTCTATCTCTAATGAGTAATACCCAACAGAACCATGGTTGTCGCTTAACCATATGCTCTGATACCAAATGTAACATACGTGATTTTTCGTTGCCGAAAAACCGAATAGTTAGGGTTTTAAGAAAAAGAGAAAGGAAGAATAAGGTAGAAAATGATAGGAAATAGAGAGAAAAGAAAATAGAACGGAACAGAAAACAACTGAACAATAACAGAATCTCACAATCGCAGCGGAACAACATATAATAAATAAATGAATAATCTTTAAACAAAGAACTATATCAGTTATTACATTTTATACATTACATTACATCATCATCAGAGTGTACAACATCAAACAACAACAAACAGCGGAAAAAGAAATACTATATACTAGTAATACGCCATGCCATCCAGCTTGCCTCCAGCAACTCCTGAATATCCTGATAAACCTTAACTTTTGACTGCCCGTGTGGAAATTGGTCGGCACCCAGAGTTTAGGAAGGAAAACAATAAACTCCGAGTCAGTCATGTGACTGGTGTGAGAACTCAAAACAGTTTATTTATCTTTGAAAACAAAATAGAGGAATATTTTTAAATTCAATTCGCAATGCTTTCGCTTTCCCATGTGAATTTCAGGCCTGAGTGGTATGCTTCAGAAAGTCCACTGGATAACACACAGTTATTAAATTCAGCTACTTGTGCTACCCTCAATGTGAGCCCACCTTTCTTTTCATTAGTCTTTAAGACAGCATTGAAGTCACCTGTGACTATCCAGGGTGTTTTAATATTTTTGGAATTATCAGTTATTTGTTTCCATAATTCCATCCTCTCAGAAGCTAAGTTTTTTGCATATACAAAAGTGGCTATTATCTCCAGTCCCCCATTATTGAGACTACCATAAGGCCTCCCGCACACACACACAATGCAAACGCAGAATCGGAGGAGATTTCTCCTTATGATAGTCAAAGATGCTTGATACGCATTAAAAAGAAACATTTGATATTATTACTAGTGCATAGTGTAGGAAAAATTCATTTCCTAAATAAAGATATAAATCTTAGCCAGCATAGACATTTCGCACTTATGCCTACTATAGCTACCATATTCAATAGCAGGTTACCGCCACATTCCATGGCAGGTTATACAACTAAAACCGTACTAGTTTCGTATTGTTTCTTTGGATTTCCAACGAATGGTCAGGCCAAGGAACTTCCCATTGCCACATGAGAACGCCTCTGGAAGGACGTCCCCCAGAACCAAACCGGATCTCTGCCAACACAAGGCCGGGTTACCCCTAACTGGGTGACAACTGACACGAGTATGCCATCCCCCGGTCCCATTGGACCTTTATCCGAGCGCTCGTCATCAACATCACACAATCATAAATAAAGTGTTTCAACATGAGTAAGTATCTGGGCTCCATACCATGATACCACCCTTTCCAGAAGGAAATGCACATACCCTAAAGGGAGCTACCCCTCATAACCTTGCTGCATCTTTCCTGTTTTGACCATTCCGAGGTATGAGGCTCGACGAAGTCACGTCCACAAAAACATACTTTATACAAAAGCCATGCTTTGGGTCAACAAATGATCATAGAAATGATCACCAAGATAAACGATCAAACAAATGATCCTATCACAAATGATCAACACAATGATCATTTCACAGCAACACTCAGCATGTCACATTACCAAATTGGGAATATATCGCTGTTAACCATCAACTACATAACCTCTGAGCTCGTACTTCTCAGAGAAGGGTGTTAAGCTAAGAGAATAAATTCTCCGCCACCAACAGAAATATATTTGAAAGAAATCTGCTTTATATCTCAATTTGTAACGTCAGACATACAATCCATACAAGTCTGTTCCGGGCTCGAACAGAACCGAAGGCACTTACAAAGAAGTCCTTGCAATCCGGATATCCACAATCCTGATCGGATTCCCCTCACATATGGAGAGCTCTATACCGTAGCTACTCGGTGCAGAGTAAATCGACAGGTCATCCTATCGCTCTCGCAAATACCGGGTCTTCAACACCGATATTCAATGTTATCCATTACGTCGTATCACTATTCGGAATGGGTAATCCGAATAACGAGCGCAATAATTTAAAAATAAGTGTAGCATTCAAATTCAACAAATCCCAACAAATACCTTTCAAAGGTAAATATTGATGGTCGGTTATTGAACTATCAATGGATATGCACAACATCACCAGATTCCAAATAATTCTCCAAATTATTTATTTCCCAAAAATATCTTTACAAGATATATAATTTCAATACTTCAAAAAGAAATCGATATTTATTTTTAAACATATTTCCCTTTCTTTTATAAATTCCATAGTGAATTTACATTCCAAAATATCCATGCATATACGATTTCAATTATTCATTTCAATTTATCTTCAAAAAGATAAATTCTCAAAACGTTTCATTTCACATTGGAAAAACATTTCCATACTTATTTATTCATAAGTAATTCACAAATTTTATTTATTTTCAACTCTTGGAAAATATTCAATATACTTAAATCGAAATTAAGTATATATTTCATTCTTTAAGGAAATCATGCCCTTAAACATATTTATTTGGGCCAAAACGAATGTTGCGTAAAACATCGTTACGACATCCCAAAATCACTAGTATAGGGATTCGAAATTAAAATAGATATATAAATCCCAATACTATGCAAAACATTTCCTTTCGGAAATCATTTACTATAACAACAGTGTTATAGTCCACCATTTCCTTCTATTTCTCGAAACGTCTATTTCAACAATGAATGTTGAAATCTAGGGTTTCGAATCTCAACACGTTTTGAAAACATCGTTAAATCGTTTTAATTCTATTTAAAACATCACATTCTAAACAATTTCTTTAACATATTATTCACTATTCAAAAACGTGAATATACTACGTTAACAAATTTCATCACTTCTATTCATTTTATTTCAAAGGATTATTCACAGTCAAAAATGTGAATATAACTCCATTAATAGGTTTCAACAATTTACTTAACAAAATAAGTCGTTTGTGAATTTATAAAACAACGTTTATAAATTCCGTTTCTATTTATTTTATAACAACTTCCTTTTATAAATTCCTTTATTAACCTATTTCAATTCATAACTCAATTATAAACCAAAGGTTCATGTTATAAGTTAAATACTTAGAATTTATTCGTTTGCACAATCGTTCCTTTAAACTTTATAACTATAAATCTTATAACTTATAAGATTCAATTATTTATCCAAAACCATTCTTTTAATAACTTTATAAATTTTACAAACCTACTGCTTATAAAATTTCATTTATAACTTCACCGTTTATAATTCTATAAATTTCATTCATTTACGAAATTTATTCGCAATTCATTCTAACACTTATAAAACTCGTTTTATCATTCAAATATTTTTAATTTATAAATATCAATTTATAAATCTTTTATATAAATCAATTTATATTATTATTTTAAAACGTCTTCAAAGTCCTTTATAATTTCATCATTTTTGATTTATAAAATAGTTAAATTTTATAAATCCTATTTTTAAACTTTTTATAATAAATTCAAAAATCCCGATTAAACTATTTTATAAAATCATTAACCCCGTATTTTCAAAAATCAACTTTTAACTATTTTTCTCAAAAATCATAATTTTTATAACATTAAAATTATAACGTTTATTTATTTAAAATGGATCAATTCCAAAAAATATTTTATAAACGTATACTTTCAAAAATCACTTTAAAAATAATTTTAAAATTCCAAAACTTGGTCCAATGATGCTACACACCAAATAGTCAATCTCGACAACAACGACATCATATATCGATATGATAGTCCATCAAATATCAAAATATCTGAAATCAAATAAATACTGTTGAGGAATCCAGTTGGATCCCTCCAACCTGTTTTCCTGCATCCACGAACATTAGCACAATACCAATTCCGCTCCAGTACGGAATTATCGCGGTATATGGGATTTAAAATATTATCCGCTTAATAGACTGCGCAATAGGGTCTCATCCGCTATATAATGCGGGAAATCAATAACTGCAATATATACATATGCCAATATATATATTGCTATTATATATAATACCAATTTCACTGTTTATGAAATATTCACGGTATATGTTTTTAATAAATAACATCCGCTTACTAATGGCGCATAATGTCTATTTTAACAATCAATAGATATCAATCATCATTCAAACATGCATTCAGGTATTTTAAATATAACTATTTAAAATAAAATCGAAACCGATTCGATTGAGTGAGAAGTTCTCACCTTGATTTCAATTTCGTTTTAACGATTTATTTCGAATAAAATTAAACGGACGTTTAATTTTATCCGAAATTCTCACTAACTCCAAACGACTCCAATCCAATTCCATAGCGTAGTGCTCGTCCATACGATTCCAACGCAACTGGTTTCGCGCGTTTTCGACCTCGTATGAAAAAGATATGCATTTTACAAGTTTATACGAATTTTTATAACTAAGTTTACAACAATATTATAATTTTAACCTACAACCATTCTAATCCCTTGGATCCACTGCCTCCTTCATCATGACCGTAGAACGCACCTTCTTCCCCCTTTCCAGAAGCGTACGCGCGTGCTCCAGTATAGCCGAACCCATATTTTCAAAAATTAGGGTTTATCGCCGCACCACATACAAACGTCAATAGCCCATCTTTTCACCACCACTCGGAGCGCCTCGGCCACCACCACCTTCGGGCAGGAGGAGCTGAAGCTCGGCTAGCCCCCTGCCTTGAAAAACGCGTGCGACACTCGGCCCTTTGCGGAAGATTTGCCACCAATCCGCTAACCCAAACGCGATCTCCACCGTTGAAAACGTAGTTCTCATCGCCCTCTACAATATTCATGTTGGAAGTTTCTTGAGAAAATTTATGGATTGAGAGATTTAGAGGGAAGAAGGTCGTTAATTTCTGGCCTTTGGTTTCAGGGGTGGCGGCCGGCTATAGCAACTAGGGTTTTATTTATTTTTTCTTATGAAGGTGGGCTATTTATAGGAAATAAAACGAAACACTATTCATTTCGGAATTTCCAAACTCCGATTTACGCGCGACGACCGACGTTCCTAGGGTTTATCCCGTGTTCCGGACACAATGGAACAGGTTTCGGAAGCTAATTCGGTCATCTGTGCAAGTTATGGAAATAAACGTTCAATTTAAATTAAACCGATTTAAACGATTTTCTAGGCATTTTAGCTTGCACCGGACAAACGGTAAATCCGATTGACATGGAATTTGAAACCTTACAATAATATTACATCACGGATCTGATTAAACTAGTTTCGTCAAAATCCGAGACTTCTTGAAAAATGGCTATTTTAACTCGCCAAATTAATATTAAAACAATTTCGATGCGTTTCGAGCTGCCACGATCAAACGACAACTCCGATTGCTACGAAAATTGAAATCCGATAATAACAAACTAGTACGGATTCAATGGAACTAGTTTCGTCCAATTCTGAGACTGTTCGAAAATTGGCTAATTTCACTAGTCGATTAAATATTAAAATTATTCAATTTTCACAAATAAACTTTTAATTCGATTTTAAAAGTTCTAAAATATCATTCTAACTTCAGTATGATAAAATAAAATTTTACAAATCATTTTCAATCATATTTAACCCAATTTTCATTTATTTCTGTATTTTCACTTATTAAATTATCGATTTAATTATTCAATTAAATCCAATTATTCGAATTAAAATTTATTCGACTTATAAATTCACTTATTAATATTTAAAATTAATTAAATATTCGATTTTTAATTAATAAAAATCCTGGGTCGTTACATTTACTTTTACTAAACAAGGTTAGAAACTTTTACAAGTCATTAAGAAAAGTAAGTAAGAATTAAGAAAAGTAAGTAAGAAAAGTCAAAAGTAAACATCAAATCACATCAAATCAATTCCAACATAATTATGATATTCTTTACTAAATCTTTAAGTGATTAAGACATAAAGTAAAGAAGTGAAAGGTGATGTTAAGTATTGAAAAAGTGGAGCTAACTTTAGGTGGAAGTAAGATTATTTTGGTAATTTGGTAAGAGATTATTTTGGTAAATTTCCACTTCTTTCTTTTTTTTATAAATATCCACCTCCTTCTTCACTTTCATTCACATTTCTTCTTCTTATTTTCTCAAAATTTTTCACCTTCTTCCTCTTCTCTTTAATGGCTTCCATGCCATATAAAAAAATAAAAAGAAATAATGTCAAAATTGTCAAAAGAAATCAATGTTTATTCTCTTCAAATCAGACTCTTCTTTTCTCCATATTTTACCTCTTCTTCTCTCGGCCATAACTTCTTCATCACAGAACCAAAATACAAAATTCTTATTTTTAAATCATGTATTTTTATGGTGGCTACAACTTTCATGTTGACCACATTGTCTCATTCAAAAGGCAATCATGATAAAAACACACTTCTTTACAGTGCATTTTCTGGCCCAGTTTTTAACACAGAAAATATCCAATTTTGTTTTGACCATAACTTGATCATAATAGATCCAAATTAAGAAATTATTTTTTCCAAAACATATGAAATTCTAGTAGCTAAAATCTATTTGTTAGTCATTTTTCCAATTTTGAGGTTTGCTATACCTTAAACTCAATTCTTTGAGGTGTATTTTCGGGCTTCATTTTTGTCAATCCGACAATACCTCTTCTTCATTCTATCATATCTCCCTCAAAGCAACTTCTATTCAAATGACTCATTTTTTAAATTCAATATAAAATAATTTTAAATAACTTTTCAGTTAAAATGTTTTTTAAATTTTGAGAGTAAGAGAGTCAAAAACAAGAGAGAAGATGACCCATTTTTCGGATCAAAATCTTGGAAATTCAAGTTCAAAGCTCTATCGCTTCTTCTCTATATTTTCGGCCAACCTCCTTTTCAAGCCTCAGCCAAGCTATTGGAAGGGAGAGGGTTTTATTTGCTAGTGTTTAATGGAGTAGGAAGTAGTTAGGGAAGTGTTGGACGATATGAATGTTGGTAGGAAGTTTATCGCTTTGGTTTATGGTGAGAAACTCTATTTAGCATCTCTATTTACACACACACACACACACACACACACACATGTTTGATGTTGTGTTATGATTTCTATGGATGTTTATATATGATTTGATCATCAAGTATTGATTGTTTGATATGAATGTTAAATTGTTTTACCAAGTTACGTTAATACACGTCGATAAGCATAAAGGAAGTTACTTTCCTTTTTAAAATGAAATTGTGTATATGGAATGCTTAAACCTTTTGGAAATAGTTTTAAAATGAGATAGAAATGTTTTATAAACATTTAAATATGTTTAAAGAAATAAAGGAATAAAATCAAGATTTTATCTTGTATATTTTAAATATGTCCAAAATAATTTTCTAGAAAAATGGCGCTTTAGCAGTAAAGTGACCAAAGTTTAAACTTAATATTTTAAATGTTTTGAAAATATGAAATAAATCCTAAAAATATTTTAAAATGTATTAAAAGAGATTTAAGTTGAAAATATGGATTTCTAAATGATATAAAAGTCGTTTTGAAGAATACAGCTTTTAAAACGCTATTTGCAACACTTTTTGCAAGGCTTTTCGCAGTAGTTTGAAATAACTTTTGAAATGCAGTTTTAAACTTAACAATTCTTTTCTAAATCTTTTGTGAATGATTTTAAAAGATCAATTAAGCTATTTAAAGATGATTTGCAAGTTTTAATAAGAGTTTGAATAAATGGTTAAGAGAAATTGTTTATTCCACTTAAACAAAAAGAGAAGAATATTGAATGTAATAAAAAACTGAGTATGCAGAAACGACTAGTACATTTGTCCCGCCTCTGAGATCTAGAAAGGTAGACAAGGTGTTTAACTAAGGTTAGGGATGGAGCAACCAGTGCCCTGAACTTACCTGGCCAATGTTTTCTCTTCTTAGACAAGGGGTGGAACTAATCGAAAAGGAAAGCCCGAATGCTCTAAAAGATCATATTTAAGTTTTTTCAAGTTAAAAGACAAATATATTCATGATGTAAGATTACTCGCCATTAGTCCCTGGAGGTGAAACTTGCCATTAGTCCCTAGAGGTGAAATTTACCATATCTAAGATGGTAGTAGTGCTTTGTTATGAAAATCTTTGAAGTGCACGAATATGATTTGAAGTTAAGAAAATTTTTGATTAAGATTTAATGAATGATTTGGGAATATTTTCCCTAAGTTAAAAGTTATAACTTGGATATAAGAAATATTTGTTTAACATTAAATGAATGATTTGGAAAAGTTTTCCTCAGTAAAAGAGAAAATGATTTGGAATTATTCCAAGGTTTAAGAAAGGTTTGAATAAACCAAATGATTTGATAAATGAGACTTAATGATTCCATATACATTTGAAAAGAAAATGGAATAAATTGAAAAGAATATATTTAAGAAAGATATTTGATTAAGATAAAAGATGAAGTAATTGATTGATGATTGATATCCACTTATGAACTTAACATCTTTTATATCGATGATTGGCTTCGAAGGAACCGGAGTCGGATTTGGATGATTCCTATCTGAAAACCACTTCGAACCAATTTATACGTTCGAAAGTCAAGACATGTTGAAGATGATGATCATTGAAGACCGTGGATCTTCATAGCGTGAGGACTGCTTGTTGAACATGCTCTGGGTCGCTCCCATTATAAAGTTATTTATAGCAGTTGTCGCATCGTGATGGAGATTTTTCGTATTGCAAGGGCTTCTAGCGCATTCGGTTTCGTTCAGTCCTAGAACGAACTTGTATGGACAAATGTTCGACATTGCATTTCTGAGACACAATGTTTATCTTTTATAAATGTACATCAGTGGCGACGGAGAAGGCAACTTCTCTTATCTAAACACCCTCCTTGAGACATACGAGCTCAAGGGTTGTATTTTTGTGGAAGTCAAATAGTGATCAAAGGAATGTTAGTGCGGCATTCAAAGTGGAACTTGTTATGATCAAAGCGTGGTTTTGTATGAAAAACGTGGCTTTGAAGAAATTGATCGTAGCTTCGTGAGCCTCACACCCCGGTTATGATGGAACTCTATGTGGTCAGATATATGCACGCATTTCGGATAGTAATGATTTGGGTTATCAGATGTTCTGAGCCCAAGGTACCAGATACGTCTGGGCCTCAAGGCATTTATTGTCCCATGTGGATAAAGTGGTTAGCTTGAGAAAAGCAGGGAACTACCGGTTATCATTTGTAGTGTAGCAAGTATAGTTTCCAAGTTACTAGTTTGAGAAAAGCGATTAAGGCACCGTGGGAACTATGTTTGTTATGCATGGATCGGAGAAAAGGTCACTAGTTTCCTATCATGTTGGAAATCCAATCCCTTTGAGATTTACGGCTTTAATTGTATTCCCAAAATAGCCGTAATGACTTGCAAACATTTCAGCTACCCCTTTTTGGTATCATATATTTCGTTTGTATATTTCGTTGACCTAGTCCGGATATATTACCTTAGACTTAGTCCAGATATTGATATCTTATTTGAATAAGTTTATTTTAAAAGTGTTTTCAAAAGAATGTCATTAGAAATAATATCAAACGTTTTGATATATAAAAGTGTTTTAGTAATCATAAGGTAAAAACCCGTCCGTGTTTATGTGTGGGCATGGTCTTATGAGATACCCTTCTTTTCAAAGGTTTTGATAACATAGTCATTTTAAATTTCAAGTATCTCACGCTGGTTTATCAAGCCTGATCCAGGTATTTTCAATACTCGGGTCAGATCCGAGTAGTTTCAGGTTTAGTTGAAGACAGTTGAAGTTTCTAGAGGAGAGCTGGAGATCTTCATCATCGTATAGACGTATTCTATTATCCGCTGTACTTAGTGTATTTTGTTTGATGTTTGTCGGCAATTGTAAGGACAGGTGTTTATAACTGTCCAAGCTGAATTTAGGTTAGACTCTGATATTGTATTTAAAATTTTCCGCTGTAAAGATTATTATTGAAATAATGTATGTTATTCCATTCGTGTGAGATTCTATTCTATCTTTATTTTCTTTCTACCCTTAATGATCAGCTTATTCGTGCAATTTGAGTTGTACAGGTGTGGTTTATTGTCGATTCAAAGGGTACGCAAAACCGAGTCATTACATTTGGTATCAGAGCTGAAGGTTAAGCGAGAACCTTGGCTTTGGTTGGGTAAAGACTCATCAGAGATAGGGTTAGTAATACCCTAGGATGAGTAAATCATTAGAGATAGGATTAGTAACACCCTAGAATGAGTTTGAGTGTGTTATATATGAGCGCGTATTTGCTGGTGACTAATAAAAATGTTTTGTGCTGATTTATCTGTTGAGTGATTTATGGATTCTGATCGATGCGCCTGATCACCGTTATCGATGAGGGTACCTAAACACTTAAACAAGGCGAACCAACACACTGATTTTGAAAAGATTGGTAAATGAAATAATTTTAACAAAGATTATATTTTGAATGTAAAGTATATATTTTGAAAAGTTGTATAGATAGAAATTGGGATTAGTGAAATTTAAATATGAACATCTTGTGATTAGAATTTCACAGTTTGACTATAAGATGTTTCATAAAGTCGATAAGTAAGAAATCTAATAAGGTAATTAAAATCTTTAATACCTATTCAAAAATATTAAATAAAGAAATGATAATGTTAAGTTACATCATAAATTGATCAATTGTTTTAAAAGTTTAAGTACAAATACCTTGTGAATTAAGTTTCACGATTTGACTATAAGGTGTTTGATAATAAGATTTGTTTAAGGAATGAACATATAAGATGAAAATGCATTTAAATAATTGAAAATGATTTTGTAAAAGTTATATATGAAAGGAATGAGAATTTAAATTCGAGAAAAAGAACTGTGGTAACTTAAATGAAGTTAATTAATATAAGATAAAATGAATTTATAAGATAGGTTTTACAAAGTAATCTCTAAAGTATTTGAAAATGTTATTATTTCAAATATAAAAAGAGGTATTTTATGATAAATAATTTGATTGGCTCGAAGATAAACTAAAAATGGGAAAGAGATGTGTTCGGATGGTAAACTCTTCTTTTAAGTATTACTCTTCTTGTTAAGAGGATATATGATACTATTGGTAGTACCCAGTTACTTGGATTGTTTTGCAGTTGCTTATTCTATATAATTTTCTTAAGTAAAGGGATAATGTGAATCATTAACTGTTAAATTGAGTAGTAATCTTTATAAAAGTGTTTAAACTAAAGATAAATTGGGATCGCTAATTGATAAGATAAAGCGGGATTTCCGACGATTTTGGACTATCGAAAATTTCCGAATCATACCTAACTCGGAGCTAAGAAATTTATGAAGACTAAAAGATTGTGAAATATTCTGAGTAAATACAATTGGATAAGTATAATTTATAAATGTGATTATAAACCAAAATAGAGGAAATTATAACCTAGAAGATGTTTTATTACTGAATTCTAGCATTAATTAAGATTTGAACTTAAGTCTTTAAAATGTGATTGATTTATATAAGTTATAAGATGTAATCAACTTAAGCGATTGTTTTATAAAATGATTCATAAATAATGTTAGAGTTAAAGGAAATATACTAAGTTAAAGGATTGTTAAAAAATTATAATAGAGATAAATCAACTTTGAGTGAAAAAAGGTTTCTTTGGAATATTTTCCTTTATTAAAAATATTTGAAAATAAATAATTAAAGGGATTATATAAAGAAGCATATTTATAAAGTGTTTGAGCTTAATATAAAGTTTTTATGAAAGTTTTGAGAGGTAATAAATACACATATTATATGTAGATCATTTCGCCACACATATGTTGATTTACTCTTCGAGTACGAAACTTTAAGGTGTTTTCACCGATCTGAAAAAGGATTTATCACTCGATTCTTGACGACGAACATTGATTAGGGTTTATGGTTGGGTACTTAAGTTTTCTATCGTAGTTGAGCACTACGCAAGATAATCAAAGGTTTCTGAGCAAATAGCCTGATTAAAGTCCACACTAGAGGATCGGGGGATCGATATTAGTTTGGAAATAAAGTTGTCTATTCGAATAGGAGATCGAATAAGATATTTCATATGGTTGATCTGTGTACATTATATGGAATTAAGTTTAAAGATAAATTTTTTAGGCAAATATTTGTTTGAGTAATTTCGAGGACGAAATTCTTTTAAGTAAGGGAGAATGTAGCGACCCGTAATTTCGCTACTTCGAAAATGAGAAATTTCGTTTGTTTTAAATTAAAAAAGGTTTAAAATTAAAAAAGGTTTAAAGTTAAATAAACAAGTTATATATAAGAGATAATAATAGAGAAATTATTTATTCTTATAATTGATAATTTAAAATGTATAAATTTGGATTTTAGAACAAATCAACAAAAGTTAAGTTTTGTTGAAAATAAATAAATGCTTAAATAAATAGGTTTAAATATTTACTTAAAAAGATAAATATTATTGAAAATACCTAATAAAGATAATAGAAGTATATTAAAATACTTATAAGTATATTAATAATCGTTTTACAAAAATAACCAAATTTCGTCGCATTTTGTCAGTTTTACATACACCGTAAAATTAGAGATTTTGATATTACTCAAATAAGATTTTAAAATATAAAGAGATATGTTTTAATTTATTTAAAAAAGTAAAAAGTTCATTTTTAAATTTGGTTTACATAAATAAATAGTTCAACTAAAACGTCAAAATGCGACCGTAAAACATTTTGTCGAAAAACAAAGTTTTATGGACTAAAAGTGGTCGCAACGTTGTCGCACCTTTGTTGTCTTATATACAAACATATATTCAAATAGTGTAAGTATTAATTAATTTCCTAATCATGTTTACTTTTACTAAACAAGGTTAGAAACTTCTAGAAATGATTAAGAAAAGTAAGTAAGAATTAAGAAAAGTAAGCAAGGAAAGTCAAAAGTAAACATCAAATCACATCAAATCAAAGCCAACATAATTATGATATTCTTTACTTAATCTTTAAGTGATTAAGACATAAATTAAAGATGTGAAAGGTGATGTTAAGTATTGAAAAAGTGGAGCTTACTTTAGGTGGAAGTAAGGTTATTTTGATAATTTGGTAAGAGGTTATTTTCGACAAACCTCCATCTCAAGCCTCGGCCGAGCTATTGGAAGGGAGAGGGTGTTATTTGCTAGTGTTTAATGGAGTAGGAAGTAGTTAGTGAAGTGTTGGATGATATGATTGTAACAACCCAATATTTTCAACCATTCGCATCCGCACATGTCGGACTTGAATTGTTCAAAATACTGCGTTGTAGAATAAATTTAGCAAACTCAGAATATACAGTAAATAAATCACAGAATCACATACACAGATATCAGAATCTCGCAGCGGAAATTAAAATTTTGTGGTTCATGAAGCCACTGATACATCTTTAACAAAACAGGAATTTCATTGTTTATAATCCTCAATACAATTTTAAAACATAAATAGAGATAGAGTCTTCAAAGTCTGGGATTCCAGAAAAGATAAAGACTGAAACAAACTTCCAGCAGCACGAATGGTCTACGGAATGTCCTAGCTCCGGAGAGGAAACTGAAGCTGCAACTCAGGCTGACCCGAGCGTAAAATAAAACAAACACTCGAGTCAGGACATACATACTTATATGAGGTAAGCTAAATCAAGTGTACTGTAATATAGAGCAAGTAACTTAAAGGATGCTTGGGACCGCCCATCCTCTAAGGATCCGTCAAACTATTTACTATGTAATATATTGCGCTATTATAATAGTGTCTATTTATAAAATAAACATACTTTTTTCTTAGCATTAAGGGGTTACCCATATAGCCCTTAACACGTAATAGTCCCAGTAGTCCATCCAATATCATAGCCCCTCCTGATCGGGAAGCCACCAGAGGATACCACACGGGCTACGGGAGAAATCCAAACTCGTACAAGGCTCGATATGGTAGGTGACACGGCACAACTAGGCAATGCCAGGGTAGATATACCAATTACGCTTCCGGACCGATGGTAACGCGAAGCCGCAGCAACCGCCCACCTCGAACAACACTCCCAAATCAAAGGTGCACCCAAACAATCACATAAGCAATAGAATGGTATACGAAGAAGTGCGTTCGATCAGAGGAGCTACCTCATTAATCCGTCAATCGCTCCTGTTTTAGCCACCTTAAGCCAACTCACGGGAGTCGGGTCCACGTATTTACCTTTCAAGAAACCGTCACCACCAACCTACTTCATTCTGGAATCTCCACCGCGTACACGGTTGGTCAAAGTGGTTTTCGGTATCGACAGAGAGTATGTCCATATCCGATCCCGGTCTCTTTGCCAACCCATCGTTATTATAACCCGTGGCCATTTAAAAACAGTTTATACTTTAAACCAGAATAATTATTTCCATTTCAAAACTATAGATACGATATCATTTTAAAAACCCAAAACAATATGACATCGTTATATTCAAATATAATTCCTTTCCAAAACCATACTGTTTAAATTTATAATATATGGAAACCAATTATTTGAATTATACCTTCAAAGCAAAATATTTGGAGATTTTACTTTAAAATCCATAACTCCCAAACACAATGGTTTGGATATTTAACGGTATATAGAATAAATGGGTTAACTTTATGGTTACTTTGTAAAGAAAAGGATTTACATAGCTTTACAAATAATTTCTCTATTTAAGATTTAAACCATAAATTAATATCATTTAATATTCCCAAAATATTACAATTCCCATATATATTGGAGTATTTACTATTCAAACTAAGTTTGGGTTTATTCTTTCACAAGTCAATGCTTTATTATTTAGTCTTGAATAAAACTCCAAGTTTCTAACCATTAAATTTCCAAAATTTACTTAATACCAGGATATTTAAATTTATTAAGGAAAATCTAGTTATAAATATCCTATCTTAAGATTTTCCAACTTAAATATAAATTAAAATTTATCAAATCCCATAAATTTTAAAACAATCAAATCTAGATTCTGAAGCACTTAGGAAATGCTATCTAAAGTTATGGGTTTATTCTTTCACAATCCATGTTTTATTATTTAGTCTTGAATAAAACTCCAAAAATTTTTACCATTAAATTTTCCAAAATTTTCTTAACTGAAATCTTATTCTTTCCAAAAATCCTGAATTACCAAATAAGTTATATTCTAAATTTATTCAAATATTTATTTATTTTATTTATAACTTATTAAAAATCAATATATATTCCTTTAAAGATATAAATCAAATATTTAGCTTCCAAAATAATTTTTAAATATTTCAGAAAATATTATAAGGACCACGGGCCTGTATAAAGTTTTCTAGCCTAGGTCAAGTGGTACGGATTTATATCATTTCAACCCGTAATTTATAAATACCCCGGGTTCTATCATTTCAAACCCGCAATCCCAAGTTATCAGTTAAGCAGTTAACAGCATAATTTAACAGCGATAATCATTTAGGCCTATCATTTCAGCCCATAACAATCTACATATAACAGGGAACTTGCAGTGTGATTTAAGCAGTAAATAAATCATAGCATAATATAACAGCAGATATAATATAACAGATGAATAACTGATGAGGTGTCAATTAAAGGGTTCATCATTTTATACTACACTACAGACAGATAATAGTGACATACAAACATACACATACACTTGCAATAATTTACGAAATATAAATACGTATGTCTGGTGAGAAATACTCACCTGAGAGTTGCAGAAAATTTGAATTTAAAACGACGTTTCCCGGTACAGACCGACAGAGAATAACGGTCAAAATTCTCGAATATCGCCTAGATTCAAATCTAGAACAAAATTCAAATAATTTGAAACGTGACTTTAGAATTTATGGTCAAGAAAAATTTAAAATAGAACGGAATTTGTTTTTGGCTTTGCTCGACCACTCCACCGTGTACCGTGACCAAAACGTACCCTAACGAGAACCGGGTTAACCCAAAATTTACGGCAAATTTTCCTAAAGACTGACGACTAAGGCAAAAGGTTGGGTTGTCTTATGATACACCGGGGTATACACGTACACGTGCACAGCCCTTTTCTTTTCTCTCTTTTCCTAGCCTATCTTTCAACATACCCGAGCCAAACCACACTTGCTTCGAGAAAATATGTAGCTGCTTCGAGTCAGCTAGGCCACTACTTCGAGTCAATCCCTTCTCTGCTTCGGGTCACAGATCCACACACACACTACTTTCCTACCTCTGCCTAAACACTTCATCTCCTCTACAAACACTCTGACTGGACCTAAGTGCACAGCATGGATACCACTTTGACATGGAAACTGAAACATATCAGATAATGCAACAACAATGGATAGGAAGGCTGAAACATATCAGGTGATGCAAACAAAATGGATATGAATACAACTTCAATGCAGACCAAAGGCACAATGCCACATCAACTAGGAACAAACAGAAGTGAAGACAAGTGAAACCATGAAACAGCATCAAAGTGTAAACAACAGGCTATCAGAAAAAAAATGATCAAGACAGTGAAACAATGATCAAGCTTCAGGATGCAACTTGTCATGGAAACTGCTACAAACCCAAGTGCATGAACACTGGGAAGACAAAAATGAAGACTGAACCTATCAAAATTTGGAAAATGCAAAGTTTTCAAGCTGAACACAATAGGCTATAGTTACAAAAAAGCTCAAGTGAAGCAAATAATGCAACAGTGGTAGGTATATATGAATACAACCTAAATGCAGACAAGCAGACACACTATCTACATACATATATAACATCAAGCAATGATTCAAACAACAAGATAACATATGGTTTCAAGGGTCTGTTCATATTGTAAGAGCAAAGATATGGGATGCAGACAACTAAAGCATGGTACGAAGCAACATGTAATATTTCACATTTTATCAAAATCATGCAAGACAGTAGTGTGCAACTCAAGTTTCAAAGAAATGCGAATTGAAACAGAAGTTTCAAATGAAAAATGAAGACCACAAGTGAAGTGAATCAACTGCAGTGCAACCCTTATCAAGATGCAAACAACAATGGCAGTAAACAACTCAAGAGACTAAAGTGTTACCGGTGAATCAAATGCTTGTCAGGTTAAAAAGTAGACCCCATAGGCAGTAGCCAAAAATGCAGACCCAAAGAAATGACCAAGTGAATCAAGGCAAAGAAGTAACTCAGTGAACATACAAGTTTAAATTCAACATGAAATTGTTTGCAAACAGTTTCAACAAGATATTTTGTAGCATCTGTATTTATCAATTTCTAAAGCACCTGTTTCACATCAGTTTAAAACAAAAGAATCAAATAGCATATGTTCTTATTAATTTAAAAATTTAAAATAAAACAAATTATCTGGTAGCATTTGTTCTAATCAATTTAAAAACAACTTTGGGTAAAATCTGTTTTACCAACTTAAAACAAAATCAAATAGTATCTGTTCTTATCAGTATTAAAATATCCAAGCAGATTTTGAGCAAACAACAGCAACTAGAAACCAAAATATACAACTACTCAGTTTTAAGCCTAAAATAAAACTCTCCACATTCAAACTGCTTCAGCCAAAACATCCTATGTTCTTCCTAGTTCTAGCCAGATCAGCCACAAGCCTACCAATATTTCTCACACTCTCAACTCATCTAAACAACTCAGGTAGTGGTACAAAATGAAATGGCCGAGCAAACAAAATGGCAGAGAAAACTTAGAATAGGAAGAAAGAAAATAAAAGACTATTACCTGATTTGAGCAAAGACTGACTGGAATTTGCAGAAGAAAAAAGTAGAGAAAGGTGAAAGATACATATAGGCCGAGACTTAATTTCTAGAGGAAAAATCAAGTCAGTTTCTTATGGAATGGCTCAGGGAGGTTTTGAACAAATTAAGCCATCAGTTTTCAAAGTAAATGCCTGATTGCTTGATCAAGGCAGTGAATGGTGAGATGGATATCAATGTAAATGCAGAGTTTTTTTTTATTCCAAAACAGCTTGATTCAAGGCTGAGCAAACGGTTTCAAATGTCTAAATCAAAGCAAATCAAGGCTTATCAGTTTCAAGTATTGAAGGCCATTTGGTTCTTTGATTTGGAGAGCATTTAGTGGCTGTTTAGATTTAAGAAACTGATCAAATAAATTGCGAGATAAAGGCTGGATATTGAAACTGAAGGAAAGGGAAGAGAATTGATTGCAAAGCTTCAGTTTATATCTTTCTAGTTCAAATAAATTCGAACAAAATTCCAGGCTACTTTGATTCATTTCTATGTCTATGATGTTAGATAGCACTGGTGAGATGGGTAGATGGAATGTGCATGTTCAGTTTGCAAGTGATGTGCACGGTGCAAATTTGAACTGCCAGAGAATGAAAATGCAAAGAGGAAAAAGCTTGATTTTGAACGCAGAGATAAAGGAATGGGTTGATATATTGATGCGTGATTTCAGTTAAAATTTCAATTGCATGTGTTATGATTTCTAGCTGGCCATGAATGGAAGTGCATGTTGTTGTTATTTGTGCATGCCTCAGGTTTGAAAGTGAACGTATTCAAGACAAAAGAAACTGCTGATAGAATGTGTACACCATGTTGAACGTGATGAATTTTACATGTTATGATTTATTTTAGTTAAAGCTTTCCTCTGATTTAGATTGAAAATTTTTAAATGTTAACGTTACGTTTTTATGTAGTCAGTTAAAATTTAACGTATGTTAAAAATTATATAAAACAACGGTCCTTTAAAACGAACCAACGTCCGTCTTAAAATCACTGACCAAAAATTTTCTTCAGAAAAATTTGAAAATATTATTTTTACACTGCGTTAAACAGACGCAGTCTAAAATATCAAAAATTTTCACAAAAATATCATTTTGAAAACACACGTTTTATAACGTCACTTTTTACCCTATAAATCACGCGTCTTTCAAACGCGAAATTTACCGGTTCAATCCTAGCTTAAAATTTTACAGTTATTGTTTAAGTTTATTGACATATAAATTATTCAAAATATATCTCAAATTTTAAATATTTAACTATATTGTTAAACCCAATTTATAAATATATTATTTAAAAATTAAAAAAAAATTAAATAAATTAAATAAATAACAAGCTGAACTAGGGTTGTTACACTCTCCCCCACTTAAGAACTTTTCGTCCTCGAAAAGGAACGAAGGAAAAGAAATAAAAGAAGATAAGCTGGATAAACAAGAATCTTAAATGGATAGTTCCGAATTTGAAGCACGAAGAGATTCACCAGAATTGGTTTTACCCCTTCAGTTTGACCGTCAGTCTATGGGTGCTCAGCGGTGCTCAGGTCCCGATGAGTAACAAAGATTTCAAAGATTAGAGAAAGATTTCTAAATAGACTGGTATAAGCAATAGTCTCCTCATTCTGTAGTAGATAGGAAACCAAGGATACTCAAGATAGTTTGAAAATAAAATAAGATAATAACTTTGAAATCATACTACTTTGAAAATCATACTGCAAAAATCATAACCCTTTTAAAATAATCTTCATTTATATCCTTTAGTTTCAATGCCAAATAATATTTATTTCAAAGTTGAAATATTCTTAAGTTCATTTATCCAATTATAAGAATTTTCAAAGCAAATTTATTGTTAGGGACAGCAGTACTTAAAATATGTTATAGTAGATATGATAACATTCCTAATTAGTTTATTATTGTATTTAATTCTTAATTTTCAAAATTTAGTGATATTGAAATATGTCTTAACTATTTAAATCATAATTATCCATTTTCAAGGCATGTCTATTTCATAAATAGAATATTTATTATAGCAAATATAACAATCAAATTTCTTTATATAATATTTCCCTTAGACATTAATTAACTATGATTTAAGATAAACAATCCCTATTATAAAATATTCCTTCCAAATATACTTTTCTTATCTATATATTACCTTTTTTAATCTTTTTATAACTAAAATTTAGTGTATAACATTAATTATAACCACTCAAATTTTATTTATAGCATCTTTTTTTTTTTTATATTGTATATTATCCAATTTCATTGTTAGCTTTTGAAAATCAAGGTAAGTTATATTTGAAATGAAATTGAGTATTATACACTAAAACTTCCAAATTCAATTATTTCCAGCTGGAATTATTCTTATTCAAGATTTTATTGAAAAAATTTCTAAGATAAATTTTAAGAATTTAATTTCTGATTTCCTTCAAACCATTTAGAGATAAATAAATATACACACATAATATGGGAAATCAAATTTAAATTATATATCTACGTATATTAAGCCATATTTTAGAAATTCAAATCAATTAAAATCTCAAGGAAATACTGTAGCCAGACTACAGGATGGTCTTTTCACTTCGAAACTCGAAAATGAATGTCGATGATGCTGCAGTCATCACCGAAATTATTTCCCAGCGGCAAAGAGAAGAGCACTAAATTTTAAAATCCTTTGGGAACAAACTTCTATTCGAAAATACTTTAAATAATATATACTTTTAAAATTTTAAACCCAAAGTTTGAAACCATCAGAAATTGAATTCTCAAGTTCTTGTTTTATATTCATTTCTGTTTCTAAATTAATTTATAACCATTGTTTATATTCAATTATTTAGACAAACACATGGTTTACAAAACGATAAATAAAATCAAACTATTATCTCCTGACACTAGTTAAATTAAATATTAAAATTTCTGAAAATTTATACTTATATATATTTTAGATTTCCTTTCAAATATAGGAGTAAATTTCCAAAACAAGGATAGAAATTCAAATTTGATGAACTCAAATCAAATAGAATCCAAGCTAGTTAAAATCAGAAGGTCCGATGATTAAATAACAGAATAAGGAACTGGGTAAGTCTATATAAATCGCGGACAACCTTGATCTGATCAACCGTGACTTAAAGAGTCGGATCGATATGATTGGGTAAATCTATATTTGATCCGAAGAGATAGAGTTCGGAATAACCAAAGATACTGGCATATAAACCGAGGATAAATATAAATCTCTGGTGAATCAATGCTAATGGTAAAGGAGTTTCACCCCTTTATTAGAATAATGGCGAGACCGCCAATTCACTATAAAGATCATCCGAAGTGGAGTTATGGGACACTCCAGAATCTAAAGTAGATGAAAGTGAGGGACACGGATGAACTTTGGAACCACAGGGAATGTTCCAAATTCGAAAAGGAAGAGGTTCAAGCTCGAATGAAGGTGATTCTATAAATCAATTTACCATACATTCTAAGTTTGCCTAGAGCCAAAGCTCTGATACCAAATGTAACAACCCAATATTTTCAACCATTCGCATCCGCACATGTCGGACTTGAATTGTTCAAAATACTGCGTTGTAGAATAAATTTAGCAAACTCAGAATATACAGTAAATAAATCACAGAATCACATACACAGATATCAGAATCTCGCAGCGGAAATTAAAATTTTGTGGTTCATGAAGCCACTGATACATCTTTAACAAAACAGGAATTTCATTGTTTATAATCCTCAATACAATTTTAAAACATAAATAGAGATAGAGTCTTCAAAGTCTGGGATTCCAGAAAAGATAAAGACTGAAACAAACTTCCAGCAGCACGAATGGGCTACGGAATGTCCTAGCTCCGGAGAGGAAACTGAAGCTGCAACTCAGGCTGACCCGAGCGTAAAATAAAACAAACACTCGAGTCAGGACATACATACTTATATGAGGTAAGCTAAATCAAGTGTACTGTAATATAGAGCAAGTAACTTAAAGGATACTTGGGACCGCCCATCCTCTAAGGATCCGTCAAACTATTTACTATGTAATATATTGCGCTATTATAATAGTGTCTATTTATAAAATAAACATACTTTTTTCTTAGCATTAAGGGGTTACCCATATAGCCCTTAACACGTAATAGTCCCAGTAGTCCATCCAATATCATAGCCCCTCCTGATCGGGAAGCCACCAGAGGATACCACACGGGCTACGGGAGAAATCCAAACTCGTACAAGGCTCGATATGGTAGGTGACACGGCACAACTAGGCAATGCCAGGGTAGATATGCCAATTACGCTTCCGGACCGATGGTAACGCGAAGCCGCAGCAACCGCCCACCTCGAACAACACTCCCAAATCAAAGGTGCACCCAAACAATCACATAAGCAATAGAATGGTATACGAAGAAGTGCGTTCGATCAGAGGAGCTACCTCATTAATCCGTCAATCGCTCCTGTTTTAGCCACCTTAAGCCAACTCACGGGAGTCGGGTCCACGTATTTACCTTTCAAGAAACCGTCACCACCAACCTACTTCATTCTGGAATCTCCACCGCATACACGGTTGGTCAAAGTGGTTTTCGGTATCGACAGAGAGTATGTCCATATCCGATCCCGGTCTCTTTGCCAACCCATCGTTATTATAACCCGTGGCCATTTAAAAACAGTTTATACTTTAAACCAGAATAATTATTTCCATTTCAAAACTATAGATACGATATCATTTTAAAAACCCAAAACAATATGACATCGTTATATTCAAATATAATTCCTTTCCAAAACCATACTGTTTAAATTTATAATATATGGAAACCAATTATTTGAATTATACCTTCAAAGCAAAATATTTGGAGATTTTACTTTAAAATCCATAACTCCCAAACACAATGGTTTGGATATTTAACGGTATATAGAATAAATGGGTTAACTTTATGGTTACTTTGTAAAGAAAAGGATTTACATAGCTTTACAAATAATTTCTCTATTTAAGATTTAAACCATAAATTAATATCATTTCATATTCCCAAAATATTACAATTCCCATATATATTGGAGTATTTACTATTCAAACTAAGTTTGGGTTTATTCTTTCACAAGTCAATGCTTTATTATTTAGTCGTGAATAAAACTCCAAGTTTCTAACCATTAAATTTCCAAAATTTACTTAATACCAGGATATTTAAATTTATTAAGGAAAATCTAGTTATAAATATCCTATCTTAAGATTTTCCAACTTAAATATAAATTAAAATTTATCAAATCCCATAAATTTTTAAACAATCAAATCTAGATTCTGAAGCACTTAGGAAATGCTATCTAAAGTTATGGGTTTATTCTTTCACAATCCATGTTTTATTATTTAGTCTTGAATAAAACTCCAAAAATTTTTACCATTAAATTTTCCAAAATTTTCTTAACTGAAATCTTATTCTTTCCAAAAATCCTGAATTACCAAATAAGTTATATTCTAAATTTATTCAAATATTTATTTATTTTATTTATAACTTATTAAAAATCAATATATATTCCTTTAAAGATATAAATCAAATATTTAGCTTCCAAAATAATTTTTAAATATTTCAGAAAATATTATAAGGACCACGGGCCTGTATAAAGTTTTCTAGCCTAGGTCAAGTGGTACGGATTTATATCATTTCAACCCGTAATTTATAAATACCCCGGGTTCTATCATTTCAAACCCGCAATCCCAAGTTATCAGTTAAGCAGTTAACAGCATAATTTAACAGCGATAATCATTTAGGCCTATCATTTCAGCCCATAACAATCTACATATAACAGGGAACTTGCAGTGTGATTTAAGCAGTAAATAAATCATAGCATAATATAACAGCAGATATAATATAACAGATGAATAACTGATGAGGTGTCAATTAAAGGGTTCATCATTTTATACTACACTACAGACAGATAATAATGACATACAAACATACACATACACTTGCAATAATTTACGAAATATAAATACGTATGTCTGGTGAGAAATACTCACCTGAGAGTTGCAGAAAATTTGAATTTAAAACGACGTTTCCCGGTACAGACCGACAGAGAATAACGGTCAAAATTCTCGAATATCGCCTAGATTCAAATCTAGAACAAAATTCAAATAATTTGAAACGTGACTTTAGAATTTATGGTCAAGAAAAATTTAAAATAGAACGGAATTTGTTTTTGGCTTTGCTCGACCACTCCACCGTGTACCGTGACCAAAACGTACCCTAACGAGAACCGGGTTAACCCAAAATTTACGGCAAATTTTCCTAAAGACTGACGACTAAGGCAAAAGGTTGGGTTGTCTTATGATACACCGGGGTATACACGTACACGTGCACAGCCCTTTTCTTTTCTCTCTTTTCCTAGCCTATCTTTCAACATACCCGAGCCAAACCACACTTGCTTCGAGAAAATATGTAGCTGCTTCGAGTCAGCTAGGCCACTACTTCGAGTCAATCCCTTCTCTGCTTCGGGTCACAGATCCACGCACACACTACTTTCCTACCTCTGCCTAAACACTTCATCTCCTCTACAAACACTCTGACTGGACCTAAGTGCACAGCATGGATACCACTTTGACATGGAAACTGAAACATATCAGATAATGCAACAACAATGGATAGGAAGGCTGAAACATATCAGGTGATGCAAACAAAATGGATATGAATACAACTTCAATGCAGACCAAAGGCACAATGCCACATCAACTAGGAACAAACAGAAGTGAAGACAAGTGAAACCATGAAACAGCATCAAAGTGTAAACAACAGGCTATCAGAAAAAAAATGATCAAGACAGTGAAACAATGATCAAACTTCAGGATGCAACTTGTCATGGAAACTGCTACAAACCCAAGTGCATGAACACTGGGAAGACAAAAATGAAGACTGAACCTATCAAAATTTGGAAAATGCAGAGTTTTCAAGCTGAACACAATAGGCTATAGTTACAAAAAAGCTCAAGTGAAGCAAATAATGCAACAGTGGTAGGTATATATGAATACAACCTAAATGCAGACAAGCAGACACACTATCTACATACATATATAACATCAAGCAATGATTCAAACAACAAGATAACATATGGTTTCAAGGGTCTGTTCATATTGTAAGAGCAAAGATATGGGATGCAGACAACTAAAGCATGGTACGAAGCAACATGTAATATTTCACATTTTATCAAAATCATGCAAGACAGTAGTGTGCAACTCAAGTTTCAAAGAAATGCGAATTGAAACAGAAGTTTCAAATGAAAAATGAAGACCACAAGTGAAGTGAATCAACTGCAGTGCAACCCTTATCAAGATGCAAACAACAATGGCAGTAAACAACTCAAGAGACTAAAGTGTTACCGGTGAATCAAATGCTTGTCAGGTTAAAAAGTAGACCCCATAGGCAGTAGCCAAAAATGCAGACCCAAAGAAATGACCAAGTGAATCAAGGCAAAGAAGTAACTCAGTGAACATACAAGTTTAAATTCAACATGAAATTGTTTGCAAACAATTTCAACAAGATATTTTGTAGCATCTGTATTTATCAATTTCTAAAGCATCTGTTTCACATCAGTTTAAAACAAAAGAATCAAATAGCATATGTTCTTATTAATTTAAAAATTTAAAATAAAACAAATTATCTGGTAGCATTTGTTCTAATCAATTTAAAAACAACTTTGGGTAAAATCTGTTTTACCAACTTAAAACAAAATCAAATAGTATCTGTTCTTATCAGTATTAAAATATCCAAGCAGATTTTGAGCAAACAACAGCAACTAGAAACCAAAATATACAACTACTCAGTTTTAAGCCTAAAATAAAACTCTCCACATTCAAACTGCTTCAGCCAAAACATCCTATGTTCTTCCTAGTTCTAGCCAGATCAGCCACAAGCCTACCAATATTTCTCACACTCTCAACTCATCTAAACAACTCAGGTAGTGGTACAAAATGAAATGGCCGAGCAAACAAAATGGCAGAGAAAACTTAGAATAGGAAGAAAGAAAATAAAAGACTATTACCTGATTTGAGCAAAGACTGACTGGAATTTGCAGAAGAAAAAAGTAGAGAAAGGTGAAAGATACATATAGGCCGAGACTTAATTTCTAGAGGAAAAATCAAGTCAGTTTCTTATGGAATGGCTCAGGGAGGTTTTGAACAAATTAAGCCATCAGTTTTCAAAGTAAATGCCTGATTGCTTGATCAAGGCAGTGAATGGTGAGATGGATATCAATGTAAATGCAGAGTTTTTTTTTTATTCCAAAACAGCTTGATTCAAGGCTGAGCAAACGGTTTCAAATGTCTAAATCAAAGCAAATCAAGGCTTATCAGTTTCAAGTATTGAAGGCCATTTGGTTCTTTGATTTGGAGAGCATTTAGTGGCTGTTTAGATTTAAGAAACTGATCAAATAAATTGCGAGATAAAGGCTGGATATTGAAACTGAAGGAAAGGGAAGAGAATTGATTGCAAAGCTTCAGTTTATATCTTTCTAGTTCAAATAAATTCGAACAAAATTCCAGGCTACTTTGATTCATTTCTATGTCTATGATGTTAGATAGCACTGGTGAGATGGGTAGATGGAATGTGCATGTTCAGTTTGCAAGTGATGTGCACGGTGCAAATTTGAACTGCCAGAGAATGAAAATGCAAAGAGGAAAAAGCTTGATTTTGAACGCAGAGATAAAGGAATGGGTTGATATATTGATGCGTGATTTCAGTTAAAATTTCAATTGCATGTGTTATGATTTCTAGCTGGCCATGAATGGAAGTGCATGTTGTTGTTATTTGTGCATGCCTCAGGTTTGAAAGTGAACGTATTCAAGACAAAAGAAACTGCTGATAGAATGTGTACACCATGTTGAACGTGATGAATTTTACATGTTATGATTTATTTTAGTTAAAGCTTTCCTCTGATTTAGATTGAAAATTTTTAAATGTTAACGTTACGTTTTTATGTAGTCAGTTAAAATTTAACGTATGTTAAAAATTATATAAAACAACGGTCCTTTAAAACGAACCAACGTCCGTCTTAAAATCACTGACCAAAAATTTTCTTCAGAAAAATTTGAAAATATTATTTTTACACTGCGTTAAACAGACGCAGTCTAAAATATCAAAAATTTTCACAAAAATATCATTTTGAAAACACACGTTTTATAACGTCACTTTTTACCCTATAAATCACGCGTCTTTCAAACGCGAAATTTACCGGTTCAATCCTAGCTTAAAATTTTACAGTTATTGTTTAAGTTTATTGACATATAAATTATTCAAAATATATCTCAAATTTTAAATATTTAACTATATTGTTAAACCCAATTTATAAATATATTATTTAAAAATTAAAAACAAATTAAATAAATTAAATAAATAACAAGCTGAACTAGGGTTGTTACAATGATTGTTGGTAGGAAGTTTATCGCTTTGGTTTATGGTGAGAAACTCTATTTAGCATCTTTATTTATTTATATATATATATATATATATAAATGCTTGATGTTGTGTTATGATTGCTATTGATGTTTATATATGATTTGATCATCAAGTATTGATTGTTTGATATAATTGTTAAATTGTTTTACCAAGTCACATTAATACACGTCGATAAGCACAAAGGAAATTACTTTCCTTTGTAAAATGAAATGGTGTATATGGAATGCTTAAACCTTTTGGAAATAGTTTTAAAATGAGATAGAAATGTTTTATAAACATTTAAATATGTTTAAAGAAATAAAGGAATAAAATCAAGATTTTATCTTGCATATTTTAAATGTCCAAAACAATTTTCCAGAAAAATCGTGCTTTAGCAGTAAAGTGACCAAAGTTTAAAATTGATATTTTAAATGTTTTGAAAATATGAAATAAATCCTAAAATCTTTTAAAATGTATTAAAAGAGATTTAAGTTGAAAATATGGATTTCTAAATGATATAAAAGTCGTTTTGAAGAATACAGCTTTTAAAACGCTATTTGCAACACTTTTCGCAGTAGTTTGAAATAACTTTTGAAATGCAGTTTTAAACTTAACAATTCTTTCCTAAATATTTTGTGAATGATTTTAAAAGAACAATTAAGTTATTTAAAGATGACTTGGAAGTTTTAATAAGAGTTTGAATAAATGGTTAAGAGAAATTTTTTATACCACTTAAACAAAAAGAGAAGAATATTGAATGTAATAACAAACTGAGTACGCGGAAATGACTAGTACATTTATCCCACCTGTGAGATCTGGAAAGGTAGACAAGGTGTTTAACTAAGTTTAGGGATGGAGCAACCAGTGCCCTGAACTTACTTGGCCTATGTTTTCTCTTCTTAGGCGAGGGGTGGAACCGATCGAAAGGAAAGCCCGGATGCTCTAAAAGATCATAGTTAAGTTTTTCCAAGTTAAAAGAATAGGATATTCATGTTGTAAGATTACTCGCCATTAGTCCCTTGAGGTGAAACTTTCCATTAGTCCCTAGAGGTGAAACTTGTCATTAGTCCCTAGAGGTGAAATTTACCATATCTAAGATAGCAGTAGTGCTCTGTTATGAAAATCTTCGAATTTCAAGAATATGATTTGAAGTTAAGAAAATTTTTGATTAAGATTTAATGAATGATTTTGGAATATTTTCCCTAAGTTAAAAGTTATAACTTGGATATAAGAAATCTTTGAGTAAGATTAAATGAATGATTTGGAAAAGTTTTCCTCGGTAAAAGAGAAAATAATTTGGAATTATTCCAAGACTTAAGAAAGGTTTTAATGAACCAAATGATTTGATAAATGAGGCTTAATGATTCCATATACATTTGAACAGAAAAATGGAATAAATTGAAAAGAATATATCTAAGAAAGATATTTGATTAAGATAAAAGATGAAGTAATTGATTGATGATTGATATCCACGTATGAACTTAACATCTTTTATATCGATGATTGGCTTCGAAGGAACCGGAGTCGGATTTGGATGATTCCTATCCGAAAACTACTTCGAACCAATGTATACGTTCGAAAGTGAAGACATGTTGAAGATGATGATTATTGAAGACCGTGAATCTTCGTAGCGTGAGGACTGCTTGCTGAATATGCTCTGGGTCGCTCTCATTATAGAGTTATTTATAGCAGCTGTCTCCTCGTGATGGAGATTTTTCGGATTGCAAGGGCTTCTCTCCTAGTAATGGCTGAGGAAAGTGCCTTCGTTTTCGTTCAGCCCTAGAACGAACTTGTATGGATGAATGTCCAACATTGCATTTCTGAGACACAACGTTTGTCTTTTACAAATGTACATCGTTGGTGGAGGAGAAGGCAACTTCTCTTAGCTAAACACCCTCATTGAGACATACGAGCTCAAGGGTTGTATTTTTGTGGAAGTCAAATAGTGATCAAAGGAATGTTAGTGTGGCATTCAAAGTGGAACTTGTTATGATCAAAGCGTGGTTTTGTATGAAAAACATGGCTTTGATGAAATTGATCGTAGCTTCGTGAGTCTCACACCCGGTTATGATGGGATTATGTGTAGTCAGATGTATGCTCGCATTTCGGATACTAGTGATTTGGGTTATCAGATATTCTGAGCCCTAGGTACTATATACGTCTGCGCCTCAAGGCATTTATTGCCCCATTTGGATAAAGTGGTTAGCTTGAGAAAAGCAGGGAACTTCTGGTTATCATTTGTAGTGCAGCAAGTATAGTTTCCAAGTGACTAGTTTGAGAAAAGCGATTAAGGCACCGTGGGAAATATTTTTGTTATGCGTGGATCGGAGAAAAGGTCACTAGTTTCCTATCATGTTGGAAATCCAATCCCTACGAGATTTGCGATTTTGATTGTATTCCCAAAATAGCTGTAATGACTTGCAAACATTTCAGCTACCCCTTTTTGGTATCATATATTCCGTTGGTATATTCCGTTGACTTAGTCCGGATATATTACCTTACACTTAGTGCAGATATTGATATCTTATTTGACTAAGTTTGTTTAAAAAGTGTTTTCAAAAGAATGTCATTAGAAATAATATCAAACGTTTTGATATGTAAAAGTGTTTTAGTTACCATAAGGTAAAAACCCATTCGTGTTTATGTGTGGGCATGGTCTTATGAGATACCCTTCTTTTCAAAGGTTTTGATAACATAGTCATTTTAAATTTCGAGTATCGCACGCTGGTTTATCAAGCCTAATCCGGGTATTTTCAATACTCGGGTCAGATCCGAATAGTTTCAGGTTTAGTTGAAGATGGTTGGAGTTTCCAGAGGAGAGCTGTAGATCTTCATCATCGTATGGACGTATTCTATTATCCGCTGTACTTAGTGTATTTTGTTTGATGTTTATCAGCAATTGTAAGGACAGGTGTTTATAACTGTCCAAGCTGAATTTAGGTTAGACTCTGATATTGTATTTAAAATTTTTCGCTGTAAAGATTATTATTGAAATAATATATGTTATTCCATTCATGTGAGATTCTGTTCTGTCTTTATTTTCTTTCTACCCTTAATGATCCGCTTATTCATGCAATTTGAGTTGGACATGTGTGGTTTATTGTCGATTCAACGGGTACGGAAAAACGGGTCATTACACTAAGGATACAAGTTTCAAATGCAACATGGATTATCATAGAATCAACAGCAAATTAAAGCTTCAACCCAGTTTTTCAAAGCTCTCTGCAATTCGAAGTTCCTGTTCCAAAAATACAGCCCTCTGTATTTCAAGGTGAGTAAACAATCATCTGTTTTAATTTGTGCTGGTGATTAAAAATTGTAGTTATGTTTGCATGGATAGATTAAGTGTTTGTGTGTGTATATTGATAAGTTTTAACCACTGCATGCCAGTATAAATGAATATATAAGTCTCTCTTTGAATAACTGACACATACACATTCAAACAATTCAATTCCTCCCCTATGCCCAATTTTAGGTTATGATCCTCTGAGTTGAATTGTTAGTAACAGCAAGAATTGATTTTTAAGAACACTTTTAAGCTTAATTAACAAATAAGTTTAAAGAAATCAATAAAATCACTATGGAAATCTTTTCCAATCAGAGAATCAAATGTCAAGATTTCAAGTTTTGATATGATATCTGGATTCGAGCTATGAATTGATGAATTTTTGTGATAGAATTTAGATTTTAAAGTGGATATTTGGGAAGATATTTGGAAATGATTGATAATCACTTCTGAGGCTTTCACTGGCGAAGTAGTCATTGAATAGGGTTGGACTTTGGTCAAGGGGTAGTTGCATAGTGTAGGAGCTTGGGAAAAATCAGTGGTGATTTTTCAGATCATCGGGGTAATCTGTAGAGGAGGATATAGGGTTTGGGGGCTTTATCTTTTGTGGTGATTGTTTTCGACAATCGCCGACAAAGAAGGCAATCGGACTAGGCCACGATGGTCCAGAGGGGTAGCGCAAGGTGTGGTGGTCGCATCTATGGGTGTGGCAATGTTCTGGTCAATGGAGGAGTGGGTATGAGTGATGTGGCGAGATCTACAAGGATGCGCGATTAGGGGATCAAATTGAGTAACCAGGTCGAATTCTCGATCGAGAAAGTGAGAGGCCATGGTGATCGTGTAGTGTGGCAAGGAGGTTAAGGTGGACTTGCGAGCATCATTGGTTGGTTGGTCGGTGATGAAGAAGCAGTGTGCACGTACACACGATTCTTAGTGTATCGATCATGAACCGGTTCCAGGAATAAGAAGAAATTTAGGGAGGAAGTGAAGAGGTTTTCTTTTGGTTGGCATCGAGAACGTTGCATGATTGACTCGAAGGGTTGAAGACAGGAGATGGATTCGCGATGATGCAGGAATAACTCGATGATTTTGGTTGTTTTGCTCAAGAATCTGTTAGGCACGGTTATTTTTTGGTAGTTTAGCTGTTTTTTTTTTATAAAAAAGGGGTAATGTAAAATATGGAACAGATTTATAAAGCACAAGATACAAAGTTTAAAAGCAAACAACAATAAGTTTCCTAAGCTTAAGTATTTATCAATTACTAAGTAAAATGTCTTAATTTTTTGTTTAATGGTAATTATTATGATAGATAAAATTCCTATATGTTTCATAGGTGATTTAAATGATGTATTAAAGATGGTTAATTAATGTAATTAGTTAAAGAATTAATTAATTTAATTAATTAAAGGTAAATTAGTTTGTGAAATCAATTTAAGAGATTGATTTATTAATTAGATTTATTAATTAAATTAGTAATTAAAGGATAAATTTGTCAAAGGTTAATTAATTGAGGATAATTAACCAATGAGATCAGGTTTGCTACATTACAAAATGATATGGGGGTTCTCACTTTGTGCTAGGTGGCAAACGGGAATTAAGGATTAATTACTTAGTGTAATTAATTAAAGGATAAATTGATTAAAGAATTAATTAATTAAGGGTTGATTTATTTAAGAAAATTAACCAATGGTTAGCTAATTAAAGAGTGTGATTAATTAAAGAATAATTAATAAATGTAATTGCCGGATAATTAATTTGGGTAATTAATTAAGATGGTAATTGAAGGATAAGTAATGTGATGGGTTTAAGAATAATTAATTTGTGTAATTAATTTGAAGGCAAATTAGTTAATGTAATTAAAGAATTATTAATCAAGGATGATTAATCAAGATGAATAATTAAGGGGCGATTAATTAATTGGATATAATTAATTAATGTTAAATAAGAAAAATTTATAAGTAATAAGTAATTAATTTAATTCATTGGTAGTTAACTAAATTAATTGGGAATGGTATGACTAATTTATCTTGCTTATGAATGATTGAAAGATATTTGAATGCCTTGGATTATTTGTTATCCCTAATATGTGATTATGGTGTTTTGTGAAATGGAATGTTTTGTAATATGATATGTTGGTTGAAATGATATAATGTGTTTATCTTTGATGAATTGTTGTGTAAAAGTGACATCCGGTATTTAAAACTTAATCACTTGAATAACTTGGGATAAAATAGTATTGAATTCGAAGAGACCGGAGTCGGGTTTAGTAAATACCCGAAACCACTTTGATTTGTAATCTATAATAAATCTATATAGATTTGGTATGTGAAATCAATAGGCTGGAATGATATTGTCATTTGAATCTAAGTATGGGTACTTAAGTACTGATTTGTGACATAAGTGTTGAGCATAACAAGTAATGAACTCCTAATAAAGTACGAGTTACCCAGGGTTTTCTTTTATGATTGAACTTAGCATTTCAAATAATATGGGTTTACTCACGCTAGTTTCCAGCCTGACCCTGGTGTTACTTTTATGTAATACTCGGGTCAGACCGAGTATTACAGAATTTCAAGTAAGGACGTTTCTGGAGTCCAGGAGGAGAGCTGGAAGGCAGGAACGTATGGAGAGTAACCGCTGTGTATTATTGATCTGTATCTGGAACATGTTGCTTTTGCGTCCAGTGATTGTAAAAATATTGTAATTCTGATGTATTAAAATGTAAATTTACTTATATTAAAGTTATTTTATGATATTATATTTTGATCTGCTGCGAATGTGAGGTTCTATGTCTTATTTTCTGTTTTCTTCTTCTATCTCTTCTTTTCTTTTCCTAACTGTCTGAAATTATCGGGATCGAGAAATTCCGGGGCGTTACATACGTAATACCAAATTTTGAAATATTCATAAAATTTAAACATAAAATTTGAAATCATCATAAAATTCAAAAATAATTTTTTCGATAATTCTTAAAATTTCAAAAAACTCCAAAATTCTAACTAATTTTCAAAATTCGAATAAAATAAACATTAACTTGCAAATTATCACTTTCATGTGCATGGACAAGTTTCATTTTATAACTATCTTCTTTGATATGTAGAAGTTTTGAATACATGTTTATAATTGTTTAAAATATTAGATTAATTAATAATTAGCAATTTATAATTAATAACTAATAATACTATCTAATCATTTATATAAATTAATAATTAATAACGGCTCTTCTTCTTAGAGAATATCACTCCTTTTCTCAAAATAATTAATAATTTATAAACATTATTTATAAAGTTAGTAATTTATAATCAATGATTATTTGTAAATAATAATTTAGAATAAATTACACGCAACAAGGCCACTGCTCCAATGCGAAGGGACTGCTCCAACTCCACCACTCACAGGAAGGTCACTGCTCCAATGCTACGGTTGACATAGTTGCTCACATCATGCGTGACTGCTCAACTTCGCTGCTCCAGCTCTACTATGCATCTCTAGTTTTACTTTTTTGCCTAAATGTCCGAAGATTGACTTACAATCCGGTGAAAATGTTGAATTTTTTCTTAGTTTCCCCCTTTTGAATGGCTTAAACCAACACTACTTACTTACTAATTTCATGCTTCTAGTCTCATTTTTATCATGCTTTATCTCGTCTCACGTTGGCATTACACCGTAGCTAAAATTCCTTCTGAAATTATGAAACCAAGTACTTTCAACTTCTACTATGTTGTGCTACTTTCCTTTTCATGTTTCTCTATTTTTCTTTGAACACACAGTTAGGTTTAGTTTTTTTGACATTTAAATGTATAACCATTATTTAGATGTCCATTAACCGTTTTACGTATTCCTATTTGGTAATTGTTAATACTATATTCGAAATGGAGGTGCAACCAAAGTTTTTTTTGTATACTATATAATAAATATAAGTTTGTGTGGTATTTAAGGACAACGTGGAAAGACTCAAACTGATGAGGGTGTGCTTGTGGAGTTGGTAATATGGAAGGAGAAACATCAAAGGTACGTGCTATGTTGTTGTTGCCAAGTAGTTTCTCTGCATTGAAATACAGATAAGTAAATGGAATAGGTTATTGAGTATTCATGCATTAGCATTACACACAGTTACCACATAGCTTCATAACGATAACCTCCTCATATCTATTGTCCCAAAATATATATTTGTCTATTTACACTCGTTTTATGTTACTTGCTTCAATGATGAGTCTTCCTCTGCCTCTCTAACTACACTATAACTACTACACATTCATATATCTCACTGTAGTTGTTTGTGTAATACATTACCCACCACTATTCAAAAATGAGCTAATTTGGAAAATGATTCAGGAGTAATCATTGATAGTGCTTATAAATAAGTCAAGTTTAAAACTTGAATAAAAAATTTACTATTAGACATAACTGCATGATAATAAAATTCAATTTAATTAAAACCATATTTCTACATATACTCTCTATGTCTTGTGATACAATGTTGTAGTGGATAAAAGTAATGAAAGTACACAAACTATCTTAACAAATCTGAATTGACAATTACAATAAGATTGTATAATTACATTTATTGTTTCTATATTACACTAAAATAATGAAATGAAAAATATATCTTACCATATCATAAAGTTGTATAATTACAATAATGTTATATAATTACGCCATAAATATGGAGTAAAAAGTCATTTACATTTTAATTTGAGTTGTAATCCATGTGAATAAGTAAATAAATTGGTCTATATTAACCTCTTAAGAATATTAAAGTAATGAAATGTAAACACCAATCGAGAACTTATTGTCTAATAATAAAGAAAAGAAAGGTAAACCTGAGATATACTTATTTATTTACCTTTTGTAGTTATACCTTTTACTCATTGGTTTTCAAGTTTATATTTCTAAATATGAGCAAGGTTCATTTTCTTCTATACTTTGATCTAAATTCGTCAAATCAAGATTTGTGGAGAAAATGAACTTATGATCAGTATCACTAAATGAATCTATCATGCAAATACTAGATTGTTTTTATCAATGCCTGGACTGACAATGGATCACATGGGTTAGAATCACTCTTCTCACTCTTCTCACAATATGATTTCATATAGCATTAAAGGCCTAGCCATAGCATGTAATGTATGCAGACTAGAATTCTAAACCTTTTAGGTATGTAGATAAACTAAAAGACAATGCAAGCACAACTCCTGAATCGATTTCATATAGCATTAAAGACCAATATAACTTCTATTTTCCTTTTGTAAATATTCTTTTCAAATAAGCTAGAAACTCATTCCATGTTATTTTTCATCCTGGGAGAAAATGATACTATGCTACTTAAGAAGTTCTAATATTATATGATTATTATTATTGTATGATCAATAAGGTTTAGATAGACTAATAAAATAATCTATTTACCGCTTCAATATTATTGACATATTAAATTATCTTTGTTTGACTGCCTCTATATATCTATAACTTTTTATCGGATTATTAAACGAGATACAAGTTACTGATAGTTTCTTAACATTTCAGACATGGGATTCAAAGGGGAAAAGGGCAACCTTAGCTTAAATGAAAAGCATAAACCAAACTTCTGTTGTCAGGTACATGTAAACCTTAGCCTAAATAAAAAGCATAAACCATATGTCATATGTGTTGAAAATCTTTATTATCTCATTGAGAACTTTTTTATTTATTTCTATGTTTGGAAAATATCCTAAATGTAAACATTAGTGTTGGAGGGAAACTTTGTTAAATTTTATGGATGTAGTAGATCGACTACAAATAGTTATATAGGAATTGATAGCACATGGTTTGGGACTACCTGATGGCTCTTTTATTAAAAATTTAGAGGAGAAAAGGTCCACAATGCTCCCAGTGAATGATTACCCTCCATGTCCTCTACTAGAGAGATGCTTAGGACTTAGGAGCCAAATGGATCCACATGCTTTGACCATTTTTTTGCAGGTAAAAGTTGGAGGACTACAAGTTCAAAAACATAATGGATAGAGGATTGATATCAGGTATATTACAAACTCTTTCACAGTAAATATTGGTGATTGCTTGAGGTAAGAATCCAACCACTTATATTATATTTACCTTTATGCATATCTACATGCTTTTGTAAGAGTTAATTGAGTGTGTGGTATTCATCATATCTTGCGCTTTTAGATATATAATGCTAGGTACAAAAATATCATTTCTCTCTTATGTATAGTCAACAGAATAATATTTTACACAACAACTTGGTTTGTATATTGCAACCAATAGAGGTTCATAGTAGATAATCTTAGCACAAAATGCATCAAGATTGCAAATATGGCTAGGTAACGATGTCTCGGAAGCAAAAATGGTAATTTTTTGGGTAACTTTTCCTCTGTACCGTAAGGAAACTTTACTGTAAGTGTAGTAGATTATATAGTCAATTGGAGTGAATAACAAATCTCCATCAATGCACATTGATGTGGCAAAGCTCTTGGTCATTGCATTTGGCCTTTCTTTGATTTAGTCTAAACAAGTAATTATTCAGATGTTGTTTGTCTTTTTTTATGTTCTTACCAACATAATTTGTAGAAAAGAGGCAATCTTAACCATCACATTGATACTAAATAATGTAATTAACATTTGGGGATTTTCAATCAAATGGCTTCTTAGTCCATGTTAATAAGTATTAAATGTTGTAATAAATAAATAAATTCTAGATCTGAATACATACAACCCATATTGATTCTATCGAGAAACAAATATATGAAATTAAATAGTTCAGCAGAAGTCGTACCTGAATCCATTGATGTTTGCAAAAAGAAGATCAACTAGGTTTTAGATCTTCCAAATTGACACAAGCTTAGATCTGAAAATTCTCTATAGAAGAGGGTGGAGAGATTATGATATGACTTGTGTAATTTAGGGATCATAACCCCATATATATAGTGTGTGACATTTTTCAGTTCGGCCCTTCAACAAACTAAAATTGTCACTCTGGTATCCACACATTATAAATTTACATGACGAATATACCCCTTAAGTCTTGTTGTATTTATTCCAAATAGATCACATAATTAAACTTAATCCCAAGATAGCCCATACATTCAAATATTAAAATATGTGACCCCATAATGTTGAATTATTCCAACAATCTCTCCCGAGCCACATATGTAACCTTATAGAGTGTATTTAACTTTATGAGCTCTCAAATAGCTATCTTGACAATATAGTATATCCAAAACAATCTCGTCCATTGATTGTGTTAACATAGGATCAAAGCGGTTTTCATTATCGTTAGTGTAACTAAACCCATCAATGGTCACGTATATCAATATAATCAAATGACATAGATCAATTATGTATGTGTAGCATGGAAATTACATGAAATGTGATCTTTACTTGTCTATTTCCAACCGGTCCTACTTTACTTTAATGAGATTAAAATCCAAACATATATAAATAATTAAAACTTTATTTCTGATCAGAAAAACTGAAGCATGTCCATAATCAAAATATAGAGCAATGTCACAAAAGAAATGACTTAGTACAAACTCCCCCTAAACCAAAATATTCTTACATAAAAGATACACCCATTTTAGCAACATGCTTATGAAAGACCTTGGGTGGTAATGCTTTTGTAAGTGGATCCGCTAACATGGAATTTGTCCCAATATGCTCTATGGATATTAACCTATTTTGCACTCTTTCCTTCACAACTAGAAACTTGATGTCAATGTAATTTGACTTACTTGAGCTTCTATTGTTATTAGAATATAATACTGCTGATCTATTGTCACAAAACAACTTTAGTGGTCTTTCAATATTATCTATAATGTGCAGCCCAGTGACAAAATTTCGCAGTCATTTTCCATGATTAGATGCCTCATAGCAAGCCACAAACTCTGCTTCCATAGTGGAAGAAGCTATAAGCGTTTGCTTAATGCTCTTCCATGATATAGCCCCTCCACTCAACATAAATATGCATCATGAAGTGGATTTTCTACTATCCGGACATCCAGCAAAGTCAGAATCAGAATACCCAATGATCTCCAACTGATCTGATCTTCTATGTGTAAGCATATAGTCCTTTATTCTTTGAAGATACCTCATAACCCTTTTTGCTGCTTTCCAATGATCCATACTAGGGTTACTAAGATACCTGCCTAACACTCCTACAATGTACGCAATATCTGGACGCGTACATACTTGAGCATACATTAGACTCCCTATAGCAGATGCATAAGGGATCTTCTGTATTTCATTAACTTAAAGGATGTTATTAGGGCATTGTTTGAGACAAAACTTATCTCCTTTAGCGACAGGGGTATCACCTGGTTTACAATCTTGCATGCCAAATCTCTTAAGCACTTTTCTATATAGTTCTTTTGTGACAATCCAAGAATGCCTCGTGAACGATCACGATGTATTTGGATCCCTAATACAAAAGAGGCATCACCAAGATCTTTCATTTCAAAATTATCTGAAAGAAATCTCTTAGTTTCGTGCAACATATTTAAATCATTGCTGGCAAGCAATATATCATCAACATATAAAATTAAAAATATAAATTTACTTCCAATAAACTTGTGATACACACAGTTATCAATGATGTTTGCCTCAAAACAAAAAGAGGTAATTACATTATGAAATTTGAGGTACCATTGATGAGAAGCTTGTTTGAGTCCATAAATGGATTTCTTTAGTTTGCAAACCATATTCTTTGGATCTTCGACCACAATGTTTTCCGGTGGCACCATATAAATTGTTTCCTCAATGTCTCCATTGAGAAGTGCAGTCTTAACATCCATTTGATGCTACTCAAGGTCAAAATGTGAAACAAGTGACAAAATTATTCTAAAAGAGTCTTTCGATGAAACCGGAGAGAAAGTCTCTTTGAAATCAATGCCTTCCTTTCGAGTATAACATTTTGCTACAAGACGAGCCTTATATCTTTCCACTTTACCTTTTGCTTCCCTCTTGGTTTTAAATATCCAATTACAACCAATAGGCTTCTTACCTTTAGGTAAAGGGACAAGATCCCAAACTTTATTGTCTTGCATTGATTTATACTCTTCATTCATAGCTTCAATCCACTTTTGAGAATTAATATCTTTCATGGCTTGGTGAAAGTTGATAGGATCATCTTCCATCAATCCATTATTATCCTCTAACTCTTGAAGAAATACAACATAATCATCCGGAATAGCATTTCTTCTTTCCCAAGTGGATCTTCTTAATGGCAATTCATTTTTAGGTTGTTGAATTTGTTCTTGCGGAACATTAACTTCAACTTGAAGAGGATTTTCTTCAACATTGTTTTGTTGGGGTTCTGGATTCACTTCTTGATCAATGACAGGAACAATAATATGCACATTGTCCGAAGAAGTAACTGTAGTAGGAATCATAGACGATGATTCCTCCTCAAAAACAATGTTCCTTACTTCATTTCTCCCTCTCAACTCAACATCCTCAAAAAATGTTGCATTTCCCGTCTCAAATATTTTCCTCAGTATGGGATCATAAAATTTATAGCCCCTAGATCGCTCAGAATAACCAATAAAGTAGCTACTCACTGTTTTCGAGTCCAATTTTCTTTCATTTGGCCTATATAGCCTTGCCTCAGCTGGACATCCCCAAATGTGAAAATGCTTTAGAGTAGGTTGTTTGCCTGTCCAGAGCTCATAAGGTGTTTTAGTAGCTGCTTTAGTGGGTATTCTATTAAGGATATAAACTACTGTATTTAGTGCCTCTCCCCAGAGTGATTTTGAAAAGGTAGAATGACTGATCATACTCCTTACCATGTCTTTAAGAGTCCGGTTTCGTCTCTCAGCAACACCATTCATGGTAGGTGAACCTGGTATAGTGTATTGTGGGACTATCCCACATTCCTCTAGGAATTTGGCAAATGGCCCTAGACATTGTTCACCTGATCCGTCAGATTTACCATAATATTCACCGCCACGGTTAGATCTGACAGTTTTAATCCTTTTGTTGAGTTGGTTCTCAACTTCTACCTTAAATTTCTTGAACATGTCTAAGGATTCTGATTTATCATGAATAAGATATACGTAGCCATATCTTGAGTAGTCGTCTATGATTGTTATAAAATATTGTTGACCATTCCATGATGCCTCAGGGAATGGCGCACAAATGTCTGTATGTATTAATTCTAAGACGTCAGTTGCTCTATTGGCACCTATTTTCATATGTTTGGTCTGTTTTCCCTTGATACACTCTACACAGACATCAAGGTCTGAAAAATCAACGGATTCCAAAATGCCATCTGACACGAGCCTTTGAATTCTATTTTTAGATATATGACCTAAGCGCTTGTGCCACAATGTGGCTGAAGTTTCCTTATTAACTTTTCTTTTAGTACCACGTGACTCTACATGCAAGGCTTCATTATAAGAGGTATTAACATCAAGCATACATAAGTTATCATAAACATTAAGATAACCAGTTCCAATAAGAGTTGAATTTATTGGTAAACTAAAAGTACCATTCCCAAATGAACAAGAATAACCAAATTTGTCCAACTTAGAAACAAAAACCAAATTCTGTCTCAATGACGGTATAACAAAAGCATCAAATAAATCCAAATAAAACCGAGTTCTTAATAACAACTTAAAATGCCCAATAGCCTCCACTTCTACCGATTTTCCATCACCCACATAGATGTATCTTTCAGCATCAGTTGGATTTCGGTAGCTCAGGCAACCCTGCATAGAAACACTTATGTGAGTAGAAGCACCAGAATCCAACCACCAAGTGTTTCTAGGTACTGTAGCTAAATTTACTTCAGAACAGACCAAAGAAAAAGATGTATCTTTCTTAACACGCCACGCGTGGTATTTAGCACAATCTTTCTTCAAATGTCCAGCCTTTTTGCAGAAGTAACAACCATCAATCTCCTTTTGTTGTTTCTTTTCAGTCGGACCCTTAGCAGTTTCTTTATCCTTCTTTCTCTTTTTGTCTTTTCCCTTAGAGGTGTATGCTAAATGAGCACTTTCAGCCTTATCATGCTTCAATCTCTCTTCTTCTTGTACACAATACGAAATGAGCTCATTAAGAGTCCATTTCTCCTTTTGACAGTTATAACTGATCTTGAACTGGTTGTATTGTGAAGAAAGAGAGATTAATACCAAATGCACGAGCAAATCATCTGAAAGCTCAAGCTTAGGTGCCTTAAGTTTTGAAGCAGTGTTAGACATTTCCATAATGTACTCCCTTATGTTTCCTTTGCTTTGATACTTCATGGAAATCAAGCGTTGTAAAAGCGTGCTTGTTTCCGCCTTATCGTTTTTAGCAAAACGTTTTTCAACTCAGCAAGGAAATCTTTAGCATTTTTTATCTTTTCAGATACCGCACCCCTAAATGCCTCTGGAATGTAACACTTTATGATTATTAGACTCATGCGGTTTGAACGATCCCACCTCTCAAAGTTCTTTATAATATCAGAAGAACTTTCATTCGTAAGAGGGGCGGGTTCATCTATCCTAAGTGCTACGTCAAGATCCATGCAGCCAAGAACAAGCAATATGTTCTCTTTCCAATCCTTAAAGTTTGTTTCAATCAGAATAGGAATGTTGTTCAGATTGGCAGATACCGTAGTCAAATTAGCTGTAATTTTAAATTAATCAAATATGCTTACATTATAAAACAACTGTAGTAAATTTAAAATAATTGGTAAGTCTTTGCTCAAGATACCTAGCACAACATTAATATCAAGTCTTTGGACAGTAATATTAACCGTAAGTGGTATTCTTGTTATAATCATCAAATATTAACAATAAATTCAAGTCAAATAATAATCTTCCTTTGGGCCGATTAATTATTTTCTTGTAAAACTTTATAATTGTTACATATTTATCATCACACATGTGTATCTAATTTGGCCAGATATTAACCTTCCTTTGGGCCAACTAATATTCACATAAATAAATACACAAATATCTAACATTTTTCATGAGCAACTAAAATAAGGGAGGTCACTTTAGTGACATATTATTTCAATTAGTTCACTTGTAATGTAGGATATTCACAATCAGTTTGCAAAAGACGCCAAATAGTATATGAATTTATTTTAACTCCTTCATTTATAAATTTACCATAAATATCAGTGTCAAATTTGACATCAAGAAAACTGTAATAGTACATAAATGAATAATACTTGCGATAATAATTAGTATCAGATTATTGCGTACTTTATTTAACTGCTACTATTCAAAATAGAAGGTGAAACATATTAAGTAGCAACAATAAATTACAAAAGAAAAAAAAATGTCAAATCTGACAACATCAATTAATGTGCTGATTCATAGTGTACAAAAGTAATGAATAATAAAAGCTTGGCTAATATTTCAACAATGCCTGTTGCTATTTTATGCTTTTGCAGGAGAAAACAAAACCACAAACATGTCATGGTACAATTATTATAAAAGATGTACATGAATTCTTAGATCATAAATCCAATGATACGGTTCAATTAAATCCAAATTGCTATCATCTCAGGAAACTTTTGGTCAAATCAACAGACTCCAATATTTCATTAAATCTATGGATTCATGTATAATACTGTTTATTAACATGTTTTGAATCACCATAATTGAAGCATTCACAAATCAGAACGAAATAAGTGGTGTTTGCACAAAAAATGGACAAACACCTCCAAGTCGTATTATTTAGTTGATTATATGTGATTTTCAATGATTTTAGATGAGTATGTAAATATGGAAAAAGCAGGGGCTGAAATGTCAAGACACACAGATTTATAGTGGTTCGGCCAGAATGTGCCTACGTCCACTTTATATGTTATTATCTTCTTTCTTTCAGGTTACAAGTACAATGTTTTGTATACAAGCGTATGAAAGTAGTTTGAAGGTTCCTTCCTTGCTTGAGCTCTCAAACTTGTCTGCCATTGTTGTACCCCTGCCCCTCTATTTATAGAGTGAGGTAGGGGGCAGGGGTCTTGGAAGTATATAGCTGCTAGCGGGCCTGGGCTGGACCAATCTGGCCTGGTAGCATTCTGGTTTGGCGAGGCTTCATTCGGCATGGAGCTTGGACTGGTGATGGTGACTTCATGGTGACTTCATCCCTTGGTCCGGTGGTGGTGTTGGAGTGGCAGTAGGGCTTTGGTCCGGTACCAACCTGGACCGGTGGTAGGAGAGTTGTGATGGACCGGTGTGGCTTGGGGGTCCGGTCCGGTGCTCATCTGGACCGGTTGAGTATTGGTTCGGTGATGGCTGTCTGGTCCGGTTGTGTGACTGGTTCGGCCATGGTGGGGATGGGCTTGGTCCGGTGGTCGAATGGGAATGCCGAATGGACCAGTAGTTGGGCTCTGCCGAATGAGATTGCCTTTGCTCTGCCGAATGAGCTTGCCTTTGCTCTGCCGAATGAGCTTCTTCATGGAGGATGTTGGATGGGCTTCTGGGTTTGTGTTTGCTGAACGAAGTGGAGATTGCGAGCCTGGGTAAAATTGACGCTTCTCAGTCTTGAGATCCTCTGGGTGAGAATTCGCCCAACATTTGCCCCCCAAAGTGGGGCACGTGCTTGCATGTGTCGCGCTTTGGGGGGCAAATGTTGGGCGAATTCTCACCCAGAGGATCTCAAGACTGAGAAGCGTCAATTTTACCCAGGCTCGCAATCTCCACTTCGTTCAGCAAACACAAACCCAGAAGCCCATCCAACATCCTCCATGAAGAAGCTCATTCGGCAGAGCAAAGGCAAGCTCATTCGGCAGAGCAAAGGCAATCTCATTCGGCAGAGCCCAACTACTGGTCCATTCGGCATTCCCATTCGACCACCGGACCAAGCCCATCCCCACCATGGCCGAAACAGTCACACAACCGGACCAGACAGCCATCACCGAACCAATACTCAACCGGTCCAGATGAGCACCGGACCGGACCCCCAAGCCACACCGGTCCATCACAACTCTCCTACCACCAGTCCAGGTTGGTACCGGACCAAAGCCCTACTGCCACTCCAACACCACCACCGGACCAAGGGATGAAGTCACCATGAAGTCACCATCACCAGTCCAAGCTCCATACCGAATGAAGCCTCGCCAAACCAGAATGCTACCAGGCCAGATTGGTCCAGCCCAGGCCCGCTAGCAGCTATATACTTCCAAGACCCCTGCCCCCTACCTCACTCTATAAATAGAGGGGCAGGGGTACAACAATGGCAGACAAGTTTGAGAGCTCAAGCAAGGAAGGAACTTTCAAACTACTTTCATACGCTTGTATACAAAACATTGTACTTGTAACCTGAAAGAAAGAAGATAATAACATATAAAGTGGACGTAGGCACATTCTGGCCGAACCACTATAAATCTGTGTGTCTTGACATTTCAGCCCCTGCTTTTTCCATATTTACATACTCATCTAAAATCATTGAAAATCACATATAATCAACTAAATAATACGACTTGGAGGTGTTTGTCCATTTTTTGTGCAAACATTTTTGGTGCTTTCACTGAGAATAGAACTCAAGCTTCATTTTCTCCCACTCAACCTTCTTCCTAACAGCATCACTCGTTGCTTAGAAATCATGCCTTCCAAACAGAGAAGGGATGTTAATAAAGGAAAGAACATCGCAACTAGCAGCCTTCCAGATCCAGCAATCACAGATCCGCCCACTTCAACAGCAGTACCGGATGAAAATCAGGAAAATCCAACTGGTCCCGCAACGGAACAACCAATCACTAGGGCAGATCTGGACAGGGTTGTGGCTGAAGTAACTAACCGCTTCACATCCCAACAAGAAACTTTGGTGGATCAACTCATGTCACGCTTAAGGGATGCTGAAGAGTCCAACCGCAACACTGAATCATGGGGTGAATCCCAATCCGGAGGATCCCGGAGGCAACAAAGGTCTTCACTCTTCGAAGAAGCTATCAACAGGAACAACAATGATAGGGGCCGCGCCCGGACTCAGCCCGAATTCCGACTCGAGGAAGCCCTTGGAACCGAACCCAGCGGGGGAGGCACCAGGCGAGGGTCGGATGTAGCTGAGCCAGTCATGCCACCTAATCATAGAAACCCCGCTGAACGGAGCCGAGCTAGAACCAGCCCGAAGTTGGCCCCATGGATGTGCTCGAAACAGAACCCCGCAGGGGAAGATCAAGGCAGGGGGCAACTGTAGCTGGTCCTAGCGTGCATCCAAGCAGCCAAAGACAACCACTGGATAATGCTAGAAGTGATAGACTGTACCATCCCTACAGGTCATCTGGACGAGATAGATCCCGCAGGGAAGAACCAAGCTCATTCTTGTCCGCTCCAAGTTCTGACGAACGAATGGCACAATTATTCAGAGAATGTGTACAATGGGAGCAAAGAGACCGAGGAATAGGCGCTAGGGTCACCAGCCCCTTTACCCGAAATATCGAAACTGCCATTACTCCCCGGGAATGGAAAATGCCAACCATGGAGCCTTACAAAGGAACTTCCGACCCCATCGTACATTTACAGAGATACACCCAGCATATGCTCATGAGTGGAGCAACAGAAGGAGTATTATGCAAGTGCTTTCCGCTGTTCCTAGCAGATCTAGCTACCTCCTGGTTCTGCCATCTACCCCAAGGATCCATCAACTCATGGGAGACGTTGAAAGAAAGGTTTATCAGCCAGTTCCGCATCCATGTGGAACAGCCCAAGGACGCTTATTCTCTATCCAATGTCAAACAAAAATCCGGAGAGACGCTACAACAATATCTAACCCGGTTCAACGCCGCAGCGGCTGCAGTTCAAGATGCCGATGAAAAACTCACTCTAATGGCCCTCTGTAGTGGTGTACATCCAGACACCAAGTTTGCCAGAAGGTTAACTAAGGAAAAACCAGCTACCTTGCCTGATTTCTTCCATGAAGCTGGAAAGTATATGAGACTTGAAGACGCTGTTACAGAAAGGCAATCAGGACAACAAGGTAAGACGGTTCAGGACAAGGTTCCCGCTGCAGCTAAGGACGCTCGAAGAAATGAATCTAGAGACAATGCCGGGGGCAGAAAGGTTGAAAAGCGCCAATATCGACCAGGGCCAAGATTTGACTCCTACACTCCTTTGAATGAAACAGTCGAAAACATCTACCTAGCCACTCAGGGCGAACTCGGATACAAGCGCCCCCCGCACAAGAAAGAATCAGATAACGCACTCAAGTCCGGAAAGTTCTGTCGCTTCCACGAATCCCACGGACATGACACCAATGAATGCCACCATCTTCGGGACTTGATCGAAGAACACATTAGAAGAAGAAGACTGGAACGTTATGTGAAAGGTCAGAACATGACTCCAACTCCTGCCAATGAGAACTCAAAGCAACCCCTCCCAGAAGTAGGCGGAGGGAATCGCAACAATCACAACACCAGTGGCTCTAGTCAAGAGAAGATAGTGGTCCTTACCATCTCAGGAGGACCACACATCGCCGACAGAAGTTGGGCAGAGATGGAAAGGTACGGCAAGTCGCTTAGAAATGCCGAAGGATATGTTAACTCCATTACGGAGGAACGCCACCCGAAACGAAAAGAAAACGATGACATTGTATTTAGTAGGCGTGATTTGGAAGGAAGACAGTACCCACATATGGATCCCATGGTCATCTCTGCCTGGTTCGGTCCAGCTAAAATTTTTCGGATTCTAATAGACACGGGAAGCTCCGTAAATATCCTGTTCAAACATGCTTTCGACAAAATGAAGTTGTCAATGAAGGATGAATCCCCCTGTGACAAACCACTGCACGGTTTCACTGGAGATGCAAAAATGCCCCTCGGGCAACTTGACCTCTTCGTCGAAATAGGAAGTCATCCTAGCTCCGTTGTGCGAAAACAAACGTTCGTACTAATAGAAAACCACTCGGCTTACAACGCTTTCTTGGGAAGACCAGCCTTGTCTGACTTCCAGATTGTATTAGCCCCCTGGTGCCTGAAAATGAAATTTCCAACAGACAACGGAGTAGGAGAAGTAGAAGGAGATCAAGATGCTGCCCGAGACTGCTACGTAACTGAACTTCGCAATAACCGCAGAAAGAATAAAGGAAAAGATGCAGAGACCACTCTCTGCATGAAAAGCTTGGAGGCATAGCAACTAAAGAAAGCCCCTCCTCTTCGATACACAAGCGATCCCTTCAATGAACTAGACCCCAGGGATAAAGAGGAGGAGGCTACCGCCGAGCCTGCAGAGGCTATGGAATTCGTATCGGTAGATAAGCATGATTCAAGTAGACTATTAAAAATCGGATCTCAGCTGAAAACGGAATTGAAGGATCAACTCATTGACTTTCTCCGCCACAACTTAGATGTATTTGCGTGGACCCATGCCGATATGACAGGAATCTCCCCAGACATAGCATGCCACATGTTGAACATCGATCCCACCAAGGTACCAGTAAAGCAGAAAAAGAGGAGCATGGGGGCAGAGCGATCAGCAGCCCTTGATGAGGAAGTAAAAAATCTACTTGCTAATGGCTTCATACGGGAAGCCATCTACCCAGAATGGATCGCTAACCCAGTGCTAGTAAAAAATGCCAATGGAAAGTGGCGAACATGTATTGACTTCTCCAATCTGAATGACGCTTGCCCGAAAGACTGCTTCCCACTTCCCCGAATTGACCAACTCGTAGACAGCACAGCTGGGCACGAACTCCTATCTTTTATGGACGCATACTCCGGATATAACCAGATCCCCATGCACGCTCCCGATCAGGACCACACTAGCTTCATCACCGACCGCGGATTATATTGTTACAAAGTCATGCCTTTTGGACTCAAAAATGCTGGAGCTACCTATCAATGCCTCGTCAACAAAATGTTCGCAGAACTGATAGGACGAACTATGGAAGTATATGTGGATGACATGTTGGTAAAGTCCAGGAAAGCCAACGACCATGTAAGCCATCTGGACGATATGTTTCAGGTACTTCGCCGATATGGAATGAAGCTGAATCCTCTAAAGTGCTCCTTCGGAGTATCATCGGGAAAATTCTTAGGATTCATCGTCCACGCCAGAGGAATCGAAGCAAACCCTGAACAAATCCGGGCTTTAAAAGAAATAAGGATACCTTCCACTCGAAAAGAAATGCAGAGCCTAAACGGAAAGGTGGCCGCCCTAAGCAGATTCATTTCCAAGGCAACTGACAAGTGTGTCCCTTTCTTCGAAGCACTCAAGAAAGACAAAGGGAGGTTCGAGTGGACCGACGAATGCTTAAGAGCCTTCCTCAACCTAATCGAACACCTTCAGAGACCACCAGTACTCTCAACTCCAAATGAAGGTGAAGTGTTATACCTATACCTCGCTGTATCATCTCATGCTCTAAGCGCCGCCTTGGTAAGAGAAGAAGACCGCACACAACGCCCGGTTTACTTTGTAAGTAAGAGATTTACAGGGGCAGAAGCCAGATATCCTAAACTTGAGAAATTAGTATATTGTTTATTGATCGCGTCACGAAAACTGCGACACTACTTCCAGTCTCACTCCATCAGGGTTCTAACCGATCAACCACTAAGACAAGTGCTCCATCGTCCTGACACTTCTGGGCGACTCCTCAAATGGTGCATCGAACTAAGTCAGTATGATATCACCTACCATCCTCGCACCGCTATCAAAGGACAAGCCATGGCTGATTTCATTACCGAATTCACTACCAACGAAGGCAAGGAACAATCCGAAGTAGCAAAAAACATCAAGTGGAACCTCTTTGTAGACGGAGCATCGAACGAACAAGGCTCGGGGGCAGGTATTGTGATCATCACCCCCAGGGGAAGAAAGTTGTACTATGCATTAAGATTGGAGTTCACGGCCACTAACAACGATGCTGAATATGAAGCAGTAATAGCGGGATTGGAACTGGCCCTAGAAATTGGAATCAATTCCTTATGTATTCATAGTGATTCTCAGCTTATCGTAAACCAGGTACTAGGAGAATTCCAGACTCGAGGAGAACGACTCACAGCATACCTAAAGAAAACCAGACTGCTGCTCGATCGATTGGACCATTATCTAATCAAACACATTCCTCGAGAAGAAAACCAAGAGGAGATGAACTTGCAAAGCAAGCTAGTATGAAGAACAGCACCATTTCCGGAGCACTAGCAATCTCAAGGCAGCTAGCCCCAAGTTTCGAACAAGTGAATCTGATAACAGCAATCGAAGAAGGAACCTGGATGACTCCTATCCGGAAATATTTGCAAGATGGCATACTACCCGACAGGCGTGACGAAGCCAAGAAGATCTTGAGGAAAGTTCCCCACTACACAATACAAGAAGGCATCCTCTACCGGCGTGGCTTCTCTAGCCCCTTATTAAGATGCGTCGCCGGAAGGGAAGCCAAGGAGATATTAACAAACATCCATCAGGGAGGATGCGGAGATCACACTGGAGGACAGACTTTGGCAAGAAAGATACTCCGATATGGATATTACTGGCCCACACTAAACAAAGATGCCCTAGACTTCGTTAAGAAATGCGACAGATGTCAGAAGTTCGCCAAGATTCCTCGACTGCCCACAAACGAAATTACTCAAATGACTAGCCCTTGGCCCTTTGCTGTATGGGGAATTGACTTAATTGGCGAACTGCCAACGGGCCGAGGCGGAGCCAGATATGCTATAGTGGCAGTCGATTATTTCACCAAATGGGTGGAAGCGGAACCTTTAAATAAAATATCTTCAGCAAAAGTTATCAACTTCTTGATCAAAAACATTCTGTGCAGGTATGGAGTCCCACTCAAGATCGTATCCGACAACGGACTCCAGTTTGACAGCGAAGAATTTGCCGACTGGTGCCAAGAGCATGGGATTCATAAAAGCTTCTCATCAGTAGCTTACCCTCAGGCAAACGGACAAGTTGAAGCTGTCAACAAAATTCTCAAAACCCTAATCAAGAAGAAACTTGAAAAGTCAAAAGGCGCTTGGGTGGACGAACTTCCTACGGCACTATGGGCATACCGCACATCTTTCAGAACATCAACGGGACATACTCCTTTCTCTTTGGCATATGGATCGGAGGCAATGCTCCCAGTTGAGACTATTGTGCCTTCCCACCGTAGGATCCACTACAACCCAGAGGAAAACGAAGAACTCCTCCTCATGTCTTTGGATCTGATCGAGGAAAGGAGAAACGATGCAGCACTCAAAGCAGCAGCTCACAAACAAAAAGTGGCAGCACAATACAATTCCAAAGTCAAGCATCGCAGCTTACAAGAAGGAGATCTTGTCCTCGGGCGAATCTTTCCGCGCCCCGGGGCACTGGACCCCATCTGGGACGGACCATATGTAATTCATAAAGATCTCCACAACGGAGCTTACATTTTGTCAACAGTGGACGGAGAGGTGTTCCAGAGGGCATGGAACATCCGACACCTCCGTCGATACTTTTCTTAACTTGTACTACCCATATGAAGTGAATTAACAAAGAGAATCAGTGGACGTAGGCATTTCCGTGCCGAACCACTTTAAAAAATCTTGTCTCTTTTTAACTTGTTCCTTTATGTCTTGGCTGCTCGTTAAGTTTTATCCCTTTCTGTTGAACAAAATCCTATGGCATCTCCCCTCAAGACGCACCACGGCCTCATCTGGACTAGGCCTAACAGGTACGCTACGATTCTATGCACTCGCCAATGAGACACTTTTGCTCCAGCATCCCTCTGCTGCGGGTTAACTCATTGCGCGCCTGCCCTCAAAGCCAACTGTAATGAGCCGATTATAAGTCATCATAAAGGCCGACTATAGCCGATGGCAGCTCATTACGGCGTTCGGCTCGCCGGCAACTGTGAACCTACTTTAAGCCCCAACATAAGGTGTGGCCAGCCAGGGGTAGTTCACGGCCAACGGCATCCACGCTAGCCGGCCACGGTAAATCGAATAATACCCACGATTACGGACCATAATGGTTCGGGTAGTTACCGTGCGCGATCTCGGCTCCGATGTGTCTTAAGTGCGGCTGTGGTAAAAAAGAAAACTCCCCGCGGAGGCGTAAGATGGGTGACAAATGTCTCCAAGACCCACAGCTAGGGAAAGTGACTACAAAACCCGTTTGCCACGAACTTAAGCACATCGACGGCCTTCCGTGACTGGAAGTTTTACTTTTACTATATTTCCATTCCATTTAAATATTTTTCTCCTATCCTGTATAACAAACTCTAAAGTACAGGAAACCGAATAGGAAGCATTCACTCATGAGGCTCTAAGCCTGCGTACTAGGTGGCAGGGTGCTCAGCTATACCCGTGAACAGTTACACAAGACACTCAAAGCTACCGCCTGCGAATAAAACATAAAGGGCGGTACTCTCTTCTCTTGTACATAAATGCGTAACTATAGCTCATTCATACACTGACATTGCAAAACGTGAAATTATATTTCAAGCAAAAACTTAACATCAAACACAACTAGAATCACAGGCATATACATAATTATACTTCTCACACAGCACATAAAGATAGCAACAACATTTAAACATGACAAAATCAGCTTATATTATAAGATCACACGAAGTTATTCTTTGCAAATAATTTTATTACAGTTGCATATCAAAGACTAACATAAACAGTGATAAAAACGAAACAAAAAGATGGCAGATGCATCCACACTCCATCACCAACTCCCCCAGTCTACTTAGCCGCAGGATCAGAGCCCCCAGCATGTGGATCAGAAGTCCCGCCTGTCCAATTCAGAAGAGGAATTCATTAAACGAACAACCAAGTTATGGAAACACAGGAAGAAAAGAAAGGGAAGAAGAATAACTCACCAGCATCCGCCGCTTGATCCTCATCATCCAACTGCACGCCCGCTTCCTCTGCAGCAAGCAGCCGCATCCCCTCTTTCACCGCCGCTTGCTCCTCCTTTGAGAACTGAGCAGTAACCGCATTCAAGTTGAAAGCCTCTCCGCCTTCCTTACCCGCATTCACCCTGGCCTCCTCTAAGGCCTGGAGATACACCTTGGCCATGACCCGAGGGTAATCGTCCATCCAAGACAAGCCGCCCTCCTTCCAAGTGTGGAAGTACATATCCTGCAGCATCTCATCCATCATCCCCTCGTTTTCCTCAAACTCCCTCACCCGGGCATCGGAAGCTTGCAACTTGGCGACGGCGACGTCCCTCTCTGATTGGTATCTCAAGCAGTCAGCCTGGAGTGACCTCCTCATTTCCTCCTCCTTCAACTTGAGGGACCTCCTCATCTCCTCCATCTCCTCCTTCAACTCGGCCTGAGCCATCTCCGCAGCCTCGAGCCTCCCTGACAACTCCTCTACCCGCTCGAGATCCGCATTTCGAACCTCATCCACCGTTGTGATAGCTATGTTAATCCGTTCCCTGCAAGCGACCTCCATCTTCCGTAATTCCGCCCTACTGGCCTTCTCCATGGTCTCTTTCAGCCGCTTGGAGGCTTCCTCATGCTGGGAAATCTGGATGGCTTGGTCGGCGAGCTGCTTGGCCTGATCGGCAACCTTTAACCTCAACCGAATGTTAGCACTCCCGATCTCTTCCCCGGCCTTGACCAACTTAGCATGATGTTCCATTAACTTCTTGGTCTCTGCGGCCACCCGGTCGATATTAGCCTTGGCCTCATCCCCCACGGTGACTACCCGTGTAGTAAGTAAATCAAGATCTAAAGATTTGGCCTCGTCCAGCACTCTTACCATGGGGTTGCGGGGAAGGAGGTGCTCGCCCGTGGTCTCATCGAATGAAATGTCCTGAAAGCTTGGGTCTAAATCAGGATGACCGGCAAAAGGGTTACGAGGCACGGGGCGAGGCACATCGGGACGCCTTATACGAATGACAGTAGGACTCTTGGAAGGAGGAGGAGGGGGTCCGGGCTCCGTGCTCTCCTCCGTAGTATCACGAGGAGGCTGAATAGGAGGCTGCGAACCAGGGGACGACTCAAATAGGGAGCGGCTCCGCTTCCTTTTCTGAATGCCCTCTTCGATGACCCCAGGAAGAGGGCGGTAACTGACTACATCCCCAGTGCGATCAGTAGAAGGTTTCGCGGAAGCTCTCCTCGACTTAAATTGTTCAAGGCGGTGTCGAACATCCGACGTTTTAACTGCCTGGCCTGCCCCTGGAATAAAGAACAAGTGTTACGAACATACAATAATCCACGATTCAAAAAATGTGCTAAGTTAAAAAGAAAGAAACGTGGGAAGGCACATCTATTATACAAACCCGACGGAGGAGTGGGATACTGCAATAAGTCCTGGATCTCACCTCAGGACGGAAGTGAACCGTAAAAAATTTCTAAGTCCCTATCGAAAATGGAATCGGCAGAAGACAAAAGTTCACCTTGCATCGCCGGAATCACCTTAGCTGAGGAACCCTTAGAGGATGGATCAGTGCCAGCCACAGCTTTGCCGTTTTCCTTTGCCTTCTCCGTTCCCTTCTCCGTTTCCGACTCTCCCTCCGACTCCCCGAAAGCCCGACGGAGAGCCTCATCCAGTTCGAGGTCTTGCTCAGAGGTTAGAGCAGCAACACCACTACCACCTTGACCGTCGCCATCTCCTCCACCCTCCGACCCTTCTCCAACTTCGCCTCCTTCCTCCTCTTCCACACCTTCCTCCTCCGGGACAGTCGGGCAAGTACTTGGAGAAGGGCCATCGGACTTCTTCAGTTTCTTCCCCCCGACCACGGGACGCTCTGCGAAAGGCTCCCTCCTACCGCTCTTTACCTTAGCCCCCTCCTTAGCTTTAGCAGCCCTCTCCTCGGCCGTATCCCTTTGCTTAACCACAGATTGGTGCGGTAAGATCAAATTATGCTCCAAGAGGGTGGTGTTCCTGATCAAGAAAGAGGCCGACCGGTCCCGTGCCGGAATAGCCTTTAGTTCAGCAGCCATTCGCACTAAGGAATCGTCCTCCACGACTGCAATACCACCTGTCGCTAGCCAGAAATAGAAGCATGTCAGAAAAAACACTACAGTCAAAACACATGAAAAATATAAATGAAATCAATCTTACAGCCGGAAGTGAAAAGGCGGAAAGAAACAGCATCGTCCTTGACGAAGAACCACTCTTTCTTGAACATGGTGAACTTGGAATACAAGTCCAGGACTGGTTTGAAGGGCACGGCCGCTTCCAGGCTAATATACGGAGACCCCTTCTTATAGCCTCTCAGGTTATACAAATAACGAATTTCCCGGTTAGAAGGAGGACGCCCGTACCTCCTCTGGAAGATAACGAAGAGGCTCACCAGGATGGCGTAAGAATTAGGCTGAAGCTGGAAGGGGGCCACCTTCAAATATGTGGTGAAGCTTACTATCCAAGCGTTGATAGGAGGGATAGCACCGCACATGCAGTGGTATCTGCTATAGGCGAAGTAGCCCTCGGGGGGGTTATATGGAATCACCCCATCTCCCGGCAGCAGCATAAGAGCCCGATCTATCCCGAAGGAACGGGATATGACGTCAAGTTGCTCCTCCTTTAAGGAGCTTGGAAAGCAGTCAGGGGGAGAGATCAAAAGTTCCTGTGGACCATATCCATCCACTAGAGACCTCGGAATAGGCCGATGTTGCCCGGATCCTGGTTGGACTGGGGGCAAGGAAGAAGAAGGCTCTCCCGTGCCTCTAGACTTCTTTCTGTCCGATCGTGTTTCCGCTTTGCGAGACATTTAACTGCAACACAAGGAAAGCATGGCATTAGAACAAGGAATATAGAAAAGTAAACAAACAAGTGCGTGCAAGTGTGGGATTTCATTCGCAAACTAAAGTTTTCAAGTTCACAAGTTCATTCGGTTTCCAAGTTCATTCGGTTTCCATCTCGTTCGGTCATCATGTCCATTCGGTGGTACTATATCGAGTGCATTCGGTACACAAGACATTCGGCCCCAAGGCCGTAGTCCCATTCGGTGAAACGAAGACTTACGTGTGTATTCGGCAATGAGTATATACCTGGTTCGGTATAAGGTTGGTTCGGCAAACACTTGGTTCGGCAATAAATTGATTCGGCGCTTGTTGGTTCGGTAAAGAAAACTAAGGGGGTGTAGCCCCTATATATAGACGATAGCAATACCACCGGACCAAACGGTTCGGCCTACCGGACCAATCTCCAGCCGAATGAAACCTTTAACCGAATGAAAACTACACCAACCTCGCAGGAACCGAAGACAGGGGGCATGCAGGGCGCCTCACTCAGATAAGTCCCGAGCTCCAGATCTTACTAATAAAATAAAGAATATGATAACAATGGATAAGTCGTGAATCTCTCACTAACATGGGTTAATCATTTACACGTGTACGCGACCGCGGATGGTCCATAGGCACGCTCTGAATGGCTTTTAACCCCGTCGCCATGAGAATTCACACTTTGACACCCCTGTTTTAAGCTCATCGGTTAGACGAATATTTGACTCTGATAATTAGAGAATGGCTAACCTACTTACACGTGTACGGGATCGCGAACAATCCCTAGGCATGCTCTGAGCTGGCAATAAACCACCTTGAAAACAATCCAGGGGCCCACTCTAACGTGAACCCGGCATCGTTAATGCTAAGCCCTCTCGGGGCACGCTAACCCGCCTCGAACGGCGCACTTCACTTCATTTCAAATATCTTGACCCCGAGCGGTCGTTATTTGAATTCACACTAAAACGGTAATTTCCTTTGCAGGACATCCAAAGGATATGGACACCCAGCTTATGTCGTTTTACATATCACGCCCACTACAGGGAAACAAAGCGCGACACATGCAAGCACGTGCCCCACTTTGGGGGGCAAATGTTGGGCGAATTCTCACCCAGAGGATCTCAAGACTGAGAAGCGTCAATTTTACCCAGGCTCGCAATCTCCACTTCGTTCAGCAAACACAAACCCAGAAGCCCATCCAACATCCTCCATGAAGAAGCTCATTCGGCAGAGCAAAGGCAAGCTCATTCGGCAGAGCAAAGGCAATCTCATTCGGCAGAGCCCAACTACTGGTCCATTCGGCATTCCCATTCGACCACCGGACCAAGCCCATCCCCACCATGGCCGAACCAGTCACACAACCGGACCAGACAGCCATCACCGAACCAATACTCAACCGGTCCAGATGAGCACCGGACCGGACCCCCAAGCCACACCGGTCCATCACAACTCTCCTACCACCGGTCCAGGTTGGTACCGGACCAAAGCCCTACTGCCACTCCAACACCACCACCGGACCAAGGGATGAAGTCACCATGAAGTCACCATCACCAGTCCAAGCTCCATGCCGAATGAAGCCTCGCCAAACCAGAATGCTACCAGGCCAGATTGGTCCAGCCCAGGCCCGCTAGCAGCTATATACTTCCAAGACCCCTGCCCCCTACCTCACTCTATAAATAGAGGGGCAGGGGTACAACAATGGCAGACAAGTTTGAGAGCTCAAGCAAGGAAGGAACTTTCAAACTACTTTCATACGCTTGTATACAAAACATTGTACTTGTAACCTGAAAGAAAGAAGATAATAACATATAAAGTGGACGTAGGCACATTCTGGCCGAACCACTATAAATCTGTGTGTCTTGACATTTCAGCCCCTGCTTTTTCCATATTTACATACTCATCTAAAATCATTGAAAATCACATATAATCAACTAAATAATACGACTTGGAGGTGTTTGTCCATTTTTTGTGCAAACAAGTGGATCAGGTGAATCAACCGAAAATTGTAAATCCAAGAACCCTAATTTCATATGTTCTTAAAACCAAAGAATTTCTCAATTAAATCAATGATGGATGGCTCTGATACCACTTGTTGTAATAAATAAATAAATTTAGATCTGAATACATACAACACATATTGATTCTATCGAGAAACAAATATATGAAATTAAATAGTTCAACAGAAGTCGTACCTGAATCCATTGATGTTTGCAAAAAGAAAATCAACTAGGTTTTAGATCTTTCAAATTGACACAAGCTTAGATCTGAAAATTCTCTTTAGAAGAGGGTGGAGAGAATATAATAAGACTTGTGTAATTTGGGGACCATAACCTCATATATATAGTGTGTGACATTTTTCAGTTTGGCCCTTCAACAAACTAAAATTGTCACTCTGGTATCCACACATTATAAATTTACATGACGAATATACCCCTTTAGTCTTTTTGTATTTATTCCAAATAGATCACATAATTAAACTTAATCCCAAGATAGCCCATACATTCAAATATTAAAATATGTGACCCCATAATGCTGAATTATTCCAACATTAAAGACAATGCTTCTCTAAAATTAGCTTTAAGGGTACAGAAAAAAGATAAACAAAGTTATCATTTTCAGTTATACAAAAAAAAATTAAATCTAAACTTATCATTTTTCTGTATAACTTAAAATGATAAATGAATATATCATTCTCCTATAAATTATGCTTGAAATTAATTATTCAGAAATGTTGTCCTTAAAAATCGTTAACTTGAAAATAGAAGCCTTTTGATCTAATTTCCACTTAACATATTTATAGATCGTGAAAGACGGAAATTTCATATTAGGTATTTATCTTTTCCTTTTATACAATGCTAGTGGTTTTGATTTACTTTTTGTTTTTTTAAATTGAATATCAGTTAAATACGATGATGATTTATTATGTATTTTTATTGAAATAATTGGTTAAATTCAAATAAAGAGAACTTTCAAGCACAAATGAGAAAGGCGATGATAATGCTTCAAAGGCATGATGGATCTGATTATGAAGACAACCCGCTATCAGTATCTTCGTAAGCTCTTAGCATAAGGTAGTTGAAAATTATTCTGTTGTAAATGAGATACTATTTGGTTTTTTGTTAGTTATGACTAAGTAGGGTGTTGTTTTTTGCATTAAATACTAACATTAGTTGAACAGTTTTGTTGTTTATAATTGCATTTCCTTTTTTGTTTATTCTATTCATTTTATATAAATGTGCATATATATATATATGTATATGTATATGTATGTATATATATGTATATATGTATATATATGTATGTGTGTATATATATGTATGTATTTCTATAGTTATTTTACTATTGAATGCAGAACACTAATGGTTGCGAAAGCTGTAGTAAAAAAATATAAAGTAACTTTTATCGACGGGATAAAAAGAGAACAGCAGCGGAATTTTTGAACAAAAACACAAATAAAACATTATTGAACCCTCCCTATTAGCAGCAGAATTATCGACATATATCTAAGATTAAAGTGTACACCCGAACAATATTCATCGCTAATCCTTCTCTATTTAGTTAGGATTTAGCAATGACACGCTGTTTCAAATGAATTTGGAAAATATATGTTTCCATCGGTAAAACATCGCTAAAATATTTTTAAGTTAAATTTTAATATTTAGCCAAAGGATGGAAAAATGTCGGTGAGTTCACGCTAATTTTTGTTGCCAAAGTGACACAAATTACCGACTTGAAATTTACCGACCATATGTATCCGTCACAAATCCATCGCTAACATAGATTTACCGACAGATTTATGATGGATTTTTCGCTACAAAACCAATGTTTTCTTATAGTGATTGCCCTTACAACAGTAACCCACTTTTAATGAACAAGAACATTTAGTGTTTAACTGCGTAGCATCTAAAAAGAAGTTGTAGTAAAATGTTACAAAAGGTGAGGAGCTACATCCAGGTAATGGAAGAATGCACGTCTAAAAGCTTATGTAAATATAATGAATCAGCCTTATGCACACCTATATTGTATCCAGAAAATTTAAATTTTCAATGCAAACCATTAAACGACTACATATTCAAATATTAATGCAAAATCGCTAAGTCAAGCAACAATTCAAAAATAATACAGACCCAGACAACACTACAGTAGTGAAACATTGAGTTCTAGTAGTTTAGTTACTGAAAATAATAAAACTATAATACCAAAAACTTTCATCAAAATAAGATTACCCAATTAGTTGTTTATTTCAAGTCAAAGTACAATTGAACCAATTCCACAATCACCACTATGCTATCAGTTACCAATAATAAAACCACAATCAACGTTAGGTAAATTTGTTTACCAAATTTTTGTTTACTTTTGACTTACATGGAAATCAAACAAAGGAAGGAACTCACCTAAGAAAGAACGGAAGTAACATGCAATAATTGGTAGGAATGAGTAATCTGCTGAAAACATTGTAAAACAAACCGGTACCTTTTTGAACATCGTATGACGATGGCGGTGAAAATTCATGTTGCAAACAGTTGTGCCGGCCAGAAGCAAGGACGGTAAAAAGGGCAAGTAGCCGCTGGAGGATAACGTTACAACCCCTTAAAGGTGGAAAAAGGATTTCATTTCTAGGGTTCGAGGAAACTTTTCTTTTAGGGTTATAAGATGCGCAGGTGCGGTCAATATCAGGGAGAATGGAATTAGCTGTAGAAGTCCCGGCATTTATATATTTCTTGAAATTAGTAATGAAAGGTCAGATGAATTAGAGGTGACGGTCGACCGTGGGTGGGTTTTTGTTAGAAGAGACAAAGGCAGAGTTTGGGATGCGAAGAGGGCTAGCGACACATGTCGGAAGAACGGTCAACGTGGACAATCGGTATATCTCAAATCAGGGGAAAATGAATAATGGCGCAATTTCACTAAGAAGTGAAAGAAGGAACTTAGTAATAATAGTATGTGACAGATTTGTGTTTTTCTTTTCAAGCTCATCTCGGTTTTCAAATATATCCTTCAATATCAGTTGTTTCTTCATATTAAGGTCTGTGCAGTACTCTTTACTTTAACAGTTCTCATTTTTGTTAGGTCTATCAACGGATGCTTTCGGATGCAGATAGAGCTATATCCGCATTCGGAATTATTTTTGGACATCGGTTATCCACATCCGCGGATACAGACGGATGTAACGACCAAAAAATTTCGACCTCGAAAATTCGACATTAATACGTTCACTGTATAAGTGCCGAGAAATCGATCGCCGGAAATCGCAGATTGTTAGGGTAAAGAAGGAAGAAGATAGAAGAAGAACGGAAAACAAATCACAGAATCTCACATTTCGCAGCGGATCAAAATATAATATCACATAATAGCATTTACAAAAAAACTGTAATTGTCAGATAATATACAATTTATCAGAGTTACAATCATTTACAATTAGACTAGACATTTATATCAACCTGTCTCAGACTAATATCACAACAATCTCAAATACATATCGGAATACACTCAAACGTTCCTGCCATCCAGCTCACCTCCTGAGTTCCAGAACGTCCTAGCTTGAAAATCTATAATACTCGGTCTGACCTTAGCATTATATCAAAGTAACATCCGGGTTAGGCTGGAAACCAGCGTGAGTAAACCATATAAATGGAAATACTAAGCTATAAAAACATAGTTGCAAATCAGGATAACTTGTACCTTACTACGAGTTTTTTACTTGTTAAAACCAACACTTAATTCACAACAATCCCTAAGTACCCTTACATAGTTTCAATGATCCAGTTTACTCAAATTATTTCATTCCATCCTATTGATTGCACATATCAAATCTATAAAGAATCATTGTAGGTTACAAATCGAAGTGGTTTCGGGTATTTACTAATACCCGACCCCGGTCTCTTCGAATCCAATGTTATTATTAATCCAAGTTGTTTAAGTGAAAACAATTCAATTTGTATTTAGAGTAACATATTCACATAGCGATTTCATTACAGATAGATAATCCATATTATCACAGTTCAACCCAAACATATCATCTCACATAGCATCACAAATCACATATCAGAGATATCAAATAATCTAAGTCATTCAATATCATTCAATCATCCATAAGCAAGATTAATTAGTCACACCATTTCTAATTAATTTAATTAAATTAAATTAATTACTTCAAAAACTTTTAATCTTGCTTACTTAACATTTATTAATTACAAACTAATTAATTAATCATCATTTAATTATCCTCTTTAATTACATTAAGTAATTATCCTTTAATTAATTACACAAATTAATTATCCTTCAACCATTCACATTAATTAACCTTTAATTATTCTAATTAATTAACAATAATTTGTTGCATTGATTCTTAATTAATTACTCAAATTAATTATTCTATAATCACTTACATTGATTAATTATCCTTTAATTAATCACATTCATTAATTAACTAACTCTTAATTAATCTCCTTAATTAATCAATCCTTTAATTAATTACATTAAGTAATTAATCCTTAATTACTTCCACTAAGTAATTTTCCTTTAATTACCTTCCTTAAGTAATTATCTCATTGGTTAATTATCCTCAATTAATTAACCTTCGATTATTAATTAATTTAACCTTTAATTACTAATTAAATTAATTAACCCTTAACAGATTAATCCTTTAATTACTTACATTAAGTAATTATCATTTGAGTAATTAATCTCTAATTACTTACATTAATTAATCTCTAATTACCAAGAAATCAATCTCTAATTAATTAATTTATAATTCTTATTAATTAATCCTTAATCATTAATTAATTAATCTCTTTTTAATTACTTCATCGATTTATTTAATCTATAATTAACCAAAATCTTAATTAAATTCAAGATAAAACATTTGTCTTTATCAATTACTTAATTACTTCATTAAATTACATTTGGAAACATTTAAAGATTTAATTTAAATAATTAACATAATATAAACTTATTCAAATCAAAATAATAAATTTTAAAACATTTGACTTAAAATTTTGAATCTCGAAACACGTTTGATAATTGATCCCTACCTTTTGCTTTGAAAATACTTTAACATTTGCTTTGGAACCTTTGTACTTATACATTTGCTCTACCTTAACATGACTAACATAAAAGAACTCGAGCCTATAGCAGAAATACCCAAGCCATAATTCGAGCTAACCACTCATCTCTCCCTTCTCGATTAAAACACGAGATCGACTTCGTGCCCGAATTCATCTTCCTTGTTGCCTCAATCAACACAACGAATACCTGATACCAATGCAAACTCGTGCACATGCACACGAGTTCGCCGTTGTTTCGGTCGACCTCACCTGCATTTACAAGTCGTTGACGATCATCCTGACCCAGTCGATCACCCATAAACTCGAACCACCTCAAGGAACAAAAAAAATGAATTTGAACCCTTCAGGGTAAGAACCCGATCATCAATCACCTCATACCTCCCATCTCCGTCCATCGGAGGCTACGGCTTCTTACCTAAACCTCCGCATAAGTTCCTCGTTCCCTTTTCCATAACTCCGACCCAACTAGACACGACGTCGACGCCGCATTGTCCTCAAACACGACCCAAGCCATAACTTAAACCCTAGTTGACGATCGACCAGCAACACCGATGATTAATAAATCGGGCTATTTTTCCTACCATCCTCGATCTACGAGCTATCTCCAGTATGAACCCCGACCTCTCCAGAACCTCCATTCGCCAGAGATTAGTCAAATTGCAATTTCCGATCAACTAGGAAATTTTTAATATTCCCAATATTAAAAATCATGAAATCTATACTAAAATTCATGGTTTTGAATCACGGATCCAAATATACAATCAAAACCAGAGTATTTAACAGCTTAATTTTTGACTTGAATTTTTATTCACCGTATATTCCTATTTTCAGTTAATTTTCCTTCTAATTATACTTATGAACATTTTTAAAAACAAGATTAGGTTAATACAAACAGCTTCCCCTTGAACACCATAAACTAATGCAGTTTATATGAAGAGATATTGAATTTAGAGTATGCTTGGTCTGTTGAAATTAAACAGAGACAAGTTTACAGATATGCACACAGTACTCATATATATATATATATATATAAGTATATTCAAACATTCTTGCAAAATTTCACAATCAATATTTCAAGAATTTACCACATGCATCATTTTAATAAGTAGATTTGGTCAAAGGATGAATGTTTACTCACCTGCAAAAGATGATAATAGAGAACAGTTGATCTGGACTCTTGTTTCAAATTGAAGCTTGAATTTGCTACTTGCTGTTTTGAATTTTGAATTGATCTTATTTTATGTTTGAGTTGAATTTTCTTTGATTATTTGATTTGCTTCAGGTTTTCAGGTCTGAGATTTGTTCTTTGATCTTGTTCTTGCTTTTGATCAAATTTAAGTTTGAATTTGAAAAAGTTTTGTTTGCAAATGTTATTTCCTTTGGTTTGTATTTTCAAATATTGTAGATTTGTTCCTTAAATGAAGAAAATGAAGTGATGAGGTAGGGAGATGTGTAAATATAACTTGTTTTTTTTTTTAATTTTATTTATTATTTTTGAAAATAAAAAGACAAAATGACACTTGTTTTATGATCTAACTATAACGACCCGTTATTTTGGACTATTTGCATCCGCACATGTCGGACTTGAATAAATCAAAATACCGAAATTGTTAATTTAAATTTGGCAAAACCGAACATATACAGTAAATAAATAATCACAGATCACAAACACAGAATAATAAATGCAGCGGAAACAAAAGATAGTAGTTCATGAAGCTACTATATACATATCAGAGTTAAATAAAGGTACAACAGATGTCTTGAATACAATGGTCGAATACAAGAATCCAATACATCACTAGAATCAACTGAATATCTAAAAACTGGATAGATAGCCGGATCTCCAAGCGAAGCTCCAACTCCAGAGGTGAGTCTTGAATACTGGTACACTCAGTCTGACCCGAGCGTAAAGCAAAACACAAAACACTCGAGTCAGGATTAACATTCTTATATCAATAAATCCAACTCGAGTGAAGTAACAACTGAAATACACGTAACTCAAAAGATGTTGGAATAATCATCCTCTTAGGATCCGTTAAACTATCTATATATAGTAGTGTACGCTAAGTAGATAATATCTATTAGTAATATAAAGTATCAAAATAGTGTTAAGGCGTTACCATTATTCCCCTTAACACATTTTTATATAAGCATCATAGACTATACAACACAGTAAACTCCACCGTAAACTAGTGAGATATTAGGGAGTACTCCATATGTATAACACAAAACAAATTCATAGTGGTCGCGTATATAGGGACACAAGTATGACAAGGTACATGAGGCAATACCCAAGGTAGTGAGACTACCGTTTGCTTGATCCGGACTGGTGAGAATGCGATGCCGCAACGATCGCAACATCACGAAACAACACTCCCAAAATTACGAGGGTGCACCAATCAATAACAAGTAATGAGTAGTTTACGAAGAACTGTGTTCGCTCGAGGTGGCAACCCCATTTGGTCCGGCACGGCTCCTGTTTTACTCATTTCCAATTTGACACAAGTGTCAAGGTTATCCATTATCGTTCTCTTTCTTCAGTCATCACATACATATTCTAAACACTTCATTCTGGATCACACTCTGCGTATAGTTATTAAAATGGTTTTCGGTTTAAACAGGGAGTATGTCCATAACCGATTCCGGTCTCTTTAATAACTTTCGTAATTGTTACACCAATTGGTCGTTTAATATATTTCAAACCAAATCACTTTCAATTTCAATTAGAATTTGTAAACCAATATTTCATTTGTCTTTCTAAATCAATTTCCATAATTTAAGTTCAAACTTCCAAATTACCCTTTCAAAATCTTATAATTTAATTTCAATTTTTATTTAAACAATTCAAATATTGATTCAAGTTCGTATATAAGTTTCATTCTGTAATCATTTAAATTAATTTAATTTAACATTCAAATCAATTTAAATTTATTGATCGATTTCATTCAATATTCGTTAAGTCAATTTATCATTCAAACATTTTCTATTTAATTTCCAATTCATTAAATCAATTACTTAAGTTCAACTTCATTATATCAAAATTTGACATTGAATTAAATTAGATTCGTCAAATCAATACTTTAAATTTCAAGTCTTACATTAATTTCAATAAACCACATTTTATTCCTTGTTAAAGAATGTGATGTCCCAGAAATTTAGGCAATAATTATTTAATAATTTCTTTAATAATTATTTTAAAATGTGAAATATTGATTTAATAATTTAATTCAAACAGAAATTCTCTTTTGAAAATTAATAATTATTTAGTTTGTTAAATGATATTCTTTTCAAAATAATAATAATTTAATTTAAATTGAGAATCTGATTGTTTTAAAATGTTAAAAATATTTAAATAATAAATTTATCTTTCTAAACTGATTTAAAAATATTTTATTTATAATGTATAAATGTTTATACATTGTAAATAGAGGATTTGGTTTCAATTTTAATTTATATTAAATAAAGGATATTTTCTAATTATTATGTAAATGTATAATTTGTAAATTGATTAATTTAATTTAAATTAGTATTGTAAATTTTTCAAAAGTTTGTTTTAAAAATCTATCTTATATTTTCATAGAAATGTAAGTAAGTATTTATTTTGTTTATAAGAATAAATATAGTTTAATTTTTTTTTATAATAAAAGTTTGCTTTGTTTTATTTTAAAATATGTTTTTTCTTTGAAATAAGATTTAGTTCATTTTTGTTAAAGTATAACATTTAGTTTGAAAACTCTTGAATAAATGAATTCAACACTTCTTTTCTTCTTAAAATCTTTTCTTTTGAAGTTTAGTTTCATAAAGAATATTATTTTAAAAATAATTAAACAAACATTAAAATGTAAGTGTATAGTTTTATAAAGAAGTTTATATGTATTTATTTAAAGGCTAATGTTAATAAACATTTGAAAACATGCTAAAAACAAATTAGTAATGGTTTAAGGTAAATTTAAATACATTTACAAATTTATAATTGTTTTTATATTTGTAATGTACATGCGTTAAAATCTTAAAACATAAAGTGAACACTTGTAAAAATTTAACATAATAAGTTACAAGTGGCAAGCTAATTCATTTCTGAAATTTAATTTTATTGACAATAAAACATAACAAATGCATTTGTTAAAAACACTTTCTCTTCAAATTGAAAAATCTGAAAACCAGATTTGTAAAACAAAGAATTTCAAAACCCAAACAAATGCATGTTAAAATTTGTGCAAACAAACTTCAATATAAAATCTGCAAAATCAATTTCTACAAAGCAACTACAAATCTACATGCAATATTTCAACTTCGAGCTGGAGTTCAACCTCAATTTGAATCTGAGCAATAAGAATGGAGTCTGCATACATGTTCAACAGTTTACATCAAAAGCAATTTCAGCTAGCAAATGCAAGCCCAGGTTCAACATGCATTTCAATATGCAGGTTCCAGGAATGAATCTGCATCTAATTGTTTTCTTCTTCTTCAATTTAATAAGGCGAGTAAGCTTCTTTATCTTTTAAAAACAGTTTCCTTTAAATATCAAAATCAAACATAAATTAAAGAACTTATGTTTTTATTTCACAGAAATCAAACTGTTTTAAACAAAACTGTGCTGTTTTGTTTTAAAATAAAATGAATAAACCTTACATGCACAAAAGCTTGAGACATTTGTGCATAGAAATTAAAAGAAATACAATGATGTGATGATTACATATTCATGAATGTTCTGTGTGTATAGAAATGAATATGTTATATGTTTTTGACTTCTGGAATCTGCATATCTAGTTGGATTGTAAATTAGGGTATTCTTAAATAGAAAAGCTTTATCATTTGAATTGTTTCTGTTAGTAAACTTATGTGTAAAAAAAAATATGTTGTTTAGTATAAATGTAGTTTTCATAAAATTATGATTTAGTAAAGATAAGTTAGGATTGTAGTCTGTTACTCCCTGGAACAACTACAGTAAACATTTTTGCAATGAAATCAGAATATCAACTTCATTAATTTTTTTTAAAACAAGATTATATCATGTATGCATGTTAGAAATCAGATGTTTTAAAAATAAATTTCACATTTTTTTTAAAAATTACTGGGTATGATCAATTCAGTTTTGAACAAAATTGGGAAAATTGGTCCTATCTAAACTTCTATTGTTTGTGAGAAGTTGTTAGTCTGTCTGAAGATAGAGGATTGATGGGAGAGTGAGTGGAAAATGGTCTGCAGTTGCGTCAGTAGGTGGTGATGAAGGGAATTGAGGTTTCCAGGTTTAAGCCCTAAATTTGAGGTGGTTGGGTTTAGCAGCTTCATGATCTCTCTGTGTTGCATCGAGTGGGTTAAGGATTGGAGAGGTTGTAGAGGGAGTGTAGAGGTAGCTATGGCCAAGGTCGAGTCAACGATGGTGGCAGGAAATGGGATTTCTCGGCGTTGACAGGTTTGGGTTAATTGTGTAGATGAGTTTCGTGGTTTGCAGATGTTTACTCAAACTTCGAATTTCGAACTACAGTAGATTTCTGATGATCATAAACTTGTTAGGTGATGGACGACAACTCGTAGCAGTAGGTTGGCGTGACTGGAAGCCGCCGGAGCGACAGTGCATGTGCACCATTCATGTTGAAGTTCCGGTGAACTTCTGATGTATGCAGGGTTTCTTGACTCGAAGCAATCCTCGGGAAAACTTAGCAGTGACTCGAAGCAGGTTGGTTTGAAACTCGAAGTAAAATAATGGTTTCTCGGGTTAGTTTGTTGCAGGTATTAAACCTGAGATTTTGCAGTTTTTAGATTTTTGAATGAATTCATATTTTTAGGTTGCAACTTGATTCAAGTATAACTTGGATTTGAATTCAAATAAAGTTTTGAGTTCAAGGTTTTTAAAAAAAATGAAAATCTTAAATTTAAACAAGATTTAAATATGGGTTTAAGTCAAGATTAAAACAGTTTTCAGGTTTATCTTTTAAACCCAGATTTTTGATTCAAATAGTTTTTGTAAGTTTTTAAATTTTGAACAAATTTAAATGTTGAAGAAAAATTTAAATTGTTTTGAGATTAAGTTAAAAACAGTTTCAAGTTTACTTTGGAATCCAGTTTAGATTTCAAAACAGTTTGTAAAATTTAAAAAAATATATGAATGAACATATTCAAATGTTTAAAAATAGATTTGAAAAAAAGAATTTGATTTCAAGTAAGTTTTAAAACTTGAAAGAATTTATTTCCTTTAATATTTGAATAAAAATATGAAGTGTTAATTTAAATTTGAAAGTTGAAATTAATCAATCTATTTTCAAAGCATAATTTATTTTAATCAAGTAATTTATTTTAAATCTTTCTTTTATATTTAAGTAATGAATGTTCTTTAACATTCATTTTATTTTAAGGTTTATAATTATTTTAATTGGGATTAATGTTTAAATGATTAAACATTTTGAATCTTTAAATTTTTAAATGAATTGGAATTTGAATTTAATTTTAGAAATATATTGTTTTAATATATTTTGAATATAAATGAGTCATTTGATAAGTAATTATTTTATTTTGAAAAATATTTAAGATAATTAAGGATTTACTTAATTATTTGATTTTAAATAATGGTTTAGATTAATTTATTAATTAAAAATGATTTATTAATAATTAATCTAATTCAAATATTCTTAAGTATGTAATTATTGAAAATGTTGTTAGTTAATAAAAATAATTATCTAAGGATAATTAAGTAATTAATTAATGTAATTAATTTTGATATTTAACTAGATTAATTAATTGAATATAATTAATTGTAATTTGATAAGCATAATTAATTGTTAAAGTAATTAATGAATTAATTACTTATTGTAATTAATTTTGATGTGTGATTTAATTAAGTTAATTAATTTAGTTTAATTAATTTTAATAAATCATTTGATGATTTTAAAAGAGTAATTACTAAATGTAATTAGTGGAGCAGGATTACTTAGAGAAGTACTAATGATAATTACTGGAATGTAATTAGTAATTTGGATAATTACTTTTGGAATTAATTAAGGAATTAATAAATGATTAATTATTGGATAATTAATTTATAAATAAGTAATTAAAGATAGTTAATTACTAAATTGAATATTAATCAAGGTGATTAATAATTAGATTAATTACTAAATGTAATTAATTTTAATTAAATAATTTATTTAAATATTAGAGATCATTAATTATTATAATTAATGATGTAATTAAGGATTGTTTGATTAAGTTAATTTAAATTAAGTGATTAATTAATTGTAATTAATTAAGGATAAAATATAATTAATTATAATTAATTAACAAATGAGTAATTAAATGTTAATTACTTATGATTAAGGTTAATTAATTTATGAAATTAATTAAAGACTAATTACTTATTGTAATTAGAGGATGATTAATCTAAAGTGCTTAATCAAGTTAAATACTTAGTGGATAATTAATTAACTGGGTTAATTAATTTATGGATATTAAGCAGGATTTATAGAAATGAGTAATTAATTTAATTTATTTTAAATTAATTAGAGATGGTTGTAATTAATTTAATTCATTTTAAATTAATTATAATTGATGGTTAATAAATCATTGCTTATGAATGTTATTGATTGAATGGTTGTGATCTCGGTAATGAGATTAGTTGTATCTGTATGATATGGATGATTGATTTAAGTATGATGGTTTGTGATGGATTATTTGGTTGTGATGATTATTTATTGTGATGATACAGATTATCTGTTCATGATATAAATGTGATTATCTATTGTTATATGTAGTTTATCTATCTATGTGAATTAGATAATAATGAAATGAGTTAATTTATTTTAAAATCCTTAAGTACAACTTGAACATTAAAATGGCATTTGGTTTCGGTGAGACCGGGATCGGGTTTCCATATTTGGATATCCGAAAACCACATCGATTCCAATTAAACGTTAGGTCGTTAATCCAAGTGGAGCAAGCGAAGACTCGAGGTGTAAGGGCTATACGTCAGTATAACTCTGTGGGTGATTCCGTAATGAGTTTGACGGAATAGTACTTATAGGTTCGAGATGGAGATTTAGAGTGCAAGGGCTATCGTCGTTAACTCTGAGGGTGATTCCAATACGAGTATAACGAGATAATGCCTTCGGTTTCGTTCGAACTCGGAACGAACTTGTATGGATTGAATGCTTTCAGAACATCGTCTGGTGGACGATGAGCATTCTAAGATTTATATGTCCTATAAAGGTAATCGTAGCCTTAAGCCTCATCAACCGGGAATGGCTAAAACAGGAGAGGTGCAGCAAGGCTTCGTGGGTAGCCCCCACTGGAGAGCAAGATTTATCCCTATCTAGAGGTCCCTTTATATTCGGTTGTGAGTTGGCGACGGCCAATCTGCGGGGTGGTCTTGTTCGGAACTGTTCAGTAAGGAATGGTTCCGGCTTTGTGTTGCAGGGGAGCAGGCGTACTCCTCGGTACGGTAATCTAGGCTACGTACTGTGACAGGCGGTACCCCAGTAGCCCTGCTATTGATGGAATCCATAATCCAATAAGTGCCTGTACGGTTTTGATTGTGCCCAAATATGTTGGAACGTGAGATGTAAGCATTCCAGCTATTTCTGTATTTTATTTTGAAAACCCTAGACACTATTATAATATCACTGGATTTCCTATCAAATGCTTTGGTTAGCGTAAGGTAAAACTTTTCCATGTTTAGGTGTGGGAAGTCTTACGTGATACCTTTGGTTTCAAAAGATTTTCTAAAGTTAAGCAAATTTTATCCCCGTTTACTCACACCAGACCCCTGTCTTACCTGAGTGTTTATTTTCTGTTTTATTAAACTCTTGGGTACTCATATTACGTATGAGTAGTCAAGTGTTTCAGGATTTGCTTTGACGAGTTCTAGAGGAGATAATGGAGCATGAGGCTTCAGCGTGTAGATATATGTAGTAGTTCCGCTGTGTTTTGAGTTGTATCTGTTTTCTCTGATTTACTTGAAATGTAATTTCTAGACAGATGTTTATAACTGTCTAGTTTGTGTTGCATTAGCTGTTTAACTCTGATGTATATGATACTATGTAAAGTTTATGTTATATAATATAATTTACTCGTTCCGCCGTGAGATTCTGATGTTGTCTGTTTCTTTCTTTCCTTTCTTTTCTCTTTTCTATCCCTTTCTTTCTTCTTAGCGATGCGACTTCCTGGAGTTTGGAAGTTGGGTCGTTACAAAGAAAATTCAATTTCACTTATTTATTTACTTAGTTACTATTTCAAAGCTCAATAAAGAAACTTAATTTCACTTATTCAAGATGTTCAATTTTACTTATTAAAGAATTCAATTTTATTTAATTATTAAATAAATCAATCTCATTAAATTATCAAATAATTTCAAAACTTAATTATTAAGTAATTTCAACACTTAATTATTAAATAATTTCAAAACATAAATCAATCATTTCTTAAATTAAACAACGTTCTTTCATCAATTACTTTGTCAATATTTATTTCAGATTATTAAATATTAACATTCAAATTTTACTAGAATTCAAGTTCCAACTTCATTTAAAACCCTTATTATTTTATTCAAATAAAATCTTTATTTTTATTTTTAAGTCAAATCATTGACCAATCGGGTTTTATTTAATTCTCTATCCTAGGTCAAAGTTTAATTTGGGCATTTATCATTTCAACCCGATTCCATTTCAATTCAAAATCAAAGCATAGCAAAGGAAACTTGCCGTGTGATAACTGGGATGGTGTCAAAGTAAATAAACAAGCAATAGCAAACATCAATACAATCCAATAATGAATTCAAATAATTCCGAAATAATTGTATTAATTTACATTGTTGTTTGTGCAAATTAATATAATTATTTCTAGAATCTACACTATCGTTTCATGTAGATTAAAGATTATTACACTAATGTTTCATGCGGTTCTACATTTGCAATTTATTACTTAATATCATAATACATCAATTTATATAACATAAATTTAATGGTTCAAGGTGTAATCAACCATATTTCTACATGTCAATTTATTTAAACGTTTAAAGGGTTCATATTATGCAAATTTAACGAATCAAATTCAACACATATATCGATTCAAATTTTAACTATCCTACGTCAAATTCAGTTGCATATTATTTATCACTTTATGCATTAACGATTTAACATCCAATGTAAACAACAAACAATCAATCAATTATCAACCAAACTGGTTTATCATCATATAAGTAACATATAATGGTGTCAGTTGTTACAGGTGAACAGATACAGGTAATAGCATATATTTAACAGTGTAAATAACTAGCAACAGCATATTTCAATTTTCGTTTCAATTGAAATCAAATTTAATAAATAAAAGAACATTAATCGTGAGCGATTGCTCACCTTTCGAGGCTAGAGAATACAGAATGAGACATGGATACGCACACGGATACGGACACAGAATTTGAATTGCGGATCCAAGCAAAGCAAGATCGGCACAAATTTAATGATCACGACGAAACAAATCTGAATCGGATCGATGAGGATAACTCAAGATAGTTCGATAAAATAGAAAATATATAAACTATTATTAATATTATTATTGTTAAAGTCGATATTTTTAAAACTTGTATAAACTAACAGATTATACTTTAAGATCCATATCTAAAAAAAACATTTAAACATATAAATTACTATTTTAAACAAATACACACTTTTATATTCATTAAACTAAATATGCTAAACAACATAAAACTTTTATATTTGAAAACTAACATATAACCGCACTAACAAAACTTATACCCTACACATATATAGATATCTAAACTGATATACAACTGACCTATTCCAAAATCTTAAGTGCATCTCATATATAATAAAATGTATATATACCACCTTTATAATATAAGCTGTAACATAGATTTAAGTATAGGGAAAATTTAAAACAATGTATAACTTGAAATTCATAACTAAAAGTTCTATACCCAACCAGTAACGGCCCTACGTAAGTAAAAGTTTAATTTATAAAATGAACGGTGACAACCTGTAAAGTATATGTACTATTTATAAAGTAAGTAAACGTCAGCTATAACCTGCTACTTGGATAAGAAAAAGAGAAGTAAACTCACAAGCAAAGTGGTCGGTCCACTATAAAACCGTTGGCCTTGCCAAAAAAAAACATAAAGCACCCATATTAACACTACATTTAACTGTATATAGACAAAAATATACACCATGAAATAATATAAAATAACACACGTAGCTTACATATATAATATGACTGATAATTGAATTTAAAAAAAAAACGAATACGTATAACTCAACGTACACTGTATAGCCAAAATGTGAACTGGAAGCACAGTGACACTTGGAAACACAGCGAAACATAAATTAATACCTTATGCATAAACATGGAAGTACCGATGCTTCACGCACGAGAGGGGATGGTGGCTTTGGCGAGCTGCGTTGGTGAGTTGAATAAGTAGCTTTGGCCGAAAGGGAGATAGGAGGAGGAGATGACGCGGCGCGTGCTTGGGTTGGATCTGCAGAGGCAGTGGAAATCTGGGATGAAGGCTTGGTTTTCGGGCGGTGTTCCAGTGGGTGAAGAAGCATGGATGGCGTGGCAAACGTGGAGGGCGGAGCACAATGTCGGAGGCATTGCTTGCGTGTAGGGTGGAGGCGCGTGGTTGAACGGCAGGCTAGGGAAGAAATTAACTGACGAAGAGCGGCCAAGGGAAGACGTGCATGCATAGGTGAGGGTGGCCGATCGGTTGCGCGAGTGATGCGTGTGAGGCTGTGCAAGCGGGTCTGGGAGGATGTAACATCCAAAATTTTGAATTTAAAATTCGGTAAATTATTTGAACTTTTGAATTTAATTTGAGAAATTTCAACAGAAATTAAATATTGTTGATATTAATATTACGAAGTTATATGGAATTAAATAAATATTGATAGTTAAGTTTACATAGATATTTATAATAATAATTTAAGAAAAGAACATATTATAAACAAGAAATAGTTTAAAACAATAAAATAAAATATGTGATGAATTAAATGTTAAAACAAACACTTTCATTTAGCAAATTAAAACAAGAACAAGATTTGATCACTAAAGAAACGAACCTTTGAATATAAGTATGTAAAAATATAATAAAATAAAAAGAAACTGTAAAATAAAACAAGACCAAATGTACTTACAAAAAAAAAATCAGCAGCATAAATGCAAGTTAACAGGCATGGGAAGCATGAAGCATTAAATGCTATTTACTTAGCCCATAAACAAGAAGAAGAAGAAACCGTAAAATAAAACAGTACTTACACAACCATAGAATAAGATTGTTGTGACATACAAAGGGAGCATGAACATTACATTTACATGCTTTCATTAAATGCCACTTACTCTTCATCATGTACAAGATCACATCAATGAGTAAATCATGGTTTAGTTTTCCTTTACATACCTCAAATCTGTACTTGCCTATACCTCTGTTTATACACAATCTCCTTTATATACATGAACATCTGTCTAGATTCATTCGTTCAAACAAGCAAAGAACAGGAATTAAAAAGAAAAGAAGAACAATACTTTGTATCAAGTTAAAAGCAATTTACTGAAGAGAAAAAGAAAAGAAGATTCAATCTGCAGATTTTCTAAACAAAAGAAAAGTGCTCTCTATCTCCAAATAATTTCATGTGAGTAAACATAATCTTTAAAAAGTTTTAAGTTTATTTAAAACAGTTCAAACTTCATTTATAAACTGTTTTGTATATGCTTCAGTTTGCATATGATTTTCTATGCTCTGTGTGCTCTGGAAATTTGATACAGATTGCATTTTGGTTCAAACACTCAAACTATCCTTATTTAAATCATTTGTAAGCCTTGATTCTCAACAAAACAAGTTGTTAAACTTAAAGATAAGATTTTTAATGATTGATTTAAATCATCTTTATCAAGCACTTCACTGTAATATTGTTTTACAGGTTTCAGGCGATAATTTGATAAAAATAAATTGTTGTAAAATATTAATTCAAGAATATATATTGAATCTATACTGCAATCCATGATTTTTAAAACAAAAATCAAGATTTTTAGATTAATATTAAAAGGGCAGTTTGTATATAAACAAAGTTTGCATTTCTACAAATATCTGATGATTGAATTAATTATAAGTGCTGAAATTTGTTATATAGCAAGTTTAATCGTCCACGAATCCAAGAAAAATGCTAAAGAATTTTTCTAATGCGAGGATTTTGGGGTCGATTCGAATTTAGGGTTTTTGGGATCGTGTTTTCTATGCTCTATTTAAATTCTTATTTTCGGCCCCATGAGATGATCGAGCTTCATAAAACTGAGGGAGATGGAAGAACGTTGGGTTAGCATGATGTGGCCAAGGTCGCGGCGTCTCTGGTGGTATGAGGAGCGGCGGCGAGGCGTTTTAGTTGATGGGTCGACCATAGTTTTTTTGAGCGAATGGCTACATTTTGATTTCGATCCGATGATTTCAAATTGATGGTTGATTTCGCGTGTTTGTGAGTTTTCCGACTTGTCGAGGGTCGTAACGTTCGCCAGAACATCGGCATGGTGGTTTGCACGTGCACGATGTTGATTTGGGTATCGACGAGTTTGTTGATTTGGAACTCGAGTTGAAACTCGAGAAATTGCGTGAAGTGCTTCGGGTTTCTCTCGCGTTCGAATGATGTTGGCCCTGCAGTAATTAAGTTTTAAACTTAGCTAAAGAAAAAAAAAGAAATAGGAAGAAGAAGATAGCACGGGGAAGAAAGGAGATGGCTCGGGGAAATGACAAAAAGAATTCGCGTGTGACTCAGTGAAACCTGGGTTTTGATCGGGTTACTTTGAATATGGGTTTGGCCCAAAATAAAATTTAACTTTTATTGTTAACAGATTTTAGAGCAATTGATACTGACTATATTGAATTAAAGGCTTATTACTAATTTTAATAAACTAAGTGGATACTTAATAATCTAATTAATACTTTAAATAATTTAATTTAAAATAAGAATTTAAGTTAATTAACATTAAACTTTTTATAACTGTAATAGATTGGTTTCCAAAGTATAAAGAAAATTTTCAAATGGTAATAAAGGTAAATAATTTTATTAATCAATGATTTTGAAAAGAAATTAAGAATGATTTATAATTTGTAATTAAATTGATTAATAAATAAGTAAGTGTTCAAGTTAATTTGTAAACTAAGAATTTGTTATTCAGATAAATTAAAGTTGACTAATCAAAATTGGCGGTTAATTAAATAATAATTAAGAAACTATTATCAAGTTAATCAAGGTTTAATTTATTTATCCAAATTTTAATCATTGATTTAAACATCACTACAAATAATTGTGTGGTAAATTTATTTAAACCACATTTGAAAATAAATAACTATTGCCGTGCACTATATTGATATTTCTGTTCTGTTTGTGATACTGTGTGATATAGATTGCCATGTAATGCACTGTGGTTATGGTTTGTTCTGTATTGATGTGAAAACCCTGTTTGCCCGTAAAATGACATTTAAACTTCGATGCGACAGGGAATCAGATTTCAGTTGGTTATCCGAAACCCACATCGAGCCTGTGAATTTTTGTGAATGACATATCCACATGTTTTCAAACATTGACGCTCACTATTCGGTTTAGCCGGAAAAGGACCTTTGCGTCATATAAACCATCCCGAATAAGTGATATGACGAAATGGATGAGCATTTTAAGACGGTGGTGAAGACCGGACGTCTTCGAGAATGATAGGATAACCTGTCGAATGACTCTGCACTGAGTTGCTCCGGTATAGAGTTCTCCATATTTGATGGGGAATCAGATCGGGATTGTGGACTCCCGGATTGCAAGGACTTCTTTGGAAGTGCCTTCGGTTCTGTTTGAACCCAGAACAGACTTGTATGGATTGTATGTCTGACATTACAATTGAGATATAAAGCAGATTTCTTTCAAATACATTTCTATTGGTGGCGGAGAATTTATCCTCTTAGCTTAACACCCTTCTCTGAGACGTACGAGCTCAGAGGTTATGTATTTGAAGGTTATCAGTGATATATTCCCACTTGGTAATGTGGCATGCTGAGTGTTGCTGATCACTTGTTGATCAAAGCATGCTTTGTAAAAAGCGTAGCTTTATGGACGAGACTTCGTCGAACCTCACAAGCCCGAATGATCGAAACAGGAAAGATACAGCAAGGTTATTGGGGGTAGCGACCCTTAGGGTATGTGCATTTCCTTCTGGATAGAAGTGGTATCATGTTATGGAGTCCAGATACTTAACTTATGAGGATATCGCAAATATATATTACTTTATGATTGTTGTTGTTTGGGCCCCGGATAAAGGTTGGTTACAACCGGGGATGGCATACTCGTGTCAGTAGTTACCCAGTTAGGGTTAACCCGACCTTGTGTTGGTAGAGATCCGGTTAGGTTCTCGGGTCGTCCCTGCAGAGGCGTACCCATGTGGCCTAGGAAGTTCCTTAGCCTGACCATTTGTTGGAAATACAAAGAAACAATACGAGCCTTGTACGGTTTTAGTTGTATAACCTGCCACCTCAGGTGGTAGCTATAGTAAGCATAATATAATGGTAGCTATGCTGGCTAAGATTAATATTCTATTTTCGAAATGCTTTCTACACTATGCACTAGTAATAATACCAAAGAAATTTCCCCGTACCAAGCATATTTGACTATCATAAGAATAAATCTCCTCCAATTCTGTGTTTGCATTGTGTGTGTGGCAGGAGGTCTTATGGTTGTTTCATTTTAAAAGCATACCGAAATCTTTTATAAATCTAGTTCTTTAAAAGCAATTATTTTTTGTTTATTCATACCAGTTCCATAACTGACCTGGAGTTTATTGTTTTCCTTCCTAAACTCTGGATGCCTATAATTTTTACTTGGGCAGCCTAGTAGCAGGTTTTCCGTATTCTGGAGTAAGCAGTATTTTGGAGCTCTTATTTTGGAGATATCTTAGGAGCAAGTTGGAGATCTCAGGTGTTTTGCTTTTGGGAGTTCGTTACCACTTCTTTCTTTTGAAGACTTTTTTTGGGATATATGATCACTGTTGTATTATTATAATGTTTATTTGGAGTTGTGTAGTATGCATTAAATACTCTAATGTAGAAATGGATATTATACTATTGTATCTGTGTTATATGCATGATATTCATTCTATTCCACTGTTTTATTTTCATCTGATGTTGTTATAAGCTCCATCCGAACTGAAATTTGACGTTCGAATCTCCGGCAGTCGAATACAAGTGAGGCATTTGATGTCGACTTTTGAACGATGAATTTTGGGTCATGAAAAATTGGTATCAGAGCTTCTGGTTGAGTAAGAACTTTAGCTATGGAGTATAACGCATTAGATGGCTCATTAGAGATAGGGTGAAGTATACCCTAGAATGAGTATAATCGAGACTGAAACTCTGAATTTTCTTAGTCTATTTCTTTTTACTACTGATATTCCTTAAGATATTTCGTCCGTATATCTAAATTAATTTTCTTACTAATTTCAGATAGTAAGAATGAGCGGACGCAAAGGAAGAGCTAGGGATCAAGGAAATGCCGCAGCACCAAACCAAGATCCTCCAGCAACAGAAGCAGTAATAGATATCCAGCAGCAGCCGAATCTGGCTGATTTGTACAAAATTTTCTCAAAGCTTGGTGGCAAACCGTTCACCGACAAGGAGTCAATTGTTGAGGCTCAAGCATGGGTAAGATCATGTGAGAAATTTTTTAAAGGGCTAAAGCTGCAAGATGAGAAGATGAGACTTATAGCTTCTTGGCAACTCCAAGAAGAAGCCTCAGCCTGCTGAGAAACAGCCATTATAGATGAACCAGAGGAAGAGTTTACTTGGAATCGTTTTAAAGAGGTCTTTGAAAAGCGTTATATGCCGTCGGCGGGAATTTCCAGAATGTATCACGAATTTTTGGATTTAAAGCAAGAAAGATTGTCATTTGAAGAGTACTTAAACAAGTTCAACGAACTATCCCATTTTGGTCCGGAGTTGTTAAACACGCCTCTTAAGAAAAATGAAAGGTTTATCCGTGAAATGAACCATAAGTATCATAAAAGGATAAAAAGAGCAGTCAAGGAAATTCGGCTAGGAACATAACTTGTTACAATTGCTAAGAGAAGGGCCATTATTCAAACAGCTGCACAAACCCGAAGAAGCAAGTTAAGAAGGAAAAACCTGTGAGGAATGATCAAGGGGCTAAAGAATGTTATAATTGTCACAAGCCTGGACATTTTATTAAAGATTGCCCAGTAATGATAGGGGAAAATGTTTACGCGATAAAGAAAGACCCTTCAACTTCAGAAGCAGATAAAGGGAAAGGTGTTCTAGAAGGCAACCTTTCTATTTATGATAGAGCCGTTAGAGTTTTATTTGACACGGGAGCTTCACATAGCTTTATCTCCCAACAAACCATAAGTGAATTAGAACTTAAAACTAAATTTGTTGACGACCCTATTTGCATGAAAAATCCGGTTGGAGGTCCCGCAAATCTTTGTTTATATTGTAAGAAAGTTCCTATTTCATATGCTCGCTATCAATTTCCTATCAACCTTTATATCTTCGAATTTAATGAATTTGAAATCTTACTTGGGATGAACTAGTTATCGAGATACGAAGCTAAATTGGATTGTAATAATCGGACAGTTTTAGTCAAAACAAACCTTGGAAATTTTATTGAAATCTCTTGTGAGGATCCGAGTCCAAAGAGAGATAAATTGATGTATACTTTGGGATATCCTGAACCCAGTTTGCAGTCTATACTTGTTGTTCGAGAATTTTCCGACGTATTTGAACAAGTAAAATCCATACCTCCACGTAGAGAAATAGAATTCCGAATTGACTTAGTACCCAATGCCCATCCTGTTGTTCACGCAAGTCGCAGGATGGCACCTTGGGAAAAAATTGAATTAGTCGATCAAACTCGAGATTTTCTAAAGAAAGGATTGATTCGCTCTAGCGTTTCTGAATGGGGTTCAGCTGTCGTATTTGTGGCTAAATCGGACGGATCATTGAGATTGTGTGTAGATTACCGCGATCTCAGTAAACAAACTCTCAAAAACAAATTCCCTTTACCCAGGATCGACGATCTATTCGATCAACTTCATGGTGCACGATTCATTTCTAAGATGGATTTAGCTCAGGGATTCCATCAGCTGTGAATAGCCGAGGATTGTGTTCATTTAACTGCCTTTAGGGGTCCAGACATGTTCTATGAGAGGTTAGTTATGCCCTTCGGACTAACCAACGCTCCACGTACTTCGTAGATTTAATGACCCGAGTGTTTCGAGAAGTATTGAACAAATTTGTCCTTGTATTTATAGATGATATCTTGATTTACTCCAAAACTGAAGAGGAGCATGCTGAACATCTCAGAATTGTTTTGGAAATATTGAGGAGGAATATCTTGTTCGCTAAATTTTCTATGTGTCACTTTTGGGTCAAAGAAGTCAGATTTCTCGGTCATATTGTTAATGAAGAAGGAATTTCTGTTGACCCAAGCAAGATTTCTGCAATTCTGGACTGGAAGCAGCCCACTACTTGTAAAGACCCGTAAGTCCGTACTCCTTGAATAGACACTAATCTCCTTTGTTTAATTCAAGATGAACGAAAATACGAACCCTTAGGGGTTTAAGAAAAAGAATTTAGGAAAGAGAAAGAGATAGAAGAAGAGAGAAGATAGAAAATAGAGGGAAAAGAAGATAGACAATTTTTAGAAAACAGAGAATTAGAAAAACAGAAGATAGAAAATTTTAAAAATAGAAAGAAAGAAAAGAGAACAGAGGAAAAAGAAAGACAGAAGAAAACAACAGAACAAACACAGAATCTCACAATTCGCAGCGGAACAACATATAATAATAAATGAATAATCTTTAAACAAAGAACTATATCAGTTATTACATTACATCACATTTCATTACATCATATCATCAGAGTGTACAACATCATACAACAATAACAGTGCAGCGGAAAAGAAATACTATATACTAGTAATACGCCATGCCAATCCAGCTTGCCTCCAGCAACTCCAGAATATCTAGAATATCCTGATAAACCTAACTCTTAACTGCCCGTGTGGAAATTGGTGGGCACCCAGAGTTTAGGAAGGAAAACAATAAACTCCGAGTCAGTCATGTGACTGGTGTGAGAACTCAAAACAGTTTATTTACTTTAAAATCAAAATAGAAGAATATTTTTAATTCAATTCGCAATGCTTTTAAAAATGAGACTACCATAAGGCCTCCCGCACACACACACATGCAAACGCAGAATCGGAGGAGATTTCTCCTTATGATAGTCAAAGATGCTTGATACGCATTTAAAAGAACATTTGATATTATTATTAGTGTATAGTGTAGAAAAAATTCATTTCGAAAGTAGAATATAAATCTTAGCCAGCATAGACATTTCGAACTATGCCTACTATAGCTACCATCCAAACAGTGGTGACCACCATAAGTGAATAGCAGGTTCTACAACTAATACCGTACAAGTTTCGTATTGGGAATTGGATTTCCAACAAATGGTCAGGCCAAGGAACTTCCCATTGCCACTGAGAATGCCTCTGGAAAGACATCCCCGAGAACCAAACCGGATCTCTGCCAACACAAGGCCGGGTTACCCCTAACTGGGTAACTACTGACACGAGCACGCCATTCCCCGGTCCTTTAGGACCTTTTCAACCGAGCGCTCGATATCCAATTCACACAATCATAAAGTGTTTTCAACATGAGTAAGTATCTGGGCTCCATACCATGATACCACCCCTTTTCCAGAAGGAAATGCACATACCCTAAGGGGAGCTACAGCAACCCCTAATAACCTTGCCGCATCTTTCCTGTTTTGACCATTTCCGGGATGTGAGGCTCGACGAATTCACGTCCACAAAAACATACTTTATACAAAAGCCATGCTTTGGGTCAATAAATGATCAACACAATGATCACTAAGATAGACGATCAAATAAATGATCCTATCACAAATAATCAACGCAATGATCATTTCAGCATCACTCAGCATGTCACATTACCAAAATGGGATATATTGCTGATAACTTCAACTATATAACCTTTGAGCTCGTACGTCTCAAAGAAGGGTGTGAAGCAAAGAATAAATTCTCCGCCACCAACAGAAATATATTTGAATGAAATCGGCTTTATATCTCAAATTGTAATGTCAGGCATACAATCCATACAAGTCTGTTCCGGGCTCGAACAGAACCGAAGGCACTTACAAAGAAGTCCTTGCAATCCGGATATTCACAATCCTGATCGGATTCACCATCACATATGGAGAACTCAATACCGTAGCTACTCGGTGCAGAGTCAATCGATAGTTCATCCTATCACTCTCGCAAATACCGGTCTTCAACACCGATCTTCAAATGCGATTCACAACGACGTATCACATATTCGGAGTGGGTTATACGACCCCATGGTCCTTTCCCGGTTAACCCGAATAGTGAGCGCTTATTCAAAAATAAGTGTGCATTCAAATTCAATCATATTCACATCAAATACCCATTCAAAGGGAAATATTGATAGTCGGCTATTGAACTATCAATGGATATGCATACATCACCAGATTCCAAATAATTTTCCAAATTATTTACATTTCCAAAATATCTTTACAAGATATAAAATTCCAACACTTCAAAAATAAATCAATATTTATTTTTAACCAATTTCACTTTTCACATATAAATTCCATAATGAATTTATATTTCAAAATATTCGTGCATATACGATTTCAATTATTCATTTTCAATTTATCTTCAAAAAGATAAATTCTAAATATTCACTTCACATTGGAAAACATTTCCATACTTATTTATTCATAAGTAATTCACAAATCTCTTTTATTTTCAACACTTAGAAAATATTCAATATACTTAAATCGAATTAAGTATATATTTCATCCTTTAAGGGAAATCATTCTCTTAAACATTTTTATTTGGGCCAAAACGAATGTTGCGTAAAACATCGTTACAACAACCCAAAATCACTAGTATAGGGATTCGAAATTAAAATAGATATATAAATCTCAATACTATACAAAACATTTCCTTTCGGAAATCATTTACTATAACAACAGTGTTATAGTCCACTATTTCCTTTTATTTCTCGAAAACGTCTATTTCAACAATAAATGTTGAAATCTATGGTTTTGAATCACAACACCTTTTAAACATCGTTAGATCGTTTTAATTCTGTTTAAAATATCACATTCTAAAACATTTTCTTTAACATGTTATTCACTATTCAAAAACGTGAATATACTATGTTAACGAATTTCATCCTTTTTATACTTTTTAACTTAAAGGATTATTCACAGTCTAAAACGTGAATATAACTCCATTTATAAGTTATAACAATTAACTTATCAAAATAAGTCGTTTGCGAATTCATAAAACAACGTTTATAAATTCCATTTCTATTTATTTATAAAAACTTCTTTTTTTTATAAATTCCTTTATTAACATATTTCAGTTTATAACTCAATTATAAACTAAATGTTTATATTATAAGTTAAATACTTATAAAACGATTATTTTATAAAATCGTTCTTTAAACTTCATAATTATAAATCTTATAACTTATAAGATTCATTTATTTAACCAAATCTATTCTTCAGTTAACTTCACGAATTTATAAATCTTACTATTTATAAATTTCATTTATAACTTCACAGTTTATAATTCTATAAATTTCATTCATTTATGAAATTCATTTTCACTTCATTCAAACACTTATAAAAACTCGTTTTATAATGTCCATAATTCAATTTATAAATATCCATTTATAAATCTCTTAATATAAATCAGTTTATATTATTATTCTAAAACGTCTTTAAATTCCTTTATAATTTCATCATTTCGATTTATAAAATAATCAAATTTTATAAATCCTATATTTAAACTTTTATCATATATTCAAAAATCCAATCTAAATTATTTTATAAAATCATTAGTTCATATTTCTCAAAAATCGACTTTTAATCGTATTTCTAAAAATCAGCCTTTTTAACTATATTTCACAAAAACCATAATTTTTATAACTTTAAAAATTATAACGTTTATTTATTTATAATGGATCAATTCCAAAAATATAGTATATTTTCAAAAATCACTTTAAAACCATTTTAAAATCCCAAAATCTGGGTCCAATGATGCTACAAACCAAATAGTCAATCACGACTAATAACGATATCATATATCGATATGATAATCCATCAAATATCAAAATATCTGAAATAAAATAAATACTGTTGAGGAATCCAGTTGGATCCCTCCAACCTGTTTCCTGCATCCAAAAACATTAGCACAATACCAATTTCGCTCCAGTACGAAATTATCGCGGTACATGCTTTTATTAAATATTATCCGCTTACTAACGGCGTAATAGGGTCTCATCCACTAAACAAAAAATGCGGGAAATCAACAACTGCAATATATACATATGCCAATATATATATATTGATATTATATATAATACCAATTTCACTGTTTATGAAATATTCGCGGTATATGTTTTTATAAATAACATCCGCTTACTAACGGCGCATAATGTCTATTTTAACAATCAATAATTTACAGTCATCATTCAAACATGCATTCAGATATTTTAAATCTAACTATTTAAAATAAAATCGAAACTGATTCGATTGAGTGAGAAGTTCTCACCTTGGTTTTAAATTCCGTTTTAGCTTTTATTTCGAATAAAATTAAACGCGCGTTTAATTTTACCCAAAATTCTCACTAACTCCAAACGACTCCAAACCAACTCCATCGCGTAGTGCTCGTCCATACGATTCCAACGCAACTGAGTTTGCATTTTTTCGACCTCGTATGAAAAAGTTATGCATTTTACAAGTTTGTACACAATTTATATTCATAAATTTATAACTAACTTAATAAATTTCAACCTTAGCCAATCTCAGCCACAAGATTAACATCCAACGCCTCACGTACATCTCCCCCAATCACGTAACCATCTCCAGGCAATGAAACATGAGGCCGAACCCATCCTAGTTAGCTAGGGTTTGATTATTCTCCTTCCATAATCAACGAAATTCGATCACAACACCACCAATGCGAAGCACACGACGCGAGCTACCACCACCAGCCACCATTGGAAGTTCGGCCATCCCCTGCTACTCGCGCACGCAAGTGCACAGCCCCCACACGCGGCCCCCTAGACGCCACCACGCCACTCCAAATCGCATCACAACCGTTGATCTCCAAGCTCTTGTTGCCCTCTACATCTTTCATGTTGAGAGTTTCGTCTAATTGCTAGTGGATTGGAAGAAATCGAGGGGGAAAGGTGGGAAAATGCTGGCCATTTATCAGGTGGAGGCGGCTGCAAATATTAGCTAGGGTTTTTCTTTTCTTTTTTTTTATTTTTTTAATTTATGAAGAGAAGGGGTGTATTTATAGAGTTTTGAACGACACTATTCACCCGGAAATTCCGAACTCCGATTTAGACATCGTAACCAACGTACCTAGGGTTTATCCCGCGTTTCGGACACAATGGAACAAGTTTCGGAAGCTAATTCGGAAGTATGTGCGAGTTATGGCTATAAACGCTCAATTTAAATTAAACCGATTTAAACCGATTTCTAGGCATTTTAATTTGTACCGGACAAACGGTAAATCCAAACGACTTGAAATTTGAAACCTTACAATAATATCACATTACGGATCCGATGAAACTGGTTTCGTCGAAATCCGAGACTTTTTGAAAAATGGCTATTTTGCAGTCGATTATTAAATATTAAAATATTCAATTTTCACAAATTAACTTTTAATTCGATTTTAAAAGTTCTAAAATATTTCTATAACACCAGTATGATTAAATAAAATTTTCCAAATTATTTACAATCATTTTTAACTCAATTTTTAATTATTTCCATAATTTAACATATTAAATTATCGATTTAATAATCCAATTAAATCCAAAAATTCAAATAAAAATTTATTTGACTTATAAATTCACTTATTAATATTTAAAATTAATTAAATATTCAAAATAAAAATTCTGGGTCGTTACAATCTTTCCCCCTTAAAAGAATTTCGTCCTCGAAATTACAAGTAAGAAAAGTTACAGAATCTATTAATTTTCCAAAATTCATAATTAAACTTCTTATGATAACTTTTACTAAGTTTTCAAATCATACTTAGTTATGTTTTCAAAAACAATCTATATCATTTAACTTTCAACTTTAAAACAAAGTTTAAAGTTTTCAAAATTTTCCAATTTTTCTCAAATTTTTTCTAACGCCTTAAATTTCCGGAAAAATTCGCCATGTCTCCTTTGCGCGGCTCGATCCGAAAAAAAAAATGACAATATATATATCATAAATATACATCTCATCAAGTAATGAGGCATCCCGAAGGGAAAAAAGTGTAAAAGTGCGATATTTAATCCGAGATATGTACCTTATATTTTATTAGCAAGCATATACAGCTAATATAGCGCTAAAGCGAGCTCCAAATGCGAAGCAAACGCTATCCGCACCTACTAAACACTTAACAAACAACATGAGAACATGCACATATGCAAATAATCTCAATATACAACATATAGCAACATATCAACTTATATGTCAACATAGCACATGTAGTAAAACAACATATATTCAACCATCAACCAACTATCATCCATAACTAATAATATTCATTCATATTCTCATTATATTCAATGAAAGGGTTTTCAATTCAAATCACATTTGATTCATTTACATTGGATTTTATCAACATTCATTCTCAATTCTAATTAGTTTACATTTACTAATTAAATCCAATTCACTTTCAATTCTATTCAAATTTATTTACTTCTAATTTGAATTCAATTACATAGCTTCCAATTTCATTAACTCTTAATGAATTTTATACAACCAATCAACAATCATATAACAACCAAAGTATATTAATTTCAACCAAATTCCTTTGCTTATATTCATTCTTGGTTTAATTAAATTGATTTTTATTTACAACTCATATTCATAAATATATTCATATAGTTTCACTTCTTATATATATAAGTTTACTCACAATTGTAAATCACTTTAATTATAATTCAATTCTTATAATTCATTTGCTTATACAATTACTCTTTTATTTGGATTATTCAAACAACCTAACAATCAACTTATATACACTTTAATAATTTTTTTTTTTAAAATTATTCCTTTATATATAAAATATAATCAAGGCAAAATTATTTCATTTACCCAATTTAAAACAATACTGTGCCGAATTGTTCTATTCAAGTGTTTAGAAACCCCTTCGGCATAGTTTGACTGACCGTGCTGACGAAGGTTCATATACCACTCAACAAACCAATCATCACAATATAAAACAATTTTATATTCACTAACAAATACGCTCTCATAGCTATTATTACACTTAACTCATTCTAGAGTACTGCTGACTCTATCTCTAACGAGTAATACCCTACAGAACCATGGTTGTCGCTTAACCATCAGAGCTCTGATACCAAATGTAACGTACGCGGATTTTCGTTGCCGAAAAACCGCATGGTTATGGGTTTTAAAAAGAAAAGAAAAGAAAGAAGAGAGAAAAAGAAAAATAGAGGGAAAAGAAGATAGACAATTTTTAGAAAACAGAGAAAGAAAACAGAGAATTTGACAAATAGAACGGGACAGAAAGGAAACAACAGAACAAACACAGAATCTCACAATTCGCAGCGGAACAACATATAATAATAAATGAATAATCTTTAAACAAAGAACTATATCAGTTATTACATTACATCACATTTCATTACATCATATCATCAGAGTGTACAACATCATACAACAATAACAGTGCAGCGGAAAAGAAATACTATATACTAGTAATACGCCATGCCAATCCAGCTTGCCTCCAGCAACTCCAGAATATCTAGAATATCCTGATAAACCTAACTCTTAACTGCCCGTGTGGAAATTGGTGGGCACCCAGAGTTTAGGAAGGAAAACAATAAACTCCGAGTCAGTCATGTGACTGGTGTGAGAACTCAAAACAGTTTATTTACTTTAAAATCAAAATAGAAGAATATTTTTAATTCAATTCGCAATGCTTTTAAAAATGAGACTACCATAAGGCCTCCCGCACACACACACATGCAAACGCAGAATCGGAGGAGATTTCTCCTTATGATAGTCAAAGATGCTTGATACGCATTTAAAAGAACATTTGATATTATTATTAGTGTATAGTGTAGAAAAAATTCATTTCGAAAGTAGAATATAAATCTTAGCCAGCATAGACATTTCGAACTATGCCTACTATAGCTACCATCCAAACAGTGGTGACCACCATAAGTGAATAGCAGGTTCTACAACTAATACCGTACAAGTTTCGTATTGGGAATTGGATTTCCAACAAATGGTCAGGCCAAGGAACTTCCCATTGCCACGGAGAATGCCTCTGGAAAGACATCCCCGAGAACCAAACCGGATCTCTGCCAACACAAGGCCGGGTTACCCCTAACTGGGTAACTACTGACACGAGCACGCCATTCCCCGGTCCTTTAGGACCTTTTCAACCGAGCGCTCGATATCCAATTCACACAATCATAAAGTGTTTTCAACATGAGTAAGTATCTGGGCTCCATACCATGATACCACCCCTTTTCCAGAAGGAAATGCACATACCCTAAAGGGAGCTACAGCAACCCCTAATAACCTTGCCGCATCTTTCCTGTTTTGACCATTTCCGGGATGTGAGGCTCGACGAATTCACGTCCACAAAAACATACTTTATACAAAAGCCATGCTTTGGGTCAATAAATGATCAACACAATGATCACTAAGATAGACGATCAAATAAATGATCCTATCACAAATAATCAACGCAATGATCATTTCAGCATCACTCAGCATGTCACATTACCAAAATGGGATATATTGCTGATAACTTCAACTATATAACCTTTGAGCTCGTACGTCTCAAAGAAGGGTGTTAAGCAAAGAATAAATTCTCCGCCACCAACAGAAATATATTTGAATGAAATCGGCTTTATATCTCAAATTGTAATGTCAGGCATACAATCCATACAAGTCTGTTCCGGGCTCGAACAGAACCGAAGGCACTTACAAAGAAGTCCTTGCAATCCGGATATTCACAATCCTGATCGGATTCACCATCACATATGGAGAACTCAATACCGTAGCTACTCGGTGCAGAGTCAATCGATAGTTCATCCTATCACTCTCGCAAATACCGGTCTTCAACACCGATCTTCAAATGCGATTCACAACGACGTATCACATATTCGGAGTGGGTTATACGACCCCATGGTCCTTTCCCGGTTAACCCGAATAGTGAGCGCTTATTCAAAAATAAGTGTGCATTCAAATTCAATCATATTCACATCAAATACCCATTCAAAGGGAAATATTGATAGTCGACTATTGAACTATCAATGGATATGCATACATCACCAGATTCCAAATAATTTTCCAAATTATTTACATTTCCAAAATATCTTTACAAGATATAAAATTCCAACGCTTCAAAAATAAATCAATATTTATTTTTAACCAATTTCACTTTTCACATATAAATTCCATAATGAATTTATATTTCAAAATATTCGTGCATATACGATTTCAATTATTCATTTTCAATTTATCTTCAAAAAGATAAATTCTAAATATTCACTTCACATTGGAAAACATTTCCATACTTATTTATTCATAAGTAATTCACAAATCTCTTTTATTTTCAACACTTAGAAAATATTCAATATACTTAAATCGAATTAAGTATATATTTCATCCTTTAAGGGAAATCATTCTCTTAAACATTTTTATTTGGGCCAAAACGAATGTTGCGTAAAACATCGTTACAACAACCCAAAATCACTAGTATAGGGATTCGAAATTAAAATAGATATATAAATCTCAATACTATACAAAACATTTCCTTTCGGAAATCATTTACTATAACAACAGTGTTATAGTCCACTATTTCCTTTTATTTCTCGAAAACGTCTATTTCAACAATAAATGTTGAAATCTATGGTTTCGAATCACAACACCTTTTAAACATCGTTAGATCGTTTTAATTCTGTTTAAAATATCACATTCTAAAACATTTTCTTTAACATGTTATTCACTATTCAAAAACGTGAATATACTATGTTAACGAATTTCATCCTTTTTATACTTTTTAACTTAAAGGATTATTCACAGTCTAAAACGTGAATATAACTCCATTTATAAGTTATAACAATTAACTTATCAAAATAAGTCGTTTGCGAATTCATAAAACAACGTTTATAAATTCCATTTCTATTTATTTATAAAAACTTCTTTTTTTTTATAAATTCCTTTATTAACATATTTCAGTTTATAACTCAATTATAAACTAAATGTTTATATTATAAGTTAAATACTTATAAAACGATTATTTTATAAAATCGTTCTTTAAACTTCATAATTATAAATCTTATAACTTATAAGATTCATTTATTTAACCAAATCTATTCTTCAGTTAACTTCACGAATTTATAAATCTTACTATTTATAAATTTCATTTATAACTTCACAGTTTATAATTCTATAAATTTCATTCATTTATGAAATTCATTTTCACTTCATTCAAACACTTATGAAAACTCGTTTTATAATGTCCATAATTCAATTTATAAATATCCATTTGTAAATCTCTTAATATAAATCAGTTTATATTATTATTCTAAAACGTCTTTAAATTCCTTTATAATTTCATCATTTCGATTTATAAAATAATCAAATTTTATAAATCCTATATTTAAACTTTTATCATATATTCAAAAATCCAATCTAAATTATTTTATAAAATCATTAGTTCATATTTCTCAAAAATCGACTTTTAATCGTATTTCTAAAAATCAGCCTTTTTAACTATATTTCACAAAAACCATAATTTTTATAACTTTAAAAATTATAACGTTTATTTATTTATAATGGATCAATTCCAAAAATATAGTATATTTTCAAAAATCACTTTAAAACCATTTTAAAATCCCAAAATCTGGGTCCAATGATGCTACACACCAAATAGTCAATCACGACTAATAACGATATCATATATCGATATGATAATCCATCAAATATCAAAATATCTGAAATAAAATAAATACTGTTGAGGAATCCAGTTGGATCCCTCCAACCTGTTTCCTGCATCCAAAAACATTAGCACAATACCAATTTCGCTCCAGTACGAAATTATCGCGGTACATGCTTTTATTAAATATTATCCGCTTACTAACGGCGTAATAGGGTCTCATCCGCTAAACAAAAAATGCGGGAAATCAACAACTGCAATATATACATATGCCAATATATATATATTGATATTATATATAATACCAATTTCACTGTTTATGAAATATTCGCGGTATATGTTTTTATAAATAACATCCGCTTACTAACGGCGCATAATGTCTATTTTAGCAATCAATAATTTACAGTCATCATTCAAACATGCATTCAGATATTTTAAATCTAACTATTTAAAATAAAATCGAAACTGATTCGATTGAGTGAGAAGTTCTCACCTTGGTTTTAAATTCCGTTTTAGCTTTTATTTCGAATAAAATTAAACGCGCGTTTAATTTTACCCAAAATTCTCACTAACTCCAAACGACTCCAAACCAATTCCATCGCGTAGTGCTCGTCCATACGATTCCAACGCAACTGAGTTTGCATTTTTTCGACCTCGTATGAAAAAGTTATGCATTTTACAAGTTTGTACACAATTTATATTCATAAATTTATAACTAACTTAATAAATTTCAACCTTAGCCAATCTCAGCCACAAGATTAACATCCAACGCCTCACGTACATCTCCCCCAATCACGTAACCATCTCCAGGCAATGAAACATGAGGCCGAACCCATCCTAGTTAGCTAGGGTTTGATTATTCTCCTTCCATAATCAACGAAATTCGATCACAACACCACCAATGCGAAGCACACGACGCGAGCTACCACCACCAGCCACCATTGGAAGTTCGGCCATGCCCTGCTACTCGCGCACGCAAGTGCACAACCCCCACACGCGGCCCCCTAGACGCCACCACGCCACTCCAAATCGCATCACAACCGTTGATCTCCAAGCTCTTGTTGCCCTCTACATCTTTCATGTTGAGAGTTTCGTCTAATTGCTAGTGGATTGGAAGAAATCGAGGGGGAAAGGTGGGAAAATGCTGGCCATTTATCAGGTGGAGGCGGCTGCAAATATTAGCTAGGGTTTTTCTTTTCTTTTTTTTTATTTTTTTAATTTATGAAGAGAAGGGGTGTATTTATAGAGTTTTGAACGACACTATTCACCCGGAAATTCCGAACTCCGATTTAGACGTCGTAACCAGCGTACCTAGGGTTTATCCCGCGTTTCGGACACAATGGAACAAGTTTCGGAAGCTAATTCGGAAGTATGTGCGAGTTATGGCTATAAACGCTCAATTTAAATTAAACCGATTTAAACCGATTTCTAGGTGTTTTAATTTGTACCGGACAAACGGTAAATCCAAACGACTTGAAATTTGAAACCTTACAATAATATCACATTACGGATCCGATGAAACTGATTTCGTCGAAATCCGAGACTTTTTGAAAAATGGCTATTTTACAGTCGATTATTAAATATTAAAATATTCAATTTTCACAAATTAACTTTTAATTCGATTTTAAAAGTTCTAAAATATTTCTATAACACCAGTATGATTAAATAAAATTTTCCAAATTATTTACAATCATTTTTAACTCAATTTTTAATTATTTCCATAATTTAACATATTAAATTATCGATTTAATAATCCAATTAAATCCAAAAATTCAAATAAAAATTTATTTGACTTATAAATTCACTTATTAATATTTAAAATTAATTAAATATTCAAAATAAAAATTCTGGGTCGTTACACTACTCCTAGAGAAGTTCGAAGTTTTCTGGGTTTAGCGGGATATTATAGAAAGTTTGTACTTGATTTTTCTAAGTTGGCTAGCCCATTGACTAAGCTAACAATGAAGAATGCTAAATTCGATTGGACTCCAAGATGTGATGAAGCTTTACAGGAACTGAAAAAGAGATTGACTACTGCTCCTGTTCTCGCTATCACTAACGGGAACCAAGGCTTATCTGTCTATACTGACACGTGTGGTGATGGGGTAGGTGCAGTATTAATGCAAAATGGGAAGGTGGTTGCCTACGCGAGTAGACAATTACGTCCGTACGAGAGAAACTACCCAACACATGATTTGAAGCTTTTGGCTGTTGTTTTCGCTTTAAAAATCTAGCGACACTATCTTCTGGGTAAGAATCTTTTCAGCTTTCTTAACAATTTACGAAATTAACTGAATAAATATACTTAATGAAATCTTCTTTCTGTAGGTGAACATTTTGAATTATTTACCGACCATAAATCCTTGAAGTATCTCTTTACCCAGAAGGATCTGAATCTACGACAACAACGTTGGTTTGAATTTCCGGCATCGTATGACCTAGATATTCTGTATACGCCGGGAAAGGCCAATGTAGTTGCAGACGCCTTGAGTAGAAAGCATGTTATTCTTGATCACTTTGTAATTGCTCCTACTCTCCTTGAAAAGATTTCCATCCAACAAAAAGAAGATGAGTTTCTTCATCAAATTTATGAGAAAATGCGTCGTGGAGAAAACACTAGTTTTGAGATGGATAATAGAGGAGTAATAAGATTAAAAGGCAGGATTTGTGTTCCAGACATCCCTGATCTGAAACGTGAAGTTTTAGATGAATGCCACAAATCTAAACTCAGTATCCATCCAGGAGTTAATAAAATGTATCGAGATATCAAAAGAACTTTCTGGTGGAAGACAATAAAAAGAGACATATCTATTTATGTGTGTCGCTGTGCTACTTGTCAACAAATCAAAAGCGATCAAAAGAAAGTGGCTGGTCTACTTCAACCTTTGGAAGTACCAAACTAGAAATGGGATCAGGTATCCATGGTTTTCATCGACGGATCATCAAGAACCAAGAAGGGAAATGAAGCAATTTGGGTTATAGTGGACCGTCTAACCAAAACTGCTCACTTTATTCCAGTGAAATCCACTCGGACTGCAGCAAGCTTAGCAGGGCTATATATAAAGGAAATAGTTCGTCTCCATGGTATTCCCAGCAGTATAGTGAGTGATCGTGACCCGATCTTCACTAGTAGATTTTGGGAGGCATTCCAAGCCGCTTTGGGAACAAAATTAAATTTCAGTACTGTTTATCACCCACAATCTGATGGGCAAACTGAAAGGGTTAACCGAATTCTTGAAGACCTTTTGCGTACTTGCATTCTCGATTTTGGTGGTTCGTTGGAGGACCATTTACATCTGGTTGAGTTCTCATATAATAACAGCTATCGGGCCAGTATAGAAATGGCTCCTTTCGAAGCTTTATATGGTCGTCCATGTTGATCACCTCCATGTTGGATCGAATCAGGTGATAGACTCGTCCTTGGACCAGACATGATTAAAGAAGCCACGGAGAAGGTTGATTTTATTCGAAAGAAATCAATAACTGCTCAAAGTCGTCAGAAGAGCTATTATGACCGCCGAAGAAGATATTTGGAATTTCAAGTTGGAGATTCAGTATTTTTGAAAGTGTCTCCGACGCGGGGTGTATTGAGATTCGGGAAAACTGGAAAGCTAGCACCGCGTTATATTGGTCCTTTTCCTATTCTGGAAAGGATTGGTCCTCTAGCATATCGAGTGCAGCTACCTAGCTGGTTGTTTGGCGTGCATGGTGTGTTCCACATTTCTAATCTTCGAAGTATGTGCATGACCCAGATAGTTTTATTGAAGAAGCAGCTCAGCAGGATCTAGAGATCACTCCTAACTTGGCAGTTAAAAGAGAGCAGATAAAAATTGTAGATCGTGATGAGAAGCGATTGAGAAACAAAGTTGTGAAACTAGTCAAAGTTCAATGGAGTGGCGATCCAAAGGACTGTACTTGGGAAACTGAAGATAATATGAAGAAATCATATCCCAATTGCAGAATAGACATCTCGGCTTAAACTGGTAAGCCATTTCTTTATTTTTCTGAATTCGTATATTCTTTGTTTGCGTTTCTCTCTCTTTCAATTTCGAGGATGAAATTTTCTTAAGGAGGAGATATTGTAACATCCCAAAATTTGAATTTAAAATTCGGTAAATTATTTGAACTTTTGAATTTAACTTGAGAAATTTCAACAGAAATTAAATATTGTTGATATTAATATTAAAAAAGTTATATGGAATTAAATAAATATTGATAGTTAAGTTTACATAGATATTTATAATAATAATTTAAGAAAAGAACATATTATAAACAAGAAATAGTTTAAAACAATAAAATAAAATATGTGATGAATTAAATGTTAAAACAAACACTTTCATTTAGCAAACTAAAACAAGAACAAGATTTGATCACTAAAGAAAAGAACCTTTGAATATAAGTATGTAAAAATATAATAAAGAAAAAAGAAAACTGTAAAATAAAACAAGACCAAATGTACTTATAAAAAAAAATCAGCAGCATAAATGCAAGTTAACAGGCATGGGAAGCATGAAGCATTAAATGCTATTTACTTAGCCTATAAACAAGAAGAAAAAAAACCGTAAAATAAAAACAGTACTTACACAACCATATAATAAGATTGTTGTAACATACAAAGGGAGCATGAACATTACATTTATATGCTTTCATTAAATGCCACTTACTCTTCATCATGTACAAGATCACATCAGTGAGTAAATCATGGTTTAGTTTTCCTTTACATACCTCAAATCTGTACTTGCCTATACCTCAGTTTACACACAATCTCCTTTATATACATGAACATCTGTCTAGATTCATTCGTTCAAACAACTTAGCAAAGAACAAGAATTAAAAAGAAAAGAAGAACAATACTTTATATTCAAGTTAAAAGCAATTTACTGAAGAGAAAAAGAAAAGAAGATTCAATCTGCAGATTTTCTAAACAAAAGAAAAGTGTTCTCTGTCTCCAAATAATTTCATGTGCGTAAACATAATCTTTAAAAAGTTTTAAGTTCATTTAAACAGTTCAAACTTCATTTATAAATTGTTTTGTACATGCTTCAGTTTGCATATGATTTTGCATGCTCTTTGTTCTCTGTAAATTTGATACAGATTGCATTTTGGTTCAAACATTCAAACTATCCTTATTTAAATCATTTGTAAGCCTTGATTCTCAACAAAACAAGTTGTTAAACTTAAAGATAAGATTTTTAATGATTGATTTAAATCATCTTTATCAAGCACATCACTGTAATTTTGTTTTACAGGTTTCAGGCGATAATTTGATAAAAATAAATTGTTGTAAAATATTAATTCAAGAATATATATTGAATTTATACTGCAATCCATGATTTTTAAAACAAAAATCAAGATTTTTAGATTAATATTAAAAGGGCAGTTTGTATATAAACAAGGTTTGCATTTCTACAAATTTCTGATGATTGAATTAATTACAAATGCTGAAATTTGTTATATAGCAAGTTTAATCCTCCATGAATCCAAGAAAAATGCTAAAGAAATTTTCTAATGCGAGGATTTTGGGGTCGATTCGAATTTAGGGTTTTAGGATCGTGTTTTCTATGCTCTATTTAAATTCTTGTTTTCGGCCCCATGAGATGATCGACCTTCATAAAATTAAGGAAGATGGGAGAACGTTGGGTTAGCATGATGTGGCCAAGGTCGCGGCGTCTCTGGTGGTATGAGGAGCGGCGACGAGGCTTTTTACTTGGATGGGTCGACTGCAGTTTTCTTCGGGCGAATGGCTGCATTTTGATTTCGAGCCGATGATTTCAAATTGATGGCTGATTTCGCGTGTCTGTGAGTTTTCCGACTTGCCAAGGGTCGTAACGTTCACCAGAACGTCGGCATAGTGGTTTGCACGTGCACGATGTTGATTTGGGTATCAGCGAGTTTGTTGATTTGGAAGTCGAGTTGAAACTCGAGAAATTGCGTGAAGTGCTTCGGGTTTCTCTCACGTTCGAATGGTGTTGGCCCCGCAGTAATTAAGTTTTAAACTTAACTAAAGAAAAAAAAGAAACAGGAAGAAGAAGAGAGCATGGGGAAGAAAGGAGATGGCTCGGGGAAATGATGAAAAGAATTCGCGAGTGACTAGGTGAAACCTGGGTTTTGCTTGGGTTACTTTGAATATGGGTTTGGCCCAAAATAAAATTTAACTTTTACTGTTAACAGATTTTAGAGCAATTAATATTCACTCTATTGAATTATAGGCTTAATACTAATTTTAATAAACTAAGTGGATACTTAATAATCTAATTAATACTTTAAATAATTTAATTTAAAATAAGAATTTAAGTTAACTAACATTAAACTTTTTATAACTGTAATAGATTGATTTCCAAAGTATAAAGAAGATTTTCAAATGGTAATAAAGGTAAATAATTTTATTAATCAATGACTTTGAAAAGAAATTAAGAATGATTTATAGTTTGTAATTAAATTGATTAATAAACAAGTAAGTGCTCAAATTAAATTGTAAATTAAGAATTTGTTATTCAGATAAATTAAAGTCGACTAATCAAAATTGGTGGTTAATTAAATAATAATTATAAAACAATTAATCGAGTTAATCAAGATTTAATTTATTTATCCAAATTTTAATCATTGATTTAAACATCACTACAAATAATTGTGTGGTAAATTTATTTAAACCACATTTGATAATAAGTAACTATTGCCATGCACTATATTAATATTTCTATTTTGTTTTTGATACTGTGTGCGTGTACTGCACTGTGATTATGGTTTGTTCTGTATTGATGTGAAAACCCTGTTTGCCCGTAAAACGGCATTTAAACTTCGATGCGACAGGGAATCGGATTTCAGTTGGTTATCCAAAACCCACATCGAACCTATGAATTTTTGTGAATGACATATCCACATGTTTTCAAACATTGACGCTCGCTATTCGGTTTAGCCGGAAAAGGACCTTTGTGTCATATAAACCATCCCGAATAAGTGATAGGACGAAATGAATGAGCATTTGAAGACGGTGGTGAAGACCGGACGTCTTCGAGAACGATAGGATAACCTGTCGAATGACTCTGCACTGAGTCGCTCAGGTATAGAGTTCTCCATATGTGATGGGGAATCGGATCGGGATTGTAGATGCCCGGATTGCAAGGTCTTCTTTGGAAGTGCCTTCGGTTCTGTTCGAACCCAGAACAGACTTGTATGGATTGTATGACTGACATTACAATTGAGATATAAAGCAGATTTCTTTCAAATACATTTCTGTTAGTGGTGAAGAATTTATCCTCTTAGCTTAACACCCTTTTCTGAGACTTACGAGCTCAGAGGTTATGTAGTTGAAGATCATCAGTGATATGTTCCCAACTTGGTAATGTGGCATGCTGAATGTTGTTGATCATTTGTTTATCAAAGCATGGCTTTGTGAAAATCGTAGCTTTGTGGATGAGACTTCGTCGAACCTCACAACCCGGAATGGTCGAAGCAGGAAAGATTCAGCAAGATTATTGGGGGTAGTGCCGCTTAGGGTATGTGCATTTCCTTCTGGATAGAAGTGGTATCATGGTATGGAGCCCAGATACTTAACTTATGTGGATATCGCAGATATATATATATATATATATATATATATATATATATATATATATTGCTTTGTGATTTATTGCTGGGGCCTCGGATAAAGGTTGGTTACAACCAGGGGATGGCATACTCGTTCCAGTAGTTACCCAGTTAGAGGTAACCCGGCCTTATGTTAGCAGAGATCCGGTTAGGTTCTCGGGTCTTCCCTCCAGAGGCGTACCCATGTGGCCCAGGAAGTTCCTTAGCCTGACCATTTGTTGGAGATCCAAAGAAACAATACAATCCCTGTACGGTTTTCGTTGTATAACCTACCACCTCAGGTGGTAGTTATAGTAGGCATAATATAATGGTGCCTATGCTGGCTAAGATTAATATTCTATTTTCGAAATGGTTTCTACACTATGCACTAGTAATAATATGTAACAACCTGGGAATTTGTGAAAAATTTATTATCATCAATAAACAATTTATGTTTACAGCTAATTGCTGTTTGTTGTTGGGGTTTTTGGAATCGATTGAAATTTATTTGAAATTGGTTAAATTGTTTTACGAGCTTTAAAATTAATATTGGGCCACATTTTTAATTTGTGTTGTGAAATTTATCTAAGGCCGATACCACCATCCCTCTACCCATTTTTCGATTCGAACCCTAAAACGAAAAGAAAATTGAAAATGGCGGCTCGTCATTCGTTCCTCTTTCTTCAGTAACCAGGGTTTTTCTTCATTCGATTTAGTGGCCGCCGCGACTTGGTGTGAGATGGCGATTTTAAGTGCTTGATTGAACTCGACTATCTTGCTCTAATTTTCGATCGTCTCTCTCGGCTACTCCGATAGCAAAGGTGAGTAATTCTCACATCTAATTCATCCTCAAGTCTGTGCTTAGGTCGTTCGATTTTAGTTTGATGTTGATGATTTTTCCTGTCATGCTCGACTTCGAATATTTTGTGATGCATGCTTACTAATTTTCACGGCTTCAATTTCCTTTGACTTCGGTATCTTTTGTTGGCCACGACTTTGATTTTCTTTGTCTTGGTGATGAAGATTGACCCGTTCATCATTGACCGTGACGATTTTGAATTGTTCCCTGACTTGCATTGTTCATGGTTGAGTTTTATTCTCTGTAGTATTTCTTGAAGTCTTCATTGCACACAAGTCTCTGATCTTTTGTAGTTGGACTTGATGTTTGGTCTGACCTGAACTTTGATATTGTCGTCTGAATTGTACCCCTGTCACTTGTTATCATCGATCACTTGACTTTTGTGGTCATGTTGTGTACTTAAGTGGTAGCTTTCATGCGGTTATGTTGAGGCTGCATATAAGTCTTGGTGTACATCATATAGGCACTGTGTATTAGTTGCATCCATGTGGTTACTTTGAGCATGTTACCTTTGTGCTCGAGTTGCTGGCATCTGTATATTTTGGTCGAGACTGGTCATTCATTTGTATCACTGGTAGCTGCATGTTTAACTGAGTCCATACCTTGATGTTGCATTTCCATGTATATACATTGAACTTGAAATTCCTGCATCAAATTGTTTGGAAACTATATTGTGTTATATTGCATCACTTGTTGTTGCCACTGTTCATCCATTTGAATATGCACTGAAACCATGTGTATACATACATCTATGTATGTATATATATATGTATTGTCCTTGTAGTCTTTATTCCACCTTGATCCAGTAGTTGCTGTCATGACTTGATATTGATTACTTATTGCCTCTTGCAGTTTTGTTTTTGCATGTTTACGACTTGGTTGAAGTTGTTGGTTCAGTTCATACTGTACTATAGTTTGGTTGCTTCACCATTGATTAAGTCATGTGAATGTTTTTACTATGTACATACTTGTATTCAGTTTTGTGGTTGTGTCTGCACATGTTTCTCTGGCATTTGACTTGTAGCCTATAGTGTGCATTGCTGCTTGCTGTTCACTGGTTCGATTTGAAACTCACTTGACTTTGCACTTGACCATATACATGCTTATGATTCTGGGTTGTATAGTCTACCTACTGGTATTATTACGTAGTCTGAAGTGCTATTTGTTCATTTATGTGTACAGTTGTTAGCATTTCCCTGTGTCACTAATGTTGGCTTGCATTATTCATTCTCAGTTGCATTGGAATTTGACTGTCATTTCATCTGTCCATTGTTTTTCAAGTTTGAGCACCGAGTCCTCGCTCACTTTAGTTCATACTGCATATCTGCATATGCTAGTGGCTGTGCACATCATATATTGAGTCGAAATTTCGTTCATGTTTCTTGTACTATTGTCACGGTGAGATATTTATATCCACAGTTAATTCTGGCATTTGTATGATGCTTGGTTGGCAACCTTGTCTCATTTGCATATGATGCTTAGTTTTTGATTCTGTAGTTTGTAGTTCCATGTCGCCACCTCCATTGTATTAAGCCTGGTCTTTATTCCACATTTATTTGTTGGCATGTGGTCCAGACTTGACATCCCTATACGCATATTCATATGGGTTTTGCTTTGTGGTGCACTGTACTGCATTTCTGTGTATGTTACAGCTATTTTCTGTATATATGTATGTGGCCTTGTACCACTTTATTGCAATTGGGTTTGTTCTTCGAATTTACATGAGTTGATTCCAGCTTAAACGCTTGGGTTTGACCTTGTGCTAGCATTGCGGTTTGTTCTTCGAATTTACATGAGTTGATTCCAGCTTAAACGCTTAGGTTTGACCTTGTGCTAGCATTGCGATTTTATTTGAATTGCATTTGAGTTGAACCTGATTTTTTTTCTTGAGTTTGACCATGCTCTCGTTTGTGAACTTTCGTTGATCTTTTGTGTACCTCATCACTGTAGTGGCAAGGCAGTGCACGCAAGCGTGAACTGCAGCCACATGGTATTGTTTTTATTGATATTCTAATTGCTTTTGATTTATGGATCTTTTGCGTATTTCCATATGCCGTAGTGGCGAGGCAGTACACGCGTGCGTGTACTGCAGCCCTACCCGAGTTGACATTTTAATTGATGTTTCAATTGTTTGAATTGTTTCATGTGTCCAATTCAATAATTTGAATATGTTGACTTGTTGTTTAACATCGTTACGTGTTATAATTACCGTTATCCGATTTCCTTATTTAAGAATCAGATAGGTAAATTTATTGTGACTGTCGTCTAATTTTTATTTAATTATTATTGCTTCTGTGCACTAATAACCAAGTTTGAATTAGACTGACCCGTGTATTATTTTCTTTTGAATTTAATACTAGGGTCAGACCCGAGTTATTTCAGGTTGTAGATATCTTGCTTTGGGTAGCTGTTTGAGCTATGAAGACTTTTCATATCTTTTGGAGTTGTCGTGTCATAGTATAGGTTGATATGTATTCATGTATATTAGTCGATAATGTACTTGTATATATAACTTCCTGAGTCGACTGTTGTAGTTGTATCATATGTACCGTGTCAAATGTATTGTAACTGACATCAGTTATATATATATATATATATATATATATGAGACTTTCTGTTCTATCGGTGTTCCACATTTATATTATCTGTGTTACTATTATATATTTTGTCCTAAACTATTATAGCCACTTTGTAGTAGCTTTGGGTGTGTATCGGTAGGTCGGATTTCCTCCTGAAATAAAATGCATGTTACTTCTATCTGACATATCGGTGCTCGTGCAAAGCAATTACACGGATGGTCGCTCCTCAACAACCTTATTCTCCGCGCTAGTCGACAGCACTACACCGTAGTGTTCTTGGCTAGCGTGGGCATAGAGGTGGGGCGTCACATTATATCAAAGAAATTTCCCCGTACCAAGCATATTTGACTATCATAAGAAGAAATCTCCTCCAATTCTGCGTTTGCATTGTGTGTGTGGCGGGAGGTCTTATGGTAGTTTCATTTTGAAAGCATACCGAAATTCTTTTATAAATCTAGTTCTTTAAAAGCAATTATTTTTTGTTTAGTCATACCAGTCCCATGAACGACCTAGAGTTTATTGTTTTCTTTCCTAAACTCTGGGTGCCCATAATTTTTACTCGGGCAGCCTAGTAGCAGGTTTTCCGTATTCTGGAGTAAGTAGTATTTTAGAGCTCTTATTTTGGAGATATCTTAGGAGCAAGTTGGAGATCTCAGTTGTTTAGCTTTTGGGAGTTCGTTATCACTTCTTTCATTTGAAGACTTTTTTTGGATATATGATCAATGTTGTATTATTATAATGTTTATTTGGAGTTGTGTAGTATGTATAAAATACTCTGATGTAGAAATGGATATTATACTGGTGTATCTGTGTTATATGCATGATATTCATTCTGTTCCGCTGTTTTATTTTCATCTGATTTTGCTATAAGCTCCATCCGATCTGAAATTTTATGTTCGAATCTTCGGCAGTTGAATACAAGTGAGGTATTTGATGTCGACTTTTGAACGATGAATTTTGGGTCGTGACAGAGGAATCTTGAAATGATGGAGGTAGCTTACAGGAGTAGGAGCACAGAGATCAAATATACTTAGTTTAGTTTCAGGAATAGACTTTGATAAATATTTAGATTTTCTTTTTCAACGCATAAATGGAAACCAAGAAAAAGGCTGATTGAATCAAGAAGGAGCCAGATGTAAATTGAAATATTATGAATAGCATAGGTCACGAAGATGAAGGGTTTGCAGGAGTGGAAATAGAACGGACTGAAAAATTAAAATTTTGAACCAGCAAAAATAAATTCGGACGTTGGGAATAGATAAAGTTAAATTGATATCCGTGAATTAAATAAAGTTTATGATGATTCATTTCAGCCGATGGAAAACAAACGGACAAGAAAACAAAAGGTTAAAATGTGCACCGATAGGGTTCAACGTTCACAGATTTCGCGTCCATTGGACGTCGAAACACACATACGAATATACCGTGGAGCTCAGTGCAACGAGATGATCAAAGCGACATATGGATATCAGTGGTACAATTGAATTATAAAAATTCGAATTTTTCTACTAGCGGAAAATGCAGCTAAAACGTAGAAAAATAAGATAAATGGAGCTAAAGAAGTCCGAATTTGGAAAAACAAAAAATGACGTCTTGCTCAGAAGATGATTTAGAATTTTTCTATATAAAAATATTTGGATTTCGAAAATATTTTATTTTCTTCAATTCCTAACTGATTAAATTGAAATAAAATTACACACGAAAATAAACTTTTATATTTTCGAATGAAAATTTACCGGTTGCTATATTTAACTAGATGCATTTCAAATATTAAATTTTTATTTCAAATTTTTATTTTTTAAATTTCACAAAAATTCAATTAATTAAATAAATAAAGGGCTAAATTTACGGATCGTTACACTCTTCCCCACTCAAAAACTTTTCGTCCCCGAAAAGGAAGGAGATAGGAGAATAGAAACAACTGGAAGAAAATAGACTTGAATTATAAAATAAAACACTTAATTTAAACCATATAAATTTCAATTGAATTAATTAATATTCAATAATTGATTTTAAACTCATGGAATTTCATTAAGTTGGTTTATTTTCAATTTGTTATTGTTTGTTACAAAATTTATTTCGAACAACCATTTATTTTATTAATGCATTTATTATTCGACTAACTTATTATTCTATTTATCTCCATTAATCATTTTATAATTAAACTTTAAGTGTATAACATTTATTATAAGCACTCAAATTCTATTTATAAAGACATTTTATATTGCATATCATCTAATTATCTTAAATTAACAATTTCAAAGGTCATAAATTTGAATGGTCGTTTATTATAATCATACTTTATTCGTCAAATATAATTCTTCATTATTCCAAATTATTGTTAAATATATTCTACTTAATATATCTTATCAGATATATATTAAGTATATTTACACTTATTATAACTACTCAAATTTATTTAAAAATTCCTTTGATATCATTTCCTACTGTATAATATTCAATTACGTAGTTAACTTTTGAAAATTTAGGTAAGTTATGTATAATGTAATTGAGTATTGTACACGTAAATTTCTAATTCAATTCTCTCAAGTTTAACTATTAATTCAATTTTTGGTTTCATTTATAATTGAAATCATCTTTTACCCAAATTTTAAGAATTAAATTTCCGATTAACTTCAAACAATTTAGAGATAATTATATACACATAATATATATCCAAGTCAAATCTAAATCGAATACTAATATATATATATATATATATATATATATATATATATATATAAAATCAAGTCATACTAAGAAATTCAAATCAATTTTTTTTTAAACAAAAGTGTAGCAGGGCTACAGAATAGTCTCTCCACTTCGAAACTCGAAAATGAATGTCGATGATGCGGCCGTCATCACCGAAATTATTTTCAGCGACAAAATAGGAGAGCATAGATTTAACCATTTTAAAATTCTTTGAAAACCATTTCTACACAAAAATACTTTATATAGAATGTCCTTTAAACTTCAAAACCATAGTTTGAAATCATCGAAAATTTTAAATTCTCAAATTATTGATTTAAATACATTTAAATTTTCAAATTAATTTATAACCATGTTATAATTCAATTATTTATATATGTGAGTCAAAAAGCCAATGGTTTTAAAGTTATATAAAAATCAAAAATTTACTTCTTATCAACCAATTCAATTAATTAACAAAATTCAGAAAATTATACTTATACATATATATATATAGTATAATTATACTTCATTAGCCAATTTGAAAACAATATCGTGTCAGTTTGTTCTGCTCAAGTGTTTTGGGGATCCTATCGATAGCATTGATCAGACGAGTCGATCGAAAACCCAAATCAACATCAACGACTCAAACAACACAATATACATTAAAACATTTTAAATATTAATTTACAAATACACTTCCTTGTTCGACGATACATGAACGGATTTTCAAAGCAAGGACAGAGATTTCAAATTGATGGACTAAAATCAAAGAGAATTTCTGATTTGAAGATAAGTTCGAAACAAAGATAAGATAATTAAACAACAAAATAGGGCGATGGATAAGTTTATATAAATCGCGGTCAACCTTAACCGGTTCGACCGTGACTTAAATAATAAGATCGATTAAGGATTCCGAGGCAAATCGACATTCCTTTACAATTCATATGAATGTTGGAGAGACTGCCAATTCATTATAAAGATATTTCGAAGTGGAGTTATGGAATACTCCAGAATTCAAAAGAATACGAATAGTGAGGGACACGAATGTATTTGGAACCGCAGGGTATGTTCCAAAGTTCAAAGGAATTGAGTAAAAAGGAAGAGATTCAAACTCGAATGAATGTGATTCTATAAATACATTTACTATATATGCTAAGTTTGCCTAGAGCTACCAAAGCTCTGATACCAACTATAACGACCCGCTATTTTGGACTATTCGCATCCGCACATGCGGACTTTAATAACTCAAAATACCGAAATTGTTAATTTAAATTTGGAAAAACTGAACATATATAGTAAATAAATAATCATAGATCACAGACATAGAGTAATAAATGCAGCGGAAACAAAAGATAGTAGTTCATGAAGCTACTATATACATATCAGAGTTAAATAAGGTACAACAGATGTCTCGAATACAATAGTCAAATACAAGAATCCAATACATCAATAGAATCAACTGAATATCTGAAAACTGGATAGATAGCCGAATCTCCAAGCGAAGTTCCAACTCCAAAGGTGAGTCTTGAATACTGGTACACTCAGTCTGACCCGAGCGTAAAGCAAAACACAAAACGCTCGAGTCAGGATTAACATTCTTATATCAATAAATCCAACTCAAGTGAAGTAACAACTGAAATACACGTAACTCAAAGAATGTTGGAATAACCATCCTCTAAGGATCCGTTAAACTATCTATATATAGTAGTGTACGCTAAGTAGATAATGTCTATCAGTAATATAAAGTATCAAAATAGTGTTAAGGCGTTACCATTATCCCCCTTAACATATTTTTATATAAGCGTCATAGACTATACAGCACTGTAAACTCCACCGTAAACTAGTGGGATATCAGGGAGTACTCCATAAGTATAACACAAACAAATTTGTAGTGGTCGCGTATATAGGGAAATAAGTATGACAAGGCACAATAGGCAATATCCAAGGTAGTGAAACTACCGTTTTCCTGATCCGGACTCGTGAGAACGCATCGCAACAACGATCGCAATACCGCGAAACAACACTCCCAAAATTACGAGGGTGCACCAATCAATAACAAGTAATGAGTGGTTTACGAAGAAGTGTGTTTGCTCGAGGTAGCTAACCCCATTTGGCCCGGCACGGCTCCTGTTTTAGTCATTTCCAATTTGACACAAGTGTCAAGGCTATCCATTATCGTTCTCTTTCTTCAGTCATCACATACATCATTCCAACCACTTCATTCTGGATCACCCTCCGCGTATGGTTATTAAAGTGGTTATCGGTTTAGACGGAGAGTATGTCCATAACCGATTCTGGTCTCTTTAATAACTTTCGTCATTATTACACCGATTGGTCATTTAATATATTTCAAATCAAATTAATTTCAATTAGAATTTGTAAACCAACATTTCATTTGTCTTTCTAAATCAATTTCCATAATTTACATTCAAACTTCCAAATTACCATTTCAAAGTCTTATAATTCAATTTCAATTTTTATTTAAACAATTCAAATATTGATTCAAGTTCGTATATCAGTTTCATTCCGTAATCATTTAAATTAATTTAACTTAACAATCAAATCAATTTAAATTCATTGATTGATTTCATTCAATATTCGTTAAGTCAATTTATCATTCAAACAGTTTCTATTTAATTTCCAATTCATTAAATCAATTACTTAAGTTCAACTTCATTATATCAAAAATTCACATTGAATTAAATTAGATTCATCAAATCAATACTTTAAATTTCAAGTCTTACATTAATTTCAATAAACCACATTTTATTGCTTGTTAAAGAAAATTCAATTTCACTTATTTATTTACTTATTTACTATTTCAAAGCTCAATAAAGAAAGTTAATTTCACTTATTCAAGAAGTTCAATTTTACTTATTAAAGAATTCAATTTTATTTAATTATTAAATAATTCAATCTCATTAAATTATCAAATAATTTCAAAACTTAATTATTAAATAATTTCAACACTTAATTATTAAATAATTTCAAAACTTAATTCAATCATTTCTTAAATTAAACAACGTTCTTTCATCAATTACTTTGTTAATATTTATTTCAGATTATTAAATATTAACATTTAAATTTTACTAGAATTCAAGTTCTAACTTCATTTAAAACTCTTATTATTTTATTCAAATAAAATATATTTTTTTAAAATCAAATCATTGACCAATTGGGTTTTATTTAATTCTCTATCCTCGGTCAAAGTTTAATTTAGGTATTTATCATTTCAACCCGATTCCATTTCAATTCAAAATCAAAGCATAGCAAAGGGGACTTGCAGTGTGATAACTGGGATGGTGTCAAAGTAAATAAACAAGCAATAGAAAACATCAATAACAATCCAATAATGAATTCAAATAATCTCGAAATAATCGTATTAATTTACATCGTTGTTTGTGCAAATTAATATAATTATTTCTAGAATCTACACTATCATTTTATGTAGATTAAAAATTGTTACACTAATATTTCCTGCGGTTCTAAACTTGCCATTTATTACTCGATTTCATACTATATCAATTTATACAACATAAATTTAATGGTTGAAGGTGTAATCAACCATATTTCTACATGTCAATTTATTTGAACGTTTAAAGGGGTCATATGATGCAAATTTAACTAATCAAATTCAACACATATATCGATTCAAATTTTAACTATCCTACGTCAAATTCAGTTGCATATTATTTATCATTTATACATTAACGATTTAACATCCAATGTAAACAACAAACAATTAATCAATTATCAACCAAACTGGTTTATCATCATATAAGTAACACATAATGGTGTCAGTTGTCACAGGTGAACCGATACAGGTAATAGCATATATTTAACAGTGTAAAACTAGAAGCAGCATATTTCAATTTTTGTTTCAATTGAAATCAAATTTAATAAATAAAAGAACATTAATCGTGAGTGATTGCTCACCTTTCGAGGCTTGAGAATACAGAAGGTGACACGGATACGCACACAGATACATACACTGAATTTGAATTGCAGATCCAAGCAAAGCAAGATCGACACAAATTTAATGATCAAAGCTGATAAATTACGAAACAAATCAAAATCGGATTGATGAGGATAACTCAAAATAGCTCGATAAAATAGAAAATATATAAACTATTATTAATATTATTATTATTAAAGTCGATATTTTTAAAACTTGTATAAACTAACAGATTATACTTTAAGATCCTTATCTATAAAAAAAAACATTTAAACATATAAATTACTATTTTAAACAAATACACACTTTTATATTCATTAAACTAAATATGCTAAAACAACATAAAACTTTTATATTTGAAAACTAACATATAATCGCACTAACAAAACTTATACCCTACACATATATAGATATCTGAGCTGATATATAACTAACATGTTCTAGAATCTTAAGTGCACCTCATATATAATAAAATGTATATATACCACCTTTATAATATAAGCTGTAAACATAGATTTAAGTATAGGGAAAATGTAAAACATTGTATAACTTGAAATTCATAACTAACGGCTTATGTACCCAACCAATAACGGCCCTATGCAAGTAAAAGTTTAATTTATAAAATGAACAGTGACAACCTGTAAAATTTGTGTACTATATATAAAGTATGTAAACGTCAGCTATAGCGTGGTACTTGGATAAGAAACAGAGAAGTAAACTCACATTTTATACAAATTTCAAATGAACATAAAGCACCCATATTAACACTACATTTAACTGTATATAGACAAAAATATACACCATGAAATAAGATAAAATAACACACGTAGCCTACATATATAATATGACTTATAATTGAATTTTTTTAAAAAAAACGAATACGTATAACTCAACGTACACTGTATAGCCAAAATGTGAACTGGAAGCACAGTGACACTTGGAAACACAGCGAAACATAAATTAATACCTCATGCATAAACATGGAAGTACCGATGCTTCACGCACGAGAGGGGATGGTGGCTTCGGCGAGCTGCGTTGGTGAGTTGAATAAGTAGCTTTGGTCGAAAGGGAGAGAGGAGGAGGAGATGACGCGGCGCGTGCTCGGGTTGGATCTGTAGGGGCGGTGGAAATCTAGGATGAAGGCTTGGGTTTCGGGTGGTGTGCCAGTGGGTGAAGAAGCATGGATGGCATGGAAAACGTGGAGCGCGGAGCACAATGGCGGAGGAATTGCTTGCGTGTAGGGTGGAGGCGCGTGGTTGAACGGCAGGCTAGGGAAGAAATTAGCCGGTGAAGAGTGGCCAAGGGAAGATGTGCATGCATAGGTGAGGGTGGCCGATCGGTTGTGCGAGTGATGCGTGTGAGGCTGTGCAAGCGGGTCTGGGAGGAATCTTGAAATGATGGAGGTAGCTTACAGGAGTAGGAGCACTAAGATCAAATATACTTAGTTTAGTTTCAGGAATAGACTTTGATAAATATTTAGATTTTCTTTTTCAACGCATAAATGGAAACCAAGAAAAAGGCAGATTGAATCAAGAAGGAGCCAGATGTAAATTGAAATATTATGAATTGCATCGGTCACGAAGAAGAAGGGTTTGCAGGAGTGGAAATAGAACGGACCGAAAAATAAATTTTTGAACCAACAAAAATAAATTCGAACGTCGGGAATAGATAAAGTTAAAATTGATATTCGTGAATTAAATAAAGTTTATGACGATTCGTTTCAGCCGATGGAAAACAAACGGACAAGAAAACAAAAGGTTAAAATGTGCATCGATAGGGTTCAACGTTCATAGATTTCGCCATCCACTGGACGTCGCAACACACATACAAATATACCACGGAGCTCAGCGCAACAAGACGATCAAAGTGGCATACAGATATCAGTGGTGCGATTGAATTATAAAAATTCGAATTTTTCTACCAGCGGAAAATGCAGCAAAAACGTAGGAAAATAAGATCGACGGAGCTAAAATAATCCGAATTTGGAAAAACAAAAAATGCCGTCTTGCTCAGAAGATGATTTAAAATTTTTCTATATAAAAATATTTAGGTTTCGAAAACATTTTATTTTCATCAATTCCTAACTAATTAAATTGAAATAAAATTACATACGAAAATAAACTTTCATATTTTCGAATGAAAATTTGCCGGTTGCTACATTTAACTAGACTCATTTCAAATATTAAATTTTTATTTCAAAATTTTATTTTTAAAATTTCACAAAATTTCAGTTAAGTAAATAAATAAACGGCTAAATTTACGGGTCGTTACACTAACATTTGTCATTTACATATGCTAATTAACTTACATTTGTTAAATTATGTGCTAATATCTCAACACTTGTATTTTGCACGTGTAAAGATATTTTTAAATGTTTTATAAATCTTTATATTTAATTTCTATTTAGTTAATACTTTTCTTAATTTATATTTAGCAAATCTTTTAAAAGAAAATAATATAGAACTATTTTTTTATACTAATAAAAATCATATACATATATTCTTAAATCCAATTTATTTTAAGATATTATTCTTTGAATTTCAAATTCAAATTTAAAGTCAACTCATATATATATATATATATATATATATATATGCACACTTAAACAAACCTTTATTTAAATTTGTTTGAAGATAATAATTTAGCTCATTTTAAATAATATATAAAAGAAATTATCACATATTTGTTTGCTTGAAATTCAGGGATATCACATTCCTTCCCCCTTTAAATCTTTTCATCCTCGAAAAGGTATGAAACTAAAATTTTATCAAAATGTTTATTATCAGTTAAGTTATTCTTTGAATATTTTTAACTATAAACTCCTTATTATTCAAAAATTTAGAATTACTTTAAAAATTTACATAATACTATCAAAATAGCTTTATAAAAATACTTTCATAACTTGATGTCTCAACCAGTCCGTCCTTGTTCTCACAGAAATTCGATCATATGTTGATCATGCGTAGGACCGAAAATCTATAAGTACTTGGTAAAACCGTTTTCAACACCCAGTGAAAAATACTTAGGAAACATTTTATTGAAAATATAGAAAACATTTTTGAAAATAGAGGAAACATCTTTGGTGAGAATGCTATGGAAATCATCACCCCCTCCATGGTCGCAGTTAACCCGATGGTTATGTTGCCATTCCAGCAAAATCCATAGATAACTGTAGGCACTCTGCGCCCCTCGATTACGCCATGGAACCCACCACAGATCATAGTTACATCTAGGGTAACATCGCCATCATGACAAAAATCCATGTAACCGTAGGCATCAGCGCCCTCGAATTTCGCTGCCAAATGAAACTTCACCACACCTACATAGGTCGTAGACTACATCAGTCGAGTCCCAATGTAGCTTTAGGCGCTCACGACCTCTCTACTTTTGCTATGTCTTCATAGATCGTCGTCTATCGATGTTATGTTGTCATCATGGCAAAATAAAACATAGACCATTGGCTCTTACAGCACACACGAATTGCGTTATGGTCCGTAGTAGATCGTAGTGGCATCGAGTTACACTATCGTCACAACATAACCCAAATGTCTCTGTAGGCATCAACGCCCTCGACTTTCGCTACCCACAACAAAAAATCCTCAGGAACTCCACTTTGTCCGGACTTCATTCCCGGATTCAATTTAGAGCCTCCCCCTTAGGGCTCAAGGCAAAACCACCCCATGGATCTCCTATGAAGTTCATTTCAATGGAAGCGCCTTTTTTGCCAGAGCTAATCTCAAAACATTTTATACTATACACTTATAGTATCTTTCAAATCATAACCTTTATGACTCACCTTAAAATTTTCTTTACACAAAATCGATATCCCAAATTGATAGTTCCAAACTTGGCTTTTCAAATTCCCAAAATTGATTTTTCCCGAAAATCAAAAGCCTTTCCAAAATCCATAGGTTCCAAAACCTTTTTCCAAAATCTTTTTCTCATTAAATCATTTATATATATAGATATATAATCTTGAAAAATCTTGGATCACTTCATACTTATATAAATTCTCTTTTATACTTCAAATATTTCCAAAAACCCTTTCTTCTAGTTCTAGATTCAACATAGGGGGAGCTCATTATATATATATATATATATATATATATATATATATAACTTTACTATGCCAATCAACATTCAATTTTGATTTTCTTTTATAAAGTCACTTACCATATCACTTACTTTTCATAATGCAAAATTTCAAAAGATATCCAACTTCCACCTTTATTCACATATACTTTCCATCTCAAAATCATTTTTACTTTACCTTTCAAAATTTCCAATATCAACTTCATTTAAGCACGGACAATGTACATATACCATCCGTATGCAATATCAAATCTGATCATTTACTCGATCACACAATTTTACTTCCAAACTAATATCGTTCACACAATTTCCTAGTGCAGACTCGGATCTGGTTTCTTGATCAGAAACCGTCATTCTCCCTGCATATCCATAACTATGATAGAGAATTTCTCGAATCAGTCAAAAATCCATATCCAGGGTTCGCCGTCGAAAATCGAGTGAGAAATCCCAACTCGGATCGATATACCATCTCGAAATTCTATGCTTAAATCTAGATCAAATCATTCTGTGAATAGATTAACATACGTACATCCTACGTATTTATCTTCATTGATTATTAGCTAAATCAATGTTCTTTCTATTCATCTTCATTTTGATTCTATTCACTTATTCACAATTGCTTCATTCTACTAGATTAATCACCTCAATTATAAACAGTTTGCACTCTAGCTTGAAAAGTTTAAAATAGATAAGTAGTTGTAAAATAGTAATTAGTTGTAAAATAGCAGTAAAATAGTTAAGTAGTTGCAAAATAGTTGAAAAACAGTAATTTGTTTGTAAAGCAGATGTAAAATAGTAATTAGTTTCCAAATAGTTGTAAAATAAGTATAAGATAGTTTGGGTTTCAAAAGGAAAGGTTGTATAGTAAATAGCTAAGAAAATAGATTTAAAAACAATTATATTAAAATAATCTAATTGTAAAAAAAATGGTTTAGAGAAAAACTGTTCAATTGCCAATCTCCATTTCCAATCAACTTCCAATTTCTAATCTCATTAAATTGATTCAATTTCAATTTAATTTAAATTAACTTCAATTTCTATCCCAAATTCAAATCAATTCCCATTTGAATTTAAAATTATTCAACTACAATCACAGTTCCATTTAATTCAAATCAAATTCAATTTGAACTAATTCAATTCAAATCTCAACTTTAAACCATCTCGAATTATAAAAATTTGAGTTAACTTTTAAATGTTGATTCAATTCTTTAAATCAAATTAACCTTTACTTTTTAATTTATCAGCCTATGTCCTTAAACAATTAAGTCCATATTTCAAAATTCATGTTATATTTCTTTTACTTAACTTATTTCAAGATTCGATTAAGACTTCAAAAACAATTTAATCTTTAGAATCCAACTTATTACCCAAATTTAACTTCAAACTTTGAAAATGATTCTTACACAATTTTAGCTTGCAAGTTCGTTTTTAAACATTCAAATCTTAAGTTCAAAGCAATCCCATTCTATAATTACAATTTCATTTCAAGAGTCAAGCCTTTTAAATAGTTTCGAAATAAGGCTTTCTTTTCATTTAATTTTAGTAATGGATACATAGACTATTTCAGTCCACTTTTAATTTTTTTTAAACCAATCCAACTCACAATTTACATATTATTAATGACAATAGGATGATATCGGGATAAAAAAATAAACATCCAAATTATTTTAAAACATCCATCCATTACCCATTTCTAGATCTCAAACCCATTTTGAGATCACACATAACTCTTATTTCAAACCAACCCATTTAACTTCCTAAGTTAAATCTCAATTTCATCTTGAAATTTCCAGTTCAGGTTGTTTGTTCTAAACATATTTAACTTCCCTAAGTTAAATTCAATTCATTTAATCCACTCAACTTTACCTAAATTTGAATCCCCATTTCAAATTTTAAACTTCATATTAATAACCTTCCCACTTATAGGTTCAAAAACTTATCAATTTGGGTTTTCTCATCACATTCCAAGTAAAAATTTAAAACTCAACACTTAGAGTTTATTTCAAACCATCTTTGATATTATGTATATCCCTCATATATACATATTTATTTCCTTTGCACACCAAGTTATACTTTAAATTTTAAACCACCTTTTGTTTTAATTCAAAATAAATTTCCTTTTAAGTTTTAAAATAACTCTTGTTTTAAAATAAAAATCCTACATTTCAAAATATTATTCATAATATCTTTTTTTTAATACTTTGAAACAAATCCAATATTTTATGGACTTAGATTTAAAGCTTCACAATTTAAATTATCTTCAATTTCCAATTTATAAGTCATACTCACCTAAATGTTTGCTTCCCTAAAACATTTCATTTTGCTTAATCATTAACAAACATTCCATTATCAAGATACAATAAACATTTTAGAATAATAACAAAGGTTATCATAACTGGAAACCATTCCACTATATATTCTCTCATGATTTACTAGATAACAAAATCAAAGTAACTTAATTCAGTATTTTGAAAACATTCTTACAAATTTCAGGATTTTATTTTCTAGTATTGAATCCATTTCTAGCTTATCTTATTTATATAGTTTATATTATCCCATGCCCATTTGGTTGTATTTCTATTACCACTTAATTCTTATTATTTTATTTAATTCTAATAATTCAACAACCAATTATCTTACTATTAATAATAATTAGAAAAATTATCTCTTTATATAACAAAATATAGACTTATATAAAAACTAATTTTAAAACCGTTATAAAATCTTTTTTATAAGAAAATAACAAATACCCCCTCATATATACTACAATCAACTCATTCTAGGATACCATTGATCCTATTCTTAATGAGTAAACCCACCAGAGCAAAGGCTCTCGCTTAACCTTTAGCTCTGATACCAAAATGTAACGGCCTAAAATTTTCGACCTCGAAAATTCGACATTAATACGTTCACTGTAGAAGTGCCGAGAAATCGATCGTCGGAAATGCCAGATTGTTAGTGTAAAGATGGAAGAAGGTAGATAAGAACAAAAAACAAATCACAGAATCTCACATTTCGCAGTCTTCAGGTCAAAATATAATATCACATAATAGCATTTACAATGAAAAGCTGTAATTGCCAGATAATATACAATTCATCAGAGTTTCAACCATTTACAAATAGACTAGAAAGTTATATCAACCTGTCTCAGACTAATATCACAACAATCTCAAATACATATCGGAATACACTCATACGTTCTTGCCATCCAGCTCGCCTCCTGAGCTCTAGAACGTTCAAGCCTGAAAATATGTAATACTCGGTCTGACTCGAGCATTACATCAAAATAACACCCGAGTCAGGCTGGAAACCAGGGTGAGTAAACCATATAACTGGAAAAACTAAGTTATAAAAACATAGTTGCAAATCAGGATAACTCGTATCTTACTACCAGTTCTTTACTTGTTAAAGCCAACACCTAATTCACAACAATCCCTAAGTACCCTTACTTAGTTTCAATGGTCCAGTTTACTCAAATTATTCCATTCCAGCCTATTGATTGCACATATCAAATCTATAAAGAATCATTATAGGCTATAAATTGAAGTGGTTTTCGGTACTTACTGATTCCTGACACTGGTCGCTTCGAATCCAATGTTATTAATCCAAGTTGTTTGAGCGTAAACAATTCAATTTGTATCTAGAGTAACATATTCTCATAGCGATTTCATTACAGATAGATAATCCATATTATCACAGTTTAACCCAAATATATCATCTCACGTAGCATCACAAATCACATACCAGAGATATCAAATAATGCAAGCATTCAATATCATTCAATCATGCATAAGCAAGATTAATTATTCACACCATTTCTAATTAATTAAATTATATTAAATTAATTACTTCAATCACTTCTAATCCTGCTTACGTAAGATTTATTAATTACAAACTAATTTTTTAATCATCCTTTAATTATCATCTTTAACTACATTAAGTAATTATCCTTTAATTAATTACACAAATTAATTATCCTTCAACCATTCACATTAATTAACCTTTAATTATTCTCATTAATTAACAATAATTTATTACATTGATTCTTAATTATTTACTCAATTAATTATTCTATAATCACTTACATTAATTAATTATCCTTTAATTAATCACACTCATTAATTAACTAACCCTTAATTAATCTCCTTAATTTGATCAATCCTTTAATTAATTACATTAAGTAATTAATTCTTAATTACTTCCATTAAGTAATTTCCCTTTAATTACTTTCATTAAGTAGTTATTCCATTGGTTAATTATCCTCAATTAATTAACCTTTAATTATTAATTAATTTAACATTTAATTACTTATTAAATTAATTAACCCTTAAAAAATTAATCCTTTAATTACTTACATTAAGTAATTATGATTTAAATAATTAATCTCTAATTACTTACATTAATTAATCTCAAATTACCAATTAATTAATCTCTAATTACCAATTATTCTCTATTTAATTAATTTATAATTCTTAATTATTAATTAATTAATCTTAATCATTAATTAATTAATCTCCCTTTAATTAATTCATCAATTTATTTAATCTATAATTACCCAAAATCTTAATTAAATTCAAGATAATTTTTTTATCTTTATCAATTACTTAATTACTTCATTAAATTACATTTAGAAACATTTAAAGATTTAATTTAAATAACTAACATAATATAAACTTATTCAAATCAAAACAATAAATTTAAAAACATTTGACTTAAAATTTTGAATCTCGAAACATGTTTGATAATTGATCCCTACCTTTTGCTTTGAAAACACTTTAACATTTTCTTTGGAACCTTTGAACTTATACATTTCCTCTACCTTAAACATGACTAACATAAAAGAACTCGAGCCTACGGCAGAAATACCCGAGCCATAATTCGAGCTAACCACTCATCTCTCCCCTATCGATCAAAACACGAGATCGACTTTGAGCCCGAATTCATCTTCCCTGATGTCTCAATCAACACAGCGAACACCTGATACCAACGCAAATTCATGCACGTGCACACGAGTTCGCCGTTGTCCTGATCGACCTCGCCGGCATCTACAAGTCGTTGACGATCATCCCGACCCAATCGATCACCTATAAACTCGAACCACTCACAAAAAAAAAATGAACGAATTCGAACCCTTTAGGCTAAGAACCTGATCATCAAGCACCTCATACCTCCCATCTCCATCCATCGGAGGCTACGGCCTCTTACCTGGACCTTCGCGTAGTTCCTCGTTCCCTTTCCCGTAACTCCGACCCAACTCGACACGACGTCGGCGCCGCATTATCCTTGAAATTAAACACGATCCAAGCCATAACTTAAACCTTAGTTGACCATCAACCAACCACACCGATGATTAATAAACTCTCCGGCTATTTTTCCTACCATCCTCGATCTACAAGCTATCTCCAGTATGAACTCCGACCTCTCTAGAACCTCCATTCGCAAGAGGTTGGTCAAAATGCAATTTCCGATCGACCAGGAAATTCTCAACATTCCCAATATTAAAAATCATGAAATCTATACTAAAAATCACGGTTTTTAATCACGGATCCAAATATACAATCGAAACTTGAGAATTTAACAACTTAATTTTTGACTTGGATTTTTGTTGCACTATATATTCCTATTTCCAGTTAATTTTCCTTCTAATTATACTTATGAACATTTTTAAAAACAAGATTAGGTTAATGCAAACAGCTTCCCTTCGAACACCATAAACTAATTCAGCTTATATGAAGAGATATTGAATTTAGAGTATGCTTGGTCTATTGAAATTAAATAAAGACATGTTTACAGATATGCACATAGTACTCATATACATATAAGTATATTCAAACATTCTTGCAAACATTTCACAACCAATATTTCAAGAATTTACCACATGCATCATTTTAATAAGTAGATTTGGTCAAAGGATGAATGTTTACTCACCTGCAAAAGATGATAATAGAGAACTGTTGATCTAGACTCTTGTTTCAAACTGAAGCTAGAATTTGCTACTTGCTGTTTTGAATTTGAATTGATTTGATTTTATGGTTTGAGTTGAATTTTCTTTGATTATTTGAATTGACTTTGGTTTTCAGGTCTGAGATTTGTTCTTTGATCTCGATCTTGCTTTTGATCAAATTTAAGTTTGAATTTGAAAAAGTTTTGTTTGCAAATGTTATTTCTTCTGGTCTGTAACAAATTTTGTAGATTTGTTCCTTAAATGAAGAAAATGAAGTGTTGAGGTAGGGAGATGTGTACATATAACTTATTTTTTAAATTTTATTTATTATTTTTGAAAATAAAACGACAAAATGACACTTGTATTATTATCTAACATTTGTCATTTACATTTGATAATTAACTTACATTTGTTAAATTATATGCTAATATCTTGATACTTGTATTTTGCACGTGTAAAGATATTTTTAAATGTTTTATAAATCTTTATATTTAATTTCTAATTAATTAATACTTTTCTTAATTTATATTTAGCAAATATTTTAAAAGAAAATAATATAAAACTATTTTTTATGCTAATAAAAATCACATACATGCATTCTTAAATCCAATTTATTTTAAGATATTTATTCTTTGAATTTCAAATCCAAATTCAAAATCAACTCATATATATATACACATTTAAACAAACCCATATTTAAATTTGTTTGAAAATAATAATTTAGCTTATTTTAAATAATACATAAAAGAAATTATCACATATTTATTTGCTTGAAATTCTAGGATATCACAACGAATATCGGATAATTATCCTACCCTCTAATGATTGATAAATCTAGAATTACAAAATGAAAATTTTAGTTTAACATAAATATTTTTCAATTTCATTGGTTACAAAAGTGTTAAAGATTAACAAATATGACGATAATAAATAGTTTCGAGCAGTTAATAAGCATTAAATGCATGTGATATGAATTACTAACTTAATAAAATAATAAACGAATATCTTTCACTACATTAAAATACACATAATTTAAACTACAATCTTGACAAAAACCGAACGAATAATTTTCAGATGCGACCGCATCCGCATCCGTTTTTCGAGATATCAGATATTTATCTACTTTTTCAGATGTGGATATGGACGGATTTCATATTTTTTGGGTACCTGTTGACAGCCCTAATTTTTGTATTGTACGCCTTATTATTCAAATGATCAATTGTTTGTGCGGTCACTGGTCCATTCATCTTCTATTGAAATTTTAAGTGAGTTAGTTTTTAAAAAAAATCAATGAGCCTTTCCAAAATTTATTGGTAACAAAATACTTAAGCATTGCATAATGATGATATATTCATAAGCTACCATTATTGAGCCATCTTAAAAGTTAACGATAGTAAAATTCTGAACCGTTATATAATGGTTATGAGCAATTAATATTGAGCCGTTGTAAAAATTAATGGTAATAAAATTCGTAACGAATGACAATTATTTCAAATCCATTAGAAATCCCTCACTTCAGTAACCCATAAAATTTTCATTCTTCCTATTTAAACGATAGATATGAAGAAGGAAAAAAAGCAACAAACAATTTTCCTTCTTCTTCTCCCTATATCATTTCTCTCCGAGTAAAATTCCTCTAAGCAATTAAATTAGAAATTGCTAAATTCAAATGTATTTATTGTTGTCCAAATAATAAATCAACCAAATTTTAAAGGCCGTCTTATCGCGGGGGTAGAGCAGTTGATACCTAGTTTTGCACCTTAGGGCTTAACCTCGAGTCATCTTAAATAAGGCGACGAAGCATGCGACTAGGCCATTTTCAACAGTGAGTTCCAACAATTTAAGACGATTCCACCAACTGCAAATGGCCACGATCGACGAATTTGTTAACTACGACATAGATATACCATTCAGATTTGAAAGACTATGTGAAAAGACTAGACTATTATGACTACTAGTTTGTTTGGAAAGGAAAACGCAGATATTGGGTAATGTTGAATTATTCATTCTAGACATTAAAAAGGAAACAAATATAGTAAATTAATACAAAGGTATGATCCTAAATTTTCTCCGACTTTCCTATTTGAATTATTCTTGGGCTATGGCATTAATCCATTTATTTAATATTTTTGAGATTGTGAAGTGATTAAAGAACCATTTGACTATTGACATGTACGTTGACCACAATAATATAAATCTTGAATACTTTATAGTGTCAAATATTTATCAAATATAAAGTTTGTGATAAAAATGATTATTAAGGTTATGGTGGAATTCTAGTAGATGCAGGGGCATAAGGAATATATACCTAAATCGAATTTATATACAAATCGAGCCACTGTATTAATTCAAAATGGTGCGTCATATTATGGAACCTAATAAAGAATTAGGATGATGTAGCATACAATTAAAATTACTATATTTTGTGATTAAATTTATACAAAGTATGTTTAATGGACATTGAATCTTGGCTGTTTAAATTCTATTTTTTTAAGGCATAGTGAGTGAGGTGTTGTTTCTCGATAGTGATCTTACTTTACTTCTATAAGCTTACATCGTTTGAAAAAATAATAATAATTTGGTTTTGTTATCTAGTTTAAATAGAGATAAATATGTTTTGCGAGGTTATATACATCTAAATCGAAAACTTTTCATTTATACAAATATTAGATGGTAAAGTTTTACAAATTCCAGCATAGGCTATTTGTTAAGCATTAATGAAAATTTAATGACATGAAAACTTAACAATTATGAGGTAATAAAAATCTTAATGGGAAAGGAAAATTTATTTGTGTGTGTATGAATTAAATTTCATAATGATTACCATGTGAAAAGGTCAGTTAAGTATATATAAACTACTACTAATCAATGAATAAATAGTTGGGAAGTAAAAGATTATTTTTTAATGTTTCTTGAAATAAGTTTGTAAATTATAATTGTTACTTATTGTAGTAAGTCTAACATAGTTAATGTCATGCACATTAATAATTATACTTAAAATGATGTCCTTACTTTATTAACAAATCCTTTAGTAATTGGAATGAGTGATGTAACCATTATTTGTACTTTTCTTCCATCATCTTTCAATTCTGGGGACTTAGCAGTCATTCCTTGTTATTTGTATTTATATAATATAATGGGTCATTGAAGATAGAAAAGTTTAGTAATGAACAATTCTTATGCTTTTTATATGCTTGGTAAGAAGAGGATGATATAAAATCACCGTTTACCTCCCTAATTTTTTTATTGAAATAATTATATTATGTAATTTTATGGTCAAAATATTTAAGACTGCTTAAATTTGCACCTCCTATTTCGGGAAGGAGTTAAAACAACATTTGTATATCATAAATGTCGATAAATTGGCATTGTCAATTTAATAATTGACTTCCTTTTGCTTGAGCATTTGTTGCTTTCTTTCATAATAATAAATAAGTTACAAAATGAAAGCTTTGTTGAGTAATCAATATGTTGTATTTTTGTATAGTTAAAAGTAGAAATAAAGTAATAACCATTTATTTTATCTCTTTGATGATGTTGTGATATAAGTTGGGTATTACCTACAAATGTGAAGTGAATAAATAATTTGTAAGTATATGGAACATTAAAAATTAATTTGGACATCTCATTAAATTTAAATATGGTAAAAAACTGATTTTCTTTAAATGTTATATTAAGAATTTTATGAGAACTAAATCATAGAATTGAATCATGATTTATTTATGGAAGCAAATTATGAGCATTTAATGGTTTATTTGAAATTTGAGTGGAATGTAAATTTGAAAAACAAATCATGATGAAACAATTCTTGAACTACTTAGTGAGACTTTAGGATTATTGATTTATGGAATAAGATTTATTCTTTTACTATGCAGTTAAAAGTTAATCATATAAATTTTATGAACCCAAAACACATGTTATTATAGAATCGACTGACATTGATTTTTATGATCATTTGTTTTCATTTGATTTTAATGCTTTTATATACTTAAAGTAATTTATGTTTCTTATTCCATATTATTTACTTTTAAATGTGTTTATGGCTCATTAATTTATGATATTCAAATTTATACCTTACTATTAAATATTAGAGCTAATCTCTTTCTTCACCGTAGTCTTTGCAATAATTTTCTAAGCTTTGGACATGTCTTTCATAACTCCTAAAATACTTAGTAGTAATTAACTCTTTTAAAGCTACCTAAAACATCTTAACAAAAGTATTTTACTCTCTAGTACAAACAATGTTGAGTCTTACATACTCTGTGTCTTCTTTGGATTTTGTGTTCCTTTTAGGAATAAAAAATAGTTGAGTTCTCCTACATTCCTTTATTTTTATCTCCCTTAGTATGAGGCCACACCATATTCTAATTGTATTTCTCCATGCTAGGAACTGGATACACTATGCGAATAAACATTCCTTTCAATTAAGGTAAAATTTCATAGTTTTGGTTATTAATTCATTAATTTAATTATCTAATTTATTTATTTCCTATTTTTTATTCGATCGTATCTTACTGTTTTCTAGGTTCCCTTTTTGTGCACTTTTCGATTATGGTGGAAATAATTTCTTCTTCTCTTATCATTAACGAAGCTCATAGGTTGACTCCTTTCAATTTGCGTGTTATTTGATGTTAGAGATAGAGTTCAAGACTACGTGACACTCTAGTATATTCTAAATATTACTCATTATGCTACGGTTCAAATTGAAAGGTAACTTTGTTTATGCACAATCCTATATTTTAAGAAATTGCCTGAAAATGTTTTCATTTCTATCCAATATTTCAAGTGGGAGATTGTTTGAATTTTGAGTGAATTAATTTAAAAGACAGATGATTGGAGTATGTAGCACTTATATTTTTTGGATCAAAATCATTCTTTATTTGAACTATAATGTAATATTTTGAAGCTTTATATAACAATAATATATTTATGAGCTACTATGACTGAGCCATTGGTAATATATTTATGAGCTATTGTTATTGAGCCGTTGCAAAAATTATTGGTTATATAATTCATAATGATTGATAATTATTTCAAATAAATGGTAATATTTTGAATAGTTGTAAGATGGTGATATATTTGTGAGCTATTATTATTGAGCCATTTCAAAATTAATGGTAATAAGGTTCATATTGAATGACGATTACTTCATATTCGATACCAATCCCTCATTTTAGTAACCCATAAAATTTACATTCTACCTATTCAAATGATAGATAGGCAAAAGGAAAAATATAAGGCAACAATTTTTTTTATCTTTCTTCTACTTTTTCCTCTGCAATTTCCCTCTCTTGGAATTCTTTCAAACAATTAAATTAGAAAGTACCAATTTCATAACGACTTGCTGTCATGCAAACAGCAAAATAACAAAATTTTATCGTTTGTTTATCCTAGGGACGAAGAGGTAAATATCTTGCCTTGCACCTTGGGGCTAAGCCACAAATCATCTTAAATTGTTGGAGTTGACTGCCAGAAATGCTTGAGTCGCGTACTTTACTGCTTTCTTTAAGACGATTAAAGGCTTAACCAGGTGAAATGCTAGCGATCAACCGCTCCGTCCCTAGGATAACAGCCTTTAAATTTTGGGTGATTTGCTTCCTCATCAATTCCATATCACCATTTGTTCGTTAGGGATCTAGCCCTTCATTAATGAATCTATCTACATGCTTTGATTAGGAAGAAAGTCAACCTCTTTGTGAATTACACGATTAATGATTTCGTCAGGATCATAGGAAACTCTATGAAAGAATCTCCTATCAATCCACTTTTGGCATCCAAAATATCCTCTTTGTCATAGTTAATATTTTCATCATGAATCTACTGTCTCGTTGTAAAGAGGGAAATAGTGCTCCATTCCTGGTTGTGTCCCCCTTCAATTTTCTCTACTATTGTCCATTCCTACATTGCATATCAATAAGAAATTGAAGGGGGACACAACAAGGAATGGATCACTATTTCCTTCTTTGCAATAAGACAGTGAATTCATGATGAAATTATTAACTCAGAAGCAGAGGATACTTCGAATGTAAAAAATGGAAGGACAGGAGATTCTTTGATAATGTTTCCTGTGATTCCAGATGAAATTATCAATCAGGTGATTTACAAAATAGTTGACTTTCTTCCTAGTCCAAAGTATGTAGTTAGATTCATCAATGGATGGCAAGCTTTATGGAGAAATAATGATATAGAATTGATGGGTAAGAAAACCGACTAAATTTTAGAGGCTGTTTTATCTTTGGGAAGGAGCGGTTGATAGCTAGCCTTTTCCATTAGTTTGCTCCAATAATTTAAGATGGTTCATGTCTTGATGCACCTTTCTCACTGCTTTGGTGGTTAGACTAAATAGTGGTGGTTTGTTAGTGGTCAAAACATATAACTTTTTCCAAATATATTAGGAATTAACCCTAAGCTACTCATACTCTTTATTGTACATTTGTTAACATGACAGAGGCTATCATACAACATATAAGAAAAATGAGTTACATTGTTTCTTTCAACATTTAACTTAAATATGCCCTCAATATCATAACCCCTCCCTATAAAAATACCATTCATGTGATGGTGCACAAATTTGCCCCCAGCTAGCCTTATTAAGAAGATAACCAAAACCTTGTTCTTTCTCATCTATGAAGTGTGCATCATGTCCTTCACTATGATGGTTTTTCTTGAGGTAAACTTTAGCCCAATGGCTCAATAATAACAGTTGATACATATATTGCTAATGGCATAATAATAGCTCATACATATACTACCAACGACTCAATAATAAGAGCTCATAAATACATAACCGTTTTATAATTAGTTCAAAATATTAAGGTTATAGTTGAAATAAAGAATGATTTTGGTTCGAAAATGTAAGTGCTACTTACTCCAATCATTTAATTTTTTTTAAAATTAATTCACTGAAAATTCCAACAATCCACAACTTGAATTATAAAAAAACATTTCCAAGCAAAATCTGAAAATACAGATTTTGCATAAAAAAGTATATTTCGATTTCAACCTTTGTGTAGTGTAACGACTCGATATTTTCAACCATTCGCATCCGCACATGTCAGACTTGAATTGCTCAAAATACCGTGTTGTAAATAAAATTTGGCAAACCTCAGAATATACAGTAAATACATAATCACAGATCACAGACACAAAGTATTTAATAATGCAGCGGAATTTAAAAGAAATAGTAGTTCATGAAGCTACTATATAAAAATAAGATACATCAGAGTTAAACATGATACAACAAAAAGTAACAAGATACATCAGGTACAAATCAGAATACATCAATGAAATCACTGGATACAGAAAGCAAAATAGATGGCTGGATCTTCAAGGAAAGCTCCAACTCCGAAGGTGAATCTTGAATGCTAACTCACTCAATCTGACTCGAGCGTAAAGAAAAATACAAAACACTCGAGTCAGGACATAAATACTTATGAACTGTAAATAAACTCAAGTGAACAGTAACAAAAATGCATCAGTAACTTAAAGGATGCTTGGGATCGCCCATCCTTTAAGGATCCGTTAAACTATTTACTATGTAGTAATATTGCGCTACTATAATAATGTCTATAGTAAAATAAACATACTTTTAAATAGCGTTCCGGGCTACCCATATCACCCTTCACACATAATAGTCCCAGTAGTCCATCCAATATCATGCTATCTCCACTCTGGGTGACTGTCAGAGGATACCACACGGGCTACGGGAGAAAAACAAACTCGTAGTAAAGGCTCGGTGTGGTAGGTTACACGGCACACAAGGCAATGCCAGGGTAGATATACCAATTACGCACACGGGCTGGTGGTAACGCAGCAGCCACATACGCCCACCTCGGAACACACTCCCAATCAAAATCGGAGGATGGCCATCTAATCAATCACCAGTAAGAGTATAGTATCGAAGGAATGTGTCCGACCAGAGGTGCTACCTCCTTTGGCCCGAGATCGCTCCTGTTTTAGCCACCTTATGCCAACTCACGGGAGTTCGGTCCACGTAATATACCTCAAGAATGTCGCCACCATTCTACTTCATTCTGGAATCTCCACCGCGCACACGGTTGTTAAAGTGGTTTTCGGAGTTGGCAGAGAATATGACAACTTTCGATCCCAGACTCTTTGACAACCAAACGTTATTATAACGCCGTGGTCATTTCAAAATAGTTTATATTTCAAAAGGATCAAATCATTTCATTTCAAAACTATATTCCTTTCAAAATAGTTTACGCCTCGAAACCAAAACCATTTTTATTTCAAAATTATTTATTCAATCAAAATAGTTTATACTTGGAAACCAAAATCATTTTTATTTCAAAACTATATTCAAACCAAAATAGTTTATACTTTATCATTTCCATCTCAAACCTATATTCACATTCAAAAATCATAATACTTTCAAAGTTATAACTCTTTCGAAGCCAAAATACTTGAAATCATTACACTTTGAAAATCATAACATTCTGAAATCATGCATTTGAAATCATGAAACATTCATTTAATTCTTTACAATTTACAAATTTATTTCCAATTTAATTCAAAATTTCAAATTTCCAATTTAATTCAAATCAAACCATCAATTTCAATTCAATTCAGTTTTTTAACAAAACATTTCAATTCTTATAAATTTCAAATATAGATTTGATCTACAAAATAAGCTATCCAATTTTAATATGTTTCCAAACTTTAATATCCCACATTTCAAAACTAAACTTTATAATTCCGTATATTCATATCTCAAATCTAATTTCATTATTATGTAGTTTTGAAATATTCATTTCATAAATCCAATATTATTAAAATAAACTTAAATTACAACTAAACCAAATATCTTTTCATACAAATATAAACTTCAAATATTCCTTTATCAAATAAAGCAAAAATCAAATATCATTCAACATTCACATTCTTTATTAAAATAAATATTAAATCATTTCCAAACCATTTCAAAATCATTAAAATATTACATCCTTTCAAAACTTCATAGTCAAATCATTATTTGAATTCAAATCCAAATATTCAAAGTTAAATATCATTTAAAAATAAAATATGTCATTCATTTATTATTTCAAACATCATTACCAAAAATACATTCCAAAATTCCATTCAAAATTCGATTTATTATATTACATTTCATTCCGTTTAACACATAACCAAGTAAATTTTATTTAAATTCAAATTCAACTTAAATTCCTTAAAAATTCAAATTTAAATATTCAAAACTTCTAAAATTTCACAGATAATCCATTTCAAAAGTTAAATTATTTAACACTTTAACATATAGCCCAAATAGTGTTAAAATCTATAACATTTCAAAACATTGTCAAATTATAGCAACGACAGCATTTATAAAGTGCTATCGTAGATTATATTTTCCAAAATGGTTTATTTCAAGAATAGAGACATTTATAAAATGTCGTAATAGATATTTAGTTATTTCAAACATTGTTAGATTCAAAACAATAGCATTAAAATGCTGTCAAAAGACTAAAGCATTTTGAAAATGCTGTAAAATTCCAGGTTTCACTTTAGCTTTTCAAACATAATAATAAAACACCAAATTTTTATTATTACAACTTAAAAATCATATTTCTAGACTTCAAAATTTCACATTTAAAATCATTTTAACATATGATTTAACACAATAAAATTTTAAGATCAAATATTCAATTTCGCAAACTCCATTCATTTATTAAGTCAAAATTCACTGTTTATTAATTTATAAATTTAATAAACTTAAAATTTTACTTCAAATATCATTTCAAAACTTTAAATTTAATTTCCATTATTTATTTACATCTTAAAATAAAATTTAAAGTCAAACGTCACATTTACTCCAAATTTACATACTTGAATTCACTTAAATTCACAATTTCAAGATTTAATATTTAACTTTCTTAAAACCATAATATATATATTTTAAATCAAAATTTCATACTTTTGAAAATACATATTTAAAAAAAATCATTTAAAAATATACCATGGGGTCTGTATATAATTTTCTAACCTAGGTCTAGTGATACGGATATATATCATTTCAATCCGCAGTTTACAAAGAAGACCCGGGTTCTATCATTTCAAACCCGCAATCCCAAGTCAAATAAAATACAATAAAAATCACTTAGGCCTATCATTTCAGCCCATAACGATTTTTTCCTATTCTAAAGTCCGTTTAGGTATGTATCATTTCAACCCATAGTGATTCTATTCTAACAGGGAACTTGAAGTGTGATCTTATGCATAAACAATATAAACAATGTCAATGTCGCAATATATCAAATATCAGGTGATAACTAACAGTTTTAACATGGTAATAACATGGCATAACATATCATATGATCATCATTAACTTGCATAAACATTTTATATTACTATACACTTGCCATCAGTTTACTATTTCATAAGTAAATATGTCAGAGTGAGAAAGACTCACCTTTTACGAAGCTAGAGACAAACAACACATACAAGAGCGATTCCAAAGGCACGACAAGCACGATTTGATTTGAATTTATGGAGACCCTTGTAAACAACACAAAATATAACATACATAAGCACAAATATAGATATCGACATACAAATATAATCAACAACTTTAGTTTGCAGAACAGTTGCAAAACAAGAGAGATGACCAAACCTTAGAAGCAAAAGAATTGCACACGACAACATAAGCTTGTCACATGATCAAATGGGCTTGACCTCGCCACACTAGGCTCAGCCTAGGTGTCAACATGGCTCGGCCATGGCCTAGAGACAAGGCTTAGGGCATGAAAGTGGAAGGTAAAGGCAAAACAAGTGGAAAGTAAAGGAGGCAAGGGGTTTGGGTCAAGGAATGGAAGGTTTTGGTGTACATAGGCTCGGCCTATGGTCCTATGGGCTCGGCCTGGTGCATCTTCAGGTCAGGTCAGAGATGACGATGATGGCTATAGGTCATGGCAGCAAGTGGTGGCGGTGTTAGAGGTGGTGGCCATGGCTAAACATGAAGGAAATGGGAATACAAGGCTCAGTTAGGCAATATTTGGAGTTTTAAACAAAGTTTTGCGGAGATGGCTTCAATTGGATGGCGTGGTTTGTCATGGTCAGAGGAGGAGGAGACGTTTGCTGCTGTAGATGGTGGAGGAGATGGTGGAGCTGATGGTGGAGGTGATAGGCCGAGAATCATATGTGAAGTCAAGGCAAATATAAGCAGAAAACAAGGCAAATTCAAGGAAGAAAGGTAGAAATGAATAAAGAGAAGCCATTAACTTGGAATTTTTTTTTCTCAAATGAGAAATAGCCGTGAGTTGAAGAGGATAAGAAGTATTTTCACATGAAAGGCAATGGGAAATGTACGGCTATCAAGGAGAAAATGAAAAGCCAAGGAAATGAAGAGACTAGCTATTGAAAAGTCACAAGAAATGAAGAGCCTTGTCTCTTTGAATTTCTAATTTCTTTTTTAAAATTTAAATACATGTAAAATATGTATAAATACAGATAAAACATGAAAATATAGTAAACAAACAAAAATAAATAAATAAATATTAATTAAATATAATTAAATTAAGAAAATAACAAAGAAAATGTAAATTAGGCTTGAAAATTTGAAAATAAATGAAATGAACTTTGGGAAAATTGTTTGTACATGAAAAATATTTTTAAATAAAGATAAAAACATAAAAATAAAATGCATACATAAAAATGAATAAATAAATTTTAAATAAATATAATTTAAATGAAGAAAATAGCAGAAAAATGTAAACTAACCTTTAAAAATAGAAAATAAATTCAATGAGCTTTGGAAAAATTCAAACATCACTTTAAAATAATTAAAAGGTAAAAATATATGTAACATAACATATAATACAATTTAGAATAATATATGACAATTAAAAAGATTATTTATATAATTTAAAATAAAAAGTAGTGTTAAATAAAACAATTTACACCCAATTTTGTAAAAAGCATAACTTTCACAATATTATTCGGATTTCAACGAAACGAAAAGCAGTGTTCTTGAAATTTTATTTACTTTCATAATAAAAGAAAAAAAATAAAATTTTCAAACTTTTAAAATTTAAATTTAAAGGTAAAAGTTTGACCAAATTGACCAAAATTCACATTTTCTGGAAATATTCAATTTATGCATGTTTGAAATTCTAATCCACATCAAAATCAACATTTATATTTCAATTAACAAAATCTATTCATTTTAATAAATAAAATTAAGTTTTTAAACTAGTAATTTAAATTAAAATAATTAAAATATACAATTACAATAATCAGAAAATACAGGGTTGTTACACTCTCCCCCACTCAAAACTTTTTGTCCCCGAAAAGGAATGAGGTACGGGAAAGCACAGAAAAAGATAGAATGAAATATTATTAAGACAAGATGACAAGAAGATTAAAATTATACCTGAAAGCTGTTGCTATAGGTAAGTTTAACAATGTGGAGATGATCTTTCCAAGATCTTCCAGAATCAAGAACACAAGCATGAAAAAAAAATCTTTTAGAATCCGATTCACCCTTCCCGTTTGACCGACGGTCTGCGGATGGCAAGCAGTGCTTAGATTCAAAGATGAGTACCAAAGATTATTAAAGATTATAGAAAGATTTCTAAACAGACTGGTATATGCAATAACCTCCCATTCTTTAGCAAGATAAGGGAAATTAGGACAACCAAAAGATAGTTTGAAAAACGAAATAAAATAGTAAATTTGAAACCATAAAATTTCAACTTAAACTGAAAATTAATTTTACATACGTCAAATAAATCTTAAGCGTCTCTAATTTCATTATCTTATCATCCAATTATCTTAAATTAACAAATCCCTAAAATCATGTATTTGAAAAATCTTTTATTATACTCAAAATGTACCAAATAAAATTTAATTCTTCTTCATTACTAATTATAATTAAATTTATTCCTCTCAATATATTATATCACATATGTTAAATATATTTACACTCATTATAACTGCTTTAATTTTATTCCTAGTTCCTTTAACATCATTTTATATTGTAAATTATTCCATTGCCCTTTTTCTTTATCTACCACTGTTAATCTTTTTATAACAAAAATTTAAGTGTATAACATTTGTTATAACCACTCAAATTTTATTTATAAAATCTTTCATATTATATATTATCCAATTAGATGTTCAACTTCTAAAATTTAAGATAGTTATATTGTAATGAATTATGTATTATACAAATAAAACTTTCTAATTTAATCATTTCAAGCTTGAATATTTATCCAAATCTTGAAATTACACTTAAAATTATCTTTCAAGATACAATTTAGGAATCAAATTTCCGATAAATTCCAACCTATTTAGATATAAATAAATGCACATACACTATATATATATATATGTATGTCCATTCAAATTTAAATCATATGTCAACATATGTTATAAATCCATTCTTATTTTAGAAATTAAAATCAATTATATTTTCCTAAAACAAAACTGTAGCAAGACTACAGAATGGTCTCTTCACTTCGAAACTCGAAAATGAATGTCGATGATGCTGCAGTCATCATTAAAATTATTTTCCAACGACAAAGAGAAGAGAACTAAATTTAAATTTAAAATTCTTTGGAAACAAATTTCTATTCGAAAATACTTTAAATAATATATCCTTTAAAACTTTAAATACAGGGTTTGAATCCATCAGAAATTAAATTCTCAAATTCTTGTTTAAATTCATTTTAAATTTCCAAATAAATTTATAACCATGTTTATAGTTCAATTATTTATATATGAAACAAGAGATAACGATACATAAAATCAATTATTATTTCTTAACAATCAATTCAATAAAATCTAGAAAAAGATTTATAATATAGTTACAAAATTTATTTCACAAAATTTATTTCACTACTAAATTTTAAAAACATATTGTGTCAGTTTTCTCTGTTCAAGTGTTTTGGAAATCTTATCGATAGCATTGATCAGACGAATCGATTAGAAACCCAAATCAACATCAACAACTCAAACAACACAATATATAAAACATTTTAAATATTAGTTTACAAATACACTTCAAGAATGATTTGAAGATAAGTTGGAAACAAAGATGAGATGATTAAATAACAGAATAGGGAGATGGATGAGTTTATATAAATCACGAGCAACCTTAACCGGGTCAACCGTGACTTAAAGAATAAGATCGATGTGGATTTCTTGGCTAAATCAACATTCGGTGTCAAGAGATAGAGTTCGAGATTATAAGGGGTACTAGCATCTAAACCGAGGATATAGAATCTCTGGTGAATCAATGCTGTTGTAAAGGAGTTTCCCCCTTTACAAATAAATTTGAGGTTGGCAAGACCGCCGACTCATTATGAAGATCTTTTGAAGTGGAGTTATGGGATACTCCAGAAACAAAAGAAGATAAATAGTGAGGGACACGATTGGATTTTGGAACCATAGGGAATGTTCCAAAATTCAAAGGAATCGAGTCAAAAAGGAAGAGGTTTAAACTCGAACGAAAGTGATTCTGTAAATACATTTACCCTATATACTGAGTTTTGCCTAGAGCTACCAAAGCTCTGATACCAAATGTAACGACCCGATATTGTCAACCATTCGCATCCGCACATGTCGGACTTGAATTGCTCAAAATACCGCGTTGTAAATAAAATTTGGAAAATCTCAGAATATACAGTAAATACATAATCGCAGATCATAGACACAGAGTATTTAATAATGCAACGGAATTTAAAAGAAATAGTAGTTCATGAAGCTACTATATAAAATTAAGATACATCAGAGTTAAACATGATACAACAAAAAGTAACAAGATACATCAGGTACAAATCAGAATAAATCACTGAAATCACTGGATACAGAAAGCAAAATAGATGGATGGATCTTCAGGGAAAGATCCAACTCCGAAGGTGAATCTTGAATGCTAACTCACTCAATCTGACTCGAGCGTAAAGCAAAATACAAAACACTCGAGTCAGGACATAAAAACTTATGAACTGTAAATAAACTCAAGTGAACAGTAACAAAAAATGCGTCAGTAACTTAAAGGATGCTTGGGATGGCCCATACTTTAAGGATCCTTTAAACTATTTACTATGTAGTAATATTGCGCTACTTTAATAATGTCTACAGTAAAATAAACATACTTTTAAATAGCGTTCCAGGCTACCCATATCACCCTTCACACATAATAGTCCCAGTAGTCCATCCAATATCATGCCATCTCCACTCTGGGTGACTGTCAGAGGATACCACACGGGCTACGGGAGAAAAACAAACACGTAGTAAAGGCTCGGTACGGTAGGTGACACGGCACACAAGGCAATGCCAGGGTGGATATACCAATTACGCACACGGGGTGGTGGTAACATAGCAGCCACATACGCCCATCTCGAAACACACTCCCAATCAAAATCGGAGGATGGCCATCTAATCAATCGCCAGTAAGAGTATAGTATTGAAGGAATGTGTCCGACCAGAGGTGCTACCTCCATTGGCCCGAGATCGCTCCTGTTTTAGCCACCTTATGCCAACTCATGGGAGTTGGGTCCACGTAATATACCTCAAGAACGTCACCACCATCCTACTTCATTCTGGAATCTCCACAGCGTACACGGTTGTTAAAGTGGTTTTCGGAGTTGGCTGAGAGTACGACAACTTTCGATCCCGGTCTCTTTAACAACCAAACGTTATTATAACGCCGTGGTCATTTTAAAATAGTTTATATTTCAAAAGGATCAAATCATTTCATTTCAAAACTATATTCCTTTCAAAATAGTTTACGCCTCGAAACCAAAACCATTTTTATTTCAAAACTATTTATTCAATCAAAATAGTTTATACTTCGAAACCAAAATCATTTTTATTTCAAAACTATATTCAAATCAAAATAGTTTATACTTTATCATTTCCATCTCAAACCTATATTCACTTCCAAAAATCATAATACTTTCAAAGTTATAACTCTTTCGAAACCAAAATACTTGAAATCATTACACTTTGAAAATCATAACATTCTGAAATCATACATTTGAAATCATGAAACATTCATTTAATTCTTTACATTTTACAAATTTATTTCCAATTTAATTCAAAATTTCAAATTTCCAATTTAATTCAAATCAAACCATCAATTTCAATTCAATTCAGTTTTCTAACAAAACATTTCAAATCTTATAAATTTCAAATATAGATTTGATCTACAAAATAAGCTATCCAATTTTAATATGTTTCCGAACTTTAATATCCCACATTTCAAAACTAAACTTTATAATTCCATATATTCATATCTCAAATCTAATTTCATTATTATGTAGTTTTGAAATATTCATTTCATAAATCCAATATTATTAAAATAAACTTAAATTACAATTAAACCAAATATCTTTTCATACAAATATAAACTTCAAATATTCCTTTATCAAATAAAGCAAAAATCAAATATCATTCAACATTCACATTCTTTATTAAAATAAAGATCAAATCATTTCCAAACCTTTTCAAAATCATTAAAATATTACATCCTTTCAAAACTTCATAATCAAATCATTATTTGAATTCAAATCCAAATATTCAAAGTTAAATATCATTTAAAAATCAAATATTTCATTCATTTATTATTTCAAACATCATTACCAAAAATTCATTCCAAAATTCCATTCAAAAATTCATTTATTATATTACATTTCATTCTGTTTAACACATAACCAAGTAAACTTTATTGAATTCAAATTCAAATTAAATTCCTTAAAAATTCAAATTTAAATATTAAAAACTTATAAAATTTCACAGATAATCCATTTCAAAAGTTAAATTATTTAACACTTTAAAATATAGCCCAAACAGTGTTAAAATCTATAACATTTCAAAATGTTGTCAAATTATAGCAACGACAACATTTATAAAGTGCTATCGTAGCTTATATTTTCCAAAATGATTTATTTCAAGAAAAGCGACATTTATCAAATGTCGTAATAGATATTTAGTTTTTTCAAACATTGTTAGATTCAAAACAATAGCATTAAAATGCTGTCAAAAGACTAAAGCATTTTGAAAATGCTATAAAATTCCAGGTTTCATTTAGCTTTTCAAACATAATAATAAAACTCCAAATTTTTATTATTAAAACTTAAAAATCATATTTCTAGACTTCAAAATTTCACATTTAAAATCATTTTAACATATGATTTAACACAATAAAATTTTAAGATCAAATATTCAATTTCGCAAACTCCATTCATTTATTAAGTCAAAATTCACTGTTTATTAATTTATAAATTTAATAAACTTAAAATTTTACTTCAAATATCATTTCAAAACTTTAAATTTAATTTCCATTATTTATTTACATCTTAAAATAAAATTTAAAGTCAAACGTCACATTTACTCCAAATTTACATACTTGAATTCACTTAAATTCACAATTTCAAGATTTAATATTTAACTTTCTTAAAACCATAATATATATTTTAAATCAAAATTTCATACTTTTGAAAATACATATTTAAAAAAAATCATTTAAAAATATACCACGGGGTCTGTATATAATTTTCTAACCTAGGTCAAGTGATACGGATATATATCATTTCAATCCGCAGTTTACAAAGAAGACCCAGGTTCTATCATTTCAAACCCGCAATCCCAAGTCAAATAAAATACAATAAAAATCACTCAGGCCTATCATTTCAGCCGATAACGATTTTTTCCTATTCTAAAGTCCGTTCGGGTATGTATCATTTCAACCCATAGTGATTCTATTCTAACAGGGAACTTGCAGTGTGATCTTATGCATAAACAATATAAACAATGTCAATGTCGCAATATATCAAATGTCAGGTGATAACTAACAGTTTTAACATGGTAATAACATGGCATAACATATCATATGATCATCATTAACTTGCATAAACATTTTATATTACTATACACTTTCCATCAATTTACTATTTCATAAGTAAATATGTCAGAGTGAGAAAGACTCGCCTTTTACGAAACTAGAGACAAACAACACACACAAGAGCGATTCTAAAGACACGACAAGCACGATTTGATTTGAATTGATGGAGACCCTTGTAAACAACACAAAATATAACATACATAAGCACAAATATAGATATCGATATACAAATATAATCAACAACTTTAGTTTGCAGAACAGTTGCAAAACAAGAGAGATGACCAAACCTTAGAAGCAAAAGACTTGCACACGACAACATAAGCTTGTCACATGATCAAATGGGCTTGATCTCACCACACTAGGCTCATCCTAGGTGTCAACATGGCTCGGCCATGGCCTAGAGACAAGGCTTAGGGCTTGAAAGTGGAAGGTAAAGGCAAAACAAGTGGAAAGTAAAGGAGGCAAGGGGTTTGGGTCATGGAATGGAAGGTTTTGGTGTACATAGGCTCGGCCTATGGTCCTATGGGCTCGGCCTGGTGCATCTTCAGGTCAGGTCAGAGATGATGATGGCGGCTATAGGTCATGGCAGCAAGTGGTGGTGGTGTTAGAGGTGGTGGCCAAGGCTAAACATGAAGGAAATGGGAATACAAGGCTCGGTTAGGCAATATTTGGAGTTTTAAGCAAAGTTTTGTGGAGATGGCTTCAATTGGATGGCATGGTTTGTCATGGTCAGAGGAGGAGGAGATGTTTGCTGCTGTAGATGGTGGAGGAGATGGTGGAGCTGATGGTGGAGGTGATAGGCCGAGAATCATATGTGAAGTCAAGGCAAATTTAAGCAGAAAACAAGGCAAATTCAAGGAAGAAAGGTAGAAAAGAATAAAGAGAAGCCATTAACTTGGAATTTTTTTTTCTCAAATGAGAAATAGCCGTGAGTTGAAGAGGATAAGAAGTATTTTCACATGAAAGGCAATGGGAAATGTACGGCTATCAAGGAGAAAATGAAAAGCCAAGGAAATAAAGAGACTAGCTGTTGAAAAGTCACAAGAAATGAAGAGCCTTGTCTCTTTGAATTTCTAATTTCTTTTTTAAAATTTAAATACATGTAAAATATGTATAAATACAGATAAAACACGAAAATATAGTAAACAAACAAAAATAAATAAATAAATATTAATTAAATATAATTAAATTAAGAAAATAACAAAGAAAATGTAAATTAGGCTTGAAAATTTGAAAATAAATGAAATGAACTTTGGGAAAATTGTTTGTACATGAAAAATATTTATAAATAAAGATAAAAACATAAAAATAAAATGAATACATAAAAATGAATAAATTAATTTTAATTAAATATAATTTAAATGAAGAAAATAGCAGAAAAATGGAAACTAACCTTTAAAAATAGAAAATAAATACAATGAGCTTTGGAAAAATTCAAACATCAGTTTAAAATATTTAAAAGGTAAAAATATATGTAACATAACATATAATACAATTTAGAATAATATATGACAATTAAAAAGATTATTTATATAATTTAAAATAAAAAGTAGTGTTAAATAAAACAATTTACACCCAATTTTGTAAAAAGCATAACTTTCACAATATTATTCGGATTTCAACGAAACGAAAAGCAGTGTTCTTGAAATTTTATTTACTTTCATAATAAAAGAAAAAAATTAAATTTTTCAAAATTTTAAAATTTAAATTTAAAGGTAAAAGTTTGACCAGATTGACCAAAATTCACATTTTCTGGAAATATTCAATTTATGCATGTTTGAAATTCTAATCCACATCAAAATCAACATTTATATTTCAACTAACAAAATATATTCATTTTAATAAATAAAATAAAGTTTTTAAACTAGGAATTTAAATTAAAATAATTAAAATATACAATTACAATAATCAGAAAATACAGGGTTGTTACATGTAGTGAGTAAGATTCAGAATATACTAGAGTGACACAGAGTTTGAAACTCTATCTCTAACCACAAATCACGCACAACCTTTCTAAAGTATGTTTAATTATCCCATGAATTAACAGTTATGCATGTTTATCATCGTTTAGTCGACGCTCTAAAAAAAATTTTCCTCCAAAGTTTTCATAGGAAATGGCATCATTCCTACATTCGCACCGTTGAGTCTATTAGGTGTACTCCTACAGCTAGGTGTCCTACGCCATATAGAGTATAAATTTCATTAAGAGTTCCTATTACCTCACCCTCTCGCGACAGGGATACATACTTTTAAACATTTTATAATATTGCATGATTACCTCTTATCGCTTCACAACTTGTTGTTTGCCCATCGATCCTAGTTCATAGGATCTCCAGTTATATAGGTTGGGTTGCGATTATGAGATTCTAAGGGAAATAGTCTCAACCTTTTTAATGTTTCATTAACTTTTTCTTTGGACAACCCTTTCGTCAAAGGATATATGAAATTTTCATCAGTGCGAATATGATCCTCTCTTACAACATCTATGGTAAGTAACTCTTTTATATTATTGCGCTTATTACGTAACTATCGTCCCTTACTATTGTAATGATGGTTTCTTATAGTATTATGCTATTGATGTAGCTAACGTCCCTTACTATTGTAATGATGGTTTTGATCTTTTTCAAAAGCCAAAATACTATCGCAATGGATCCATACAACTAGCATTGGTTTTTCCCATAAAGGAATCTCAACTAGCAGATTTCTCAAGTAATCCACTTCTTCATTAACTGTTACCAGTGCTATCATCTTAGACTCCATAATGGACTAAGGAAAAATATTCAATTTTTTGGATTTCCAAGAAATAACCCCACCAATTATGGTAAATAGGGTCGTTGGTTGTTTAGAATCATTAGATAAAGTATTCCAGTCTACATTGGTATGCCTTTCAAGTACAATAGGAAAATTATCATAATGTAATACAAAGTCATTGGTTCATTTTAGGTATCTCATGACCCTTTCATTATCATATCAATGCTCAATACTAGGCATACCAATAAACCCGCATAAAATTCACAAGATATATGTTGTTTGGTCTAGTACAATCAATGGCATAACGAAGGCAACAAATGATGCTCACATAATCAGACTTTCTTACACCTATACAAGTGTTCTAAAATAGTTTTAAACTTGGATCGTACGGTGTACAAGCAATTTTATACTCGAAATAATTATATTTCTTCGATATCTTCTCAATATAATGAGATTGATCCAAAGAAATTCCTTTATTAGAGCTAGTGATCTTAATACTAAGGATTACACTCGTTTCCACTAGGCCTTCCATATCAAAGTTGGCACTTAAAAGTGATTTAACTTTATTAGCAAGAAATTTTGAACTAAAAATAAGTAGGTCAACAACATGCAAACATATTGTAAAAACTCGCCATTCAACCCCCAAATGTCAATACTAATACATCCACGGTATTCACATTCGAAGAACGCAAGTGTTGGAAAGACGAATTATTGGAGAAAAATAAAAAGAAAAAGAATAGGGAAGAAGGAACTTAATATTAGAATATCACAATGGAATGATAATATATAATTTCAAAAGACATTATAAACTATCGTCTTAAGATATAAAATATTTTAAATTTACCAAAATAAGCCTGGATATTTATAAAAACCGGTCCTCACAAATGCTGATGATATAATAGTAATGTAGCGGAAATAAATACTATGGTAGGTAATCATCTAGCCCATCTTCATGAGCTTCAAAGAGTCCAAAACTAAATCAAGAAACATACACGAGGTTGACTCGAGCATTACAATAAAATAACGCACAGATTAGTCTATTAAACTAGCATGAGAAACTCAAGAAATATGGGTGACATGCAATAGTAACCATTGAGACTGTACGAATTCCCATCACGGTTTACATCTCAAAGAGACCAACCATTCATTAAGTTAACATATAGTGATATGATAGTTAATGTCTAGAGTGTAGCACATAAATCATATCAAATAGTTATCGTATTAATGCCATAACAATAATAGGTATATAATTAATACTATTAAGGAACATTAGTATATGGATTGTTTTCCACGGAGACCTCCTCGGATCAAGCCAAACCCAAACTCCATGGAAGGATCTGAACTTCCTTCCAAGCATTATATATATCTAGATAGAATATGCAAAGGTAAACATAACCAGCACAACGATGAACTGCATGGTAAACTACTGCGTGCAACATATCGATGGGCATACCCTAGATATGGAGTTGATATACCCTCATGGGCAAAGAGAAACCTAAGATTGTGCATCCTTCTCTGGTTTTAGTCATTTTCAATGTCAAGGCTGCGTTTGGCATCTTTCACACGGGTCTTCATCACACAAACAACACATAAATCCCCAATCGCATTCTATCGACTCGAACATATCATGAATCACTACATGGATTTGAGCATGTCGAACATATCTTGGATCTCCATATAGGTTCCCTATATAAGTCCTCCGACAAATGCTAACACTGTCCTCTCTTATGGAGTACTCCTTAAGATAGATAGTTCACATGATAGCATCGTTCGAAATGTTAACATTGGCCTCTCCCTTGAACTTAATTTAGGATAAACAGTATAACTCCATAACATTCCACTTCATAACCACTTTTGAATATGGATCGTGTATTTGATTTTTATGTGGGTATGGGTTCAAGTAATCTCATATAAGTACATTATTCCCATTTACCGAACGGTCCAAAACTAATCAGTGAATTTCCAATAAACTTAACTTCGATTTCGAAAATAAACTGACAATACATAAGAGTGGAGATCACCTCCTAACCATTTAAGTAGATGAATTTCCTTATCATTTGACTTAGAAGAACAAAAAAGTTTATACGTATAGTATAACACTAATGAAGGTAATTGAACCACATAATTCCAATTTTTCTTCTAGAAATTCCTAGATTTATCTTTGGTTAATTTCAATAGTCGACTAATTGACTATCTTGTACAAGATAGATGTCTGTAAATGGAAATTAAGTTTAGTATGCTTTCCATAAACAAAAGAACATTCAAAACATTATCAAGTCATATAAAGCACGATCAAGTTACACAAAATTTGTTGGCTAAGCCACTTAAGCAACACCTAATCCTTTTAACTAATCCTTTTTTAAATTAAAAACTCCTTTTAATTAAAAAATTCTTTTAATCGAATAAACTTATACTTTTTCTATTTTTTTCGAAAGATTCCATACTTATAATTTCCTTCAAAATATCAATTTTAATAATCTAAGTACTTTCACAAATCAATTCAAAATGTATAAAACTAATGTTACTTAAACATTGATACTACAAAATCAAGACCATTTTGCATATGCTTCTCTTTAAAGCATTCTTTTAAAGATATATTTAGATCCCTATTTATAATAAAAAACGGTTAAAGATGAATGGTATTAAAACATTGGCCTAAAAAAACTCAAAACCATTCTTATACTTGTTTCTATCTTTGAGAATATTTGTTTTAAAGATCTAAGTTCATATTCAATCAAGTTCAATGTTTGACTAGTTAACTATCAAGTTCTAAAGATGATTGCTTATAGAAATCATGATTTGTATGGTTAATTAATTTTCAACATTCCAACTTAACTATTTCTTATTTAAGAGTGAAGCCAAGTAAGCTAGAGCAATGGTTGCATTAATGCCTTGCCTAGACACTTCATTCTTGAATCTCACAAGTAGTTAAGTCCACCTCGTTGGTTTTTAGTGTTTAGTATTAATGATTTCTGTAAACAATAAGAAATCGACACGATTAACATATTTTCGCCAACTTCCGACTTACTATTCCTTGACCAAGAGTGAAATGGGTAGGCTAAAGCTATATTATTCCGTCCCTACTCGACATCAGTCTTAACACTCACAAATTGATAAGCTTTACTTCATTGGCTTTTAGTGTTAAACATATTTAATTGCTTTTCAATAAGTAATTAGACAATTAACCATTTGGTCGTCTCGTAATTCTAACCCCTTTTCAAAAACATTTATATATAACACTTGGAAATAATTATAATTAGTTTTAAACATTTATCCAAAATATTACTTTAAAATAACAAGTTTATAAAATTCCTTAAAAATTTGAAAAGAACATGTTTTCTATTTATTTTAATAAAATATCTCTTCTTTAAAGGTTCAAAACTAATTCTTATCAGTTCACAAAGATCTCAAACCACCTTTGAAATGCTTTTAAAATAGTTGTAACAAAAGCATAAAACAAAATACTTAAATTTAAATATCTTTTCAAACCTTTTATGTCCAAAAATCAAGTCTAAACAAGGCAGTTTTGCACAAGTAAAGCTTTGGTTGTTTTCGAGATGTTACTTAACTTTTTTACTATTCAAGCTTTTAATAGAAACATAGATATAAGAAATTATAAATATGGTGAGAAACCCCTAAGGATCTCTCTACGAAGTTCCATAGCAATCGCCAAAACAGGGCAATTCACAACTACCTCTATAGCGACTATCCCTATAAGTGCACTTTCAAATCCATGTCTATAACCAATGTTCTTTATGCATGGTCTTTTTATATGTCATAAAAGTCCATTCAAGTTCATTCCATGTTTGTTCAAGTCAATATATGGATCATATATGGCACTTACTTTCAAAGCAAGAATTCAAACTTATGTTTTACAACATATATCAACAACAATTCAAACAACATAAACACAATCAAACACAACATATGCCCATTATATTTTCCATTCAAAATAGGTTTTAACTTACCTTTAATCCAAAAAATAACCAAGATCCAAGAACCCAAGCTCATCCCCATCCTTGCAACCACTTTTTCCTCCTCCTTCCCATTGCTTTCTCCTGCATTTTTTCCCTTCAATCATTAGCAATTTCTCATGGCCATCTTATGTGGGAAGAGATAAGCTTCACTTCTTCAACTTCTAAATTGGAGGAAGATTTTATAATATTATACTAAGGCTTATGGCAATTTTTGAATTGATTTGGAGTTGATTTGCGCTATTTCATTTAGAACAATTAAAGAGGAAGAAGTTGAAGAAACCATTAAAGAAGCATGGTTTTCATTTATGATTTTGTGAGTTGTTCCTAATATTGTGCCTCTCCGTTTATAGGATAGAAAATCATGATATTTAAGCTTACATTCCCCCTATTCATGCCATGGAAGCCTTACTACCCATCACTTCACCTTTAAGTCACTTCTTTTTTATGATAATTTCTCTTATAACCGTCTTATGGTAATATATCTTATCCATTAGAATATTGTAGAACCTTCCAATCTTTGTGAAGAGGCATGTTTCAATTCATTGCAAATTTGTTCATTCGATCATTAGACAAGTGCACAAGAGTTCGAACAACTTATACTAATTGAAATGCTATTTATCGATAAACCGATTTTTGATCAAACTATCGATTTCTCTTCGAAGAATATATTTTTTTAAACATTTTTTCAAAACAAGTTTACTATCATTACTTATGATTTAAAAGGGTGTTCACAAGCTTTTTAAATCACTTTAGTAACATTTAATCTAAGATTCAAATGTTCTAAATAATTTAGATATTTAAATACGAAGTTTCCGAAATTCCTAGTCGTTACATTCTCCCTACCTAGGAATATTCTACTGCGAAATTCGAACACGAGGAACCAGAGAGAACATCACACATTGATACTTAATGGTATTGCAGTCATTGGCAAAGAAAGCTCATAGTTTCGTCAGGATCAAAAACACTCTCATCGCACAAGGATGACAAACAACCTGCTAAATGTACCTTACGCTCAACACCCTCAGGTTATCACCTAGTCAGATATTGATGCTACCTCATAATAAACCGAGGAGTCTCTGCCTAAACCCTTATTAATTCAACCAAACATAGTATGCATACATTCTAAAGCCCGTATGATGCACGTGGGCCATCCGTATGCAATATCCGATATGATCACTAACTTGATTACATAAATTTCACTTCCTGATTAATATAGATCACATGACCTTTCTAGTGCAGACTCCGATTAGGTTTCTTGATTAGAAACCATCTTTTTTCTTACATAGCCACATAATATGATAGAAAAATTCGGGATCATATTAGGAATCTTTATCAAGTGAGCGAAAAATCCCTATTTCAACTAGTGTATACCACCTCAAAATCACGTATTCGAATACTAGACCAAGAGCATTCATGCGGATAAAACGATCTAAATACAAATTACATATTTATCCCGTTGGATTCTTAAAAAGCACCAATTCCTTTTTAATCACATTCGTTATCCAAATATATGTCACTCAATACTAAAATCACTTATACATCATCTCATAGAAACCTAATCTCAAGTTTATCAACATTTTACAACATAAGTTCATACTCATATAATACTCGCCTATAACCGAGCCCAATTAACACCTAATAAATATGGTATAACCAACCCATACGATGCACATGGTCAATTACGGGCATAATCAAGCCTATAACTAAGCCCAATTAACACCAAATCAGTCAGTAGCAAATTTTCCAAATATTAATTTAAAGGAAAATCTAGTCCTCGACTCACACAAATCAATGAAAGAAAGCATGTTTTTAAATGCATTTAGGTAAAACAAATTTAAATTTAAATGATAATGTCTTGGTTGAAGAAAACCTTAGTTTCAAATAATAGTGTCGCTAAAATATTTTGACATAAGACATCAAAATAAATTATAAAATAAAATTAGTTCCTCGGAATTGAGACTAAACACTGATATTGATACCCTAAGTTGAAAAATAATGGTATGGGATTTTATTTAAGTCTAATGTCTTTGTGCAAAGTGGCTTGGACTTTTAGCATTGACCAAATTAAATGAACATATTAGCTGTCAATCAAGATACATGTTTACCATTAACAATCTATCATTCAATCATGTGTAAATGCTTCTTTAGAATCAAGGGTCGACCTTCTTTAATCCTTTAATTTGATTATAATTGAAAAATAAGAGAAATTTAAAATATATAGTAATATAATTGTCAACATATATAAAGCAAAGAAAGATTTTCCAACATAGCTAGGTGAGTTGGTTGTAAAAATTAACTTATTCATTGTTCTTTTTTTTCGAAACCTAATAGTTATAAATTATTATTTATGCATATAACCTTAAGATGCCTCAAAATTCAAATTAACTCAAATATTAACGCATGATATTTTTCTAAAGTGCATACTACAATTGGAAATAAGAAGTTGGTTTGAATCTAGTATGATGTAGATGACTTTAGTTAGAGGTAAATTTTAGGTTAAAGGAAAATAAATATATAATATAAGTCAAGATAATGTAAATTCTAAGTGGAATTGCTAATTTTGAAACAAACATATTGCAATAAACTTATGAAATCTAAACTGGATCAAATTTGAGGTAAATGACTTTAGCTATCAGTTACTATTGAATCAAATAAAATAGAATAAATTAGTAATCAAATAAATAAAATTCTAGTCTAGATATTAGGTTCCTTGGGTTTTGATACCCATAATAGAATAATAGTAGCTTCACCAAAAGTACTATGGCAATATATTGGAAAAAATCGAGAGAAAATAAACTTTTCCGCAAATAAGCAGTGTAAATCTTGCACTGTGCCGAGAATTACCAAAAACTAAACCTTTTTAGTCAATGTTTAAGAAATCAAACCACTATTGCTACTACCATAAACCAAAAATAAAATTTCCCTTAGCTTGTACATTTCACAAAAATCTTGTCACATAATATGAAAATTTGATTATTAACACCCTAAAACAAAACAATGACTATACTTTAACAAAAAATAATTGAATATTAATCATAAATGGTTAGATCTTTTTTTTTTTTTTTTTTTTTGAAACTGGGTACTTATATTTACAAAGAAGGCAGCACACAAGTCTGCAAGAATCATCATGGCGCACAGTTTAATATGCCAGAGGCAGGGATCGAACTGCCGACCTTGTCGTCAACAGCCTGGCGTTTTACCACTGCACCAAGGCCTCGGACTAAATGGTTAGATCTTTTATTATTAAGTATATTAGATTCATGTAAAATTAGTGTTAAAAAATAATATATAATCAAACATGTTCGACATGCTAGAAATATTTTGTAATGTATTATAGACTCATCAAATGAACTTGAGAACGACTTTGAAATAACTACAATCGGAAGTACATACTTTGTAGTTACATGAAAAACTAAGAAGTACATAGAGCAGGCGAAGAAATGGCATGGTCGTATGCAACATGTCGATGCTGCCTTGCCGACAACTGTTCTAATGGTCGGAGAAAAGGGATATCTGCCAACGATTACAGGAAGTAGCGTCCCATTGTCAACTTCTTTGGAGAGAAAGTGTCTGCATAATAGAATTGAGACTTTAGTCATTTGTGCCAAGTGTCAGGTTAGCATTTCCTTTTGAATACTCCTTTACTACTTACATTGTTACTTATCACTTCCATTTAAGAATTTACTTGGTCTTATTAATCATGTAATCGTTAGAGACCTTATATGATGTTTTCAGAAAATGTTCGAGACAAATGACGTCAACCTCACTTATTGCTTAAATTATCGCTAATTCATAGCAATATTTAGACTTTACCCATTTGTGGCAAGATTTAGGTTAGCATTTCCATTTCTATTTGAAAGTTATTAAACCATGTATAGCAATAGGTGACGACAATATTCATTGATAGGAATTTATTTGCATTTAATTTCTTCTTTTAATGATTATATTCTCTCTACTATTTTTACATTTTACATTTTATAAATATTTCTATTCTTATAATTAGCATAGAAAATGGTTCATCCTTAACTTTGAGAATTTTTTCTTTAAACCTTAACCTATTTTAACTCCAATTAACTATGACAGTAGCAAAATCCTCTAGAAAATATATCAATTATTGTACTAGCCTCGAAATAAATGATTCTAAAGGAAGTTCGAAAAAGGTTATTAGCAACATGTACTTGTATGAAAACAACAATAATATAGTAAAATTAGGTTATGCTCTGACTTACAATTTATTATTAAGCAAGCATCTTTAGCTTGTGTTAAATGTCATGAATGGTATATTTTATAATTCATTGAACTAGTTAAATATTTTATTGACTAAATTTGAAATTTTAGAACAAATTTTAAAATTCATTTAGCTATCTAAAATTTTAATTTAACTACTTTGTAAATTAAAATTTAAAGTTTGCACTTATAATAAATTAAAATTACTATATTTCATGCTGACCACCGACACTTATAATTAACACACACTAATTAATTAAAACTAGTGCGAACACATACTATGGACATGGGTTGTCGCTATAGGGTTGCACTGGAAATATTGTATAATATTCGGTTACTTGACCATAAAATAATTTGTTTACACATAAACTTACATTACTATTTCCAAAATAAGGCCCAGACTAAAACCTAAGACATAATGTGGTTGATTAGAAAGTGTAATTACATTTAATGTTAACTGCAACTTAAATAACCATCCGTTTGATGTTCAAAATATCATAGCATATATGAATGTTCGAGTAGTTTGGGAAAAATATGGATGAAAATCTTATTTACTAAGCAAGAAACTTAATTATTCCAGCACTTAAAGATGAAGATGTTATCGTATAAACTTGAAACATTACATCACCATAGTGAATTAATAAAAAATATTGCCAAATACATGGAAATTGTTGGAGATCTCAAATAAAAGACTTTAAAATGTTTATTACCTTCTCTTTCTTTTCTTTTCTTTTCTTTCTTTTTGAATTATTTTCATATATTCATTATTGTTTTTCCTTTCTACCTGCAGTTAAGTTTCAACAATTTATTGATTCTAATTAATGTCAACTGTTTGATATTATCTTCGCTAGTTCGCATTAATGAAAATCTTTGGAGATTCGAAATTGAGAACAATTATATCATTTATTTAAAAGTGTATTAAGATTATAATTTAGTTGTCAAAAGGATACATGCGGTATTTATAGACCAAGCAGGTGGAAATAAAAAGTGTACATAAGTAAAAATAATAGCATTTTCAGTTAAATTTATAAACCAAGTAGGTACATATGTTTCTATTGTACATAGTATCATATAAGATTAGACACATCTTCCCTTTACTACTTATGAAAGAGTGAAACAAGAAGCAAGAAAGTTTAAGTGTGTAATAACTAAACAGTAGAGTTTAAATGATGTATTGTTGCAAAAATTCTTCAGCCACCATGCTTCGGTTGATTCATTTGTCAGTCTTCTTCACTCCCTTTATGTAAAGGCCAACTCTTGCTTGTGTATAAATACTACAAAATTGCAAACCTATAATTAAACAACATAAAAACATGTATTTCTACATTTTTGTATGACCACGCATGAAAATGTTTCATAGCAGTAATAAAAAAAGGGTAGTAAATAATCGTAAATAGTTAATCGTGACATTCTGAGGCTGTTTAACGAATTGATGAATGATGAGAATAAGGAAATAATCTATAGCAGGAAGCTTATATACATGGTAATAATTAGACAACTTGCTATTATTCAAGTGAATTAGCATAGCGAATAATTACATTAGTAGAAATGAGTATTATGGTCTAACAAATCTATACCATAATACAATCATTAAGAACAACTATAATTTTGTTGTTTCAACATATTCCATCCCTTTAATGTGGTTTATCGATATGACGAACAAACGATGGTATAAGGCACAAATAGATAATATTTTTAGCCAAATGTCCACTGTTCTTTAGTGTTGTCAAAAATGGTTAACAATAATTATTCAAACCATTAAATTTATTTGAATTGTAGTATTAACTATTCAATTCCCAATCAAGCAATAACTTGATCCACGATCTCATTGTTCGAACCAATAAAATTCCCATGATGCACTTTAAAATTTTCATTCCATTGTTCACCAAAACAAATGGAGTTCAAACCATAAAAACTAAGTTCGCAACAACAATCTTTAGAACCATTTGCAAACATAAATACATCCAAAATCAGAATACAAGACATAACTATCAATCTGTATTTAAATAAATTTTAATAATTAAGGGTAGTAGAACCGTAAGACAAATATACAATATTTTGAAAAATCTATATAGCTAAAAGAATTCTACAGAGATGCAACATGAATAAACTGAGCAAAGTAGTAATAATAGATGAAGAGCATAATATTATAAAATCTCATGGACAAGTGCAATGATGTAAAGGATAAACACAAGGCTAATATTAGTTTATTGATAGGGAAATATTTTTTTATGAAATGGTACTTTATATAAAAAAAATCACTATGACAACATATCACATGTAAATAAACATTCGAATCTCACTATGCAAGTTTCGAACTTATGACCTCTCGCACCAAAGCCAAATCACTTAACCACTGAGACAGTTGTGCTTGTCTGGTAAGGAAATATTAAGGAATGCAACTATACTTTTTCACCTAACTTTTAATCTTCATTTATTATCTTGTAAAAATATTACTATAGATAATTAACCCGGGCATTTCTCAAGTTGATATTATAATGTTAGTGGGAGAGAACATTTTTAATTTTTTGTAAATAAATATTTTGTCGTTCTGCTTTATAATATATTTGTGCACAGAACGATAGAATAAAATATATTTTCCTCTTTTAGAATCTCATAAAAAGAATTTTTTTATAACTAAATTTACTTGACAACGATGCTCGTTTTGATGAACTTATCCACTTCTTAAATATGGCTGTGGTCTTCAACATATCAGCAGCAACATCAACCTTTTAAATCTTGAATTTCAAACAAACGCCTGACTATTTTAGGTTGAGGCCCGTTTTTAGAGAGGACTTGAGCTAGATGAGCATTATAATCGATATCTGTAGCAAGTATAGTTGTTGAATACGCCAGTATATGATTTTTGTTTAATGATAATATATATATATATATATATATTCATTTAAATGTATTTGTTAATGTACTATTTTATTTTTCACATAATTAAATAAATATTTTCTAAATAAAATAAATAACACATAATTTTAATTCAAACAAATATTTATTGCAATTGGAATAATACAAACTTGAGCTCTCACTATATATATGCACAATTTCAATTACAATACAATTTTAATCACCATACAATTATCATTTAAAGTCCTAACGGTTATGCATGGTTAGTAGATATTCAAATTCCTGATATGAATATAGCACAAATCGAAAAAACTATATGGTTTGTATACCGACATTATCCCTATCATTCTAAAGTGGAATATGCACCTAATTGAATATTTATGATTTTTGTTTGATTTTTTATTGTAATTTAATAATTATACTCAATTGGGTATTAATGCTGTATTAATGTCTTTCACTTTATCTCTATTTTTCTAACATTATTACTCTTTTGCTGATAACAAAAGGAGAAGAGAAAAGTAAAGATTTTGGCAAATAAAGGTATTTTATTTTGTATTTTCTATTTGCATCTAGGCTCATTTGCATATTTTTATTTATTTTTCATGCATATATGAATGGGGAGCTTTGTAGAGAGAAGGATCATTCAAATAGGGGAAGCAAATTGAATGATCAAATATATTAATAAAACTCAAAATCTTAAATATATGTTTGTTATCATACAAAGTGGGAGATTTTTGAATATGCCAGTACATGATTTTTGTTTGATGATAATATATATATGTATATGTATATATTCATTTAAATGTATTTGTTAATGTTCTATTTTATTTTTCGCATAATTAAATAAATATTTGCTGAATAAAATAAATAACGCAGAATTTAAATTCAAATAAATATTTTATTCAAACAAATATTTTTTACAATTTTGAATAGTACAAATTTGAGCTCTCATTATATATATACACACAATTTCAATTACAACACAATTTTGATCGTCATACAATTATCATTTACATTAGCACTCAACTACATTTCACTCATTCACTCATATTTATCTTCAACTCTATTCTAGCTTGAATCCAACATCTCAGTAATCTACAAAATACACGCTAATGCAGTAAAACTAAAAAAGAGATAATTGTGCAGTTTAAAACAAATTGTGTATTTTGAAAACATTATTTGGGTTGTTCGTCATTATATTCATTTTTGAATTCATCATACACGAACAACTTGTGACATGCATAGTGTATCACTGTACATGCCACAAAGCCGTGCACACCGATATACACTTGACGAAACTGCAGAGACAGGTGAGCACAAGGTCAAACCCAACCAAAAGCCAGGTTCAACTCAAGTGAAATACAAATAAAGTCATGACACGAGCATAGGTCAAACTCGAGCTATAAGCTGGATTCAACACAGAGGCGATGAAAATGTACAAGTTCAATAAAATGGTCAAGACAACTAAAACAACTCGAACAATCCAAAATAAAAAATGAACAAGTACAAAAAGTAGTGGACAACACACAAATTCCAAAATCACCTGAACCAGAAAATATGAAGTCTACAAATGCCAAAGTGAAGCCACCAGACTACATGAAGTCTTACAATGATCAATGGAATCTGACTCGAAGCAATGCAACAGTGAATCAAAGGCTCAACAGTCAATGGTGTAGCCTCAATAGTCAATGGTTCAAATGTCACAAGTAACATATATACAACCAGATCTGTCACATGAAAATAGTGCACCCGACCAGTACAATAATGAATGCAACCATGAAGTGCACAAGTAAATCTAGGCATCAAGTATGCATGATTAAAAGCAATATGCATATGGTTAAGCACAAAACCCGATAGTGGAGTTGAAACAATGTCAACCAGAATAGTGAACCAACAGACCCATAGCGTAACACACATATGCACACATACATATGTATGTACATATATGGTAATGAACAAGTTTAATACAATGAGACAACAAGCACATGAATGCACAATACAGACTACATGCAATGCAATAGTAGGCGCTGCAAGTGGAAATAACTAGCTCACATAATTGCAAATTGCAACAAGTAGATGAGCAAGGCCAAATGGAGATGACACTACAGCAACCAGAGCATAACACATATGGTCAAAGAATCAAACTACAACCAATGGTCAGATTCAAACGAAAATAAACCCAACAAAGTTGATAGTGCATACGAGTGCACAATATACACATAAACATTGCAACTGGGAAGTTTAAGTAATTCAAGATAAGACACGCTGCAAACTCACGTGAAGCCTCAACACTCATGGACAAAAATATGCACACAAGCCAACAAACAAAGCAAATAGACTCAAGTGGATATACAAATGAAGCATATACATGAACCAGATCAAAACAAAACAATGGAGCGACAACATGAATGCAATAAACTGGACAGGGCAACCTAGACTCAAATATCATTGGACAGAGTAGTGCAGCACAACCAAATTGTCCAAGCTAGGTAGACAAATGAAAATGCAGAACACATGCTTATACATGGTGCTCAACAAAGTACAACCGGAGTATGCAAGCATTTAGGAATGAAACAAGAACATGAAAACCAACTGAACCGAACAATGTAGATTAAAGCATATAGCAGTTCAAATATCACAAAGAAATTTCCAAATGACCGAAGTAATATAATATAAGCATTACGAACTAAAAAAGTCAAGATAAATCTACATCATCAGAGAATTCAAAGTCACGACGACCATGGAATCGAGCAAGTTCAAAATCGAAGCCATGAGAATCAAGTAACAAAATATACGAAATTGAACCGGTCTAAAGAAATCAGAACCATTCAAGATTAAGCGAGTGGTCAGCTTAAAATTATCAGACAAATTCAAATATTACATTCGATAGAAAATTTAGGGTTTTCAATCATATAAAAACCCGTTAACATCATTAGCAATAGTCTCATTCGAGTTCAAGCAACAATAGAGAAGAATAAATCAACAACTTAGATCAAATTGAGTTCAAAGCATATCCACGTGAGGAACAATGAAATTACATACTAGGATTATTCAAATCGAACTCAAATTGAAGCTTCCATGAACATATAAATCAATCAAAGAAATCACTCGAAGCATCAGCTATAAACTCAAGCGGCAGCCTCATCAGCAAAGCCCTAATTTCAGAACGAAGAAGGAACAACTGGCACTATCACAAAAGAAAGAAGATATGAGCCGAAGGGATATAAAATTCAAAAGGGGATTCACTTTTATTTAATATGGGCCATTTTCTTTAAATTATAAATTGGGCTTTTATATTTTCAATTAGGTTTTTGTTTTTAAAGTTGTTATTATTTTGTATTTCTCTTTAAACTTTTGTAAGTCAAGTCTAGTCGTGTGACTAAGGGATGAACAACAGTGATGTAGTTCTAGAATTCGCAACTCAGTGGCCGAGTTATTGTAGGGTTTGGAGCGTAGAGTTAGGTTAGTCGACAGTGGATGTCGCGAGTTTACATGTGTAAGCGTCTAACTACTTAATTTCTAGTAGAAACCCCGGAGGCAGCATGTTGGTAGGGTTTTGCCGAAGCTGGGTAAATCTATGTTGTTATATTTATGCATTTATTATTTGACTATCATCTATGCTACTATTATTCTGCTATATTTATGTTGAAACTATTTTATATACTTCTGCACTAAATTTTTATAATTGATAGTATCACCCTATTCACCCCCTCTAGGGTGAAATCGATCTTATAAGTGGTATCGTAGCTAGGAACAGAATTCAATTTTTGTTTTAAAAATTGAATTTTTCAAAAACTAATTTTTGTTTTAATAATTTTAATTTTTAAAATGTCTTCTTTTAATAACTCTTTTGCTAAGGGTCAATCCGTAGTTAGACCACCAATGTTCAATGGTAAATATGCTCACTGAAAAAATAGAACGAATTTTTTTCCAAAAACCATTGATGCTTGGAATATAGTTGAGATAGGTTATAGAGCGCCAACTATAGTTGTAAATAATTGAGAAGTAAATAAATCGATGGATCAATGGACAGATCTAGAAAATAAATCATAGAATGCTAATGCTAAAGCTATGAATTCTATTATTTGTTCATTGGATCAAATTGAATTTAATCGTGTCCCACATTGTCTAACTGCATAGGAAATATGGCACACACTAGAAATGACTCACGAATGAACATCTCAAGTCAAGGAATCTTGCCTTGCCATGCTGAGCAGCGAATACGAGAATTTTACAATGGCCAAGGAAGAAAATGTCAAAGAGATGTATGGATGACTTTCCAATATTGTATACAAATCAAAAGCTCTCGAAAAACCAGATAGAGAACTGGAAATAGATCAAAAAAATCCTCAAAGTCCTTCTATGTAGATTTGAAGTGAAAGTTACAGCCATTCAAGAATCGAAGGATTTAAAATAAATCAAAGTTAAAGAATTCATTGGAAATCTCACCACTTATGAGCTAGAAATGAAATTCAAAGAAGAACGAGAAGGATGTGATACTCAAAAGAAATCAATAGATCTTAAAGGAACAACGTAAAGTGATTATCACGACCTGAATTTTAGCGTTTGAAAATCAACATCCGTACTTCACTTGTACTCGAATGTCGCAGATTCAACCGTAGAAATCTGATTCGTGCCGGAGCTTATAACACATTAAGTATAACAATACAGCAGAAGAAAAAGAATAACATATCATTGATTCACAACAGTGAATTACAACAATGATACAACAATAATTAATCAATATTATTAGAGATGCAAGGTACGTCGAAAATAAATAACTCCAAAAATTAATATCTTCAGAAATCCTAAAGATAGATACTCCAATTAACTCCAACACCATTGCCAATGCTCCAAGACTAGAAAGACTCCAAAACCAGAAAGTGAGAATCACCGTCCATGCTGAAGTAAAGCAACTCGATCCCAATGCGATTGCTAATATCCGGAGATTGAACGCTATCGAATCTACACCTACAATTTGATTATCTGAAAACCTAACTCTAGACTTCCCGTGTGGAAAAATAGGGGCACCCAAAGTTTAGGAAGGGAACAATAAACTCCGGGACAGTCATGGGACTGGTATGAGCAAACAAAAACAGTTTTATCTTTTAAAACAAACAACAGAAGAAGTAGAAGGAATTCGCTATGCTTTTGGAAAATGAAACTGCCATAAGGCCTCTAGCCACACACACAATGCAAGCGCAAAGATGGAGGAGATTTCTCCTGATGACAGTAAAAAAAGCTTGATACGCGAAAAACATTTTGATATTATTATAAGTACATAGTGCAGAAAACATTTGCAAGTATACTATTAATCTTAGCCAGCATACGTGCCATTATAGTTTTCCTACTATAGCTACCATGTTAAATGGCAGGTTCTACAACTAAAACCGTACAGGGCTCATATTGGATGATTGGCTTTCCAACAAATGGTCAGGAAAAGGAACTTCCAACACAAAATGGAACGCCTTTGGAGGGACGTCCCCGAGAACCTAACCGGATCTCTGCCAACACAAGGCCGGGTTACCTCTGTAACTATGTAACTACTGACGCGAGCGTGCCATCCCTCGGTCGTTACCAACCTTTATCCGAGGTACCTCTACACCAACAACCACAAAGCAATAAGTTTGCAACAACCACAAAGTTAAGTAACTGGGCTCCATACCATGATCCCACTTATAATCCAGAAGGAAATGGATATACCCTCAGGGGGTGCTACCCCCAAATAACCTTGTTGTAACGATTCCTGTTTCGACCATTACCGGATTGTGAGGCTCGACTAAGTCTTGTCCACAAAGCTACGCTTTTCACAAACCATGCTTCGATCAACAAATGATCAGCAACACTTCGTATGCAACATTACCAAATTGGGAATTTATCATTAGTAACCATCAACTACATAACCTCTAAGCTCGTACGTCTCAGAGAAGGGTGTTAAGCTAAGCTACCAAATAGATATGTATTTGATAGAAACTGATTTTACATCTCAAAGTGTAATGTCAGAAACACATCCAAACAAGTTTGTTTCGCGTTCGAATAGAACCAAAGGAACTTCTCAAAGTAGCCCTTGCAATCCGGGCATCCTCAATCATGATCGGATTCCCATCACATATGGATATCTCTATACCGGAGCAACTCAGTGCAGAGTCATTCGACAGGTTATCCTATCATTCTTGATGACACCCGATCTTCACCACCATCTTCAATTGCTATCCATTTCGTCGTATCACTATTGGAAATGGGTTATATGACACAAAGTCCTCTCTAGGCTAAACTGAATAGTGAGCACAATATTTTATAAACATATGGATATTGGGATCTCAGTTAAGTCACAACTTATTATCCAAAACTTTTCTTTCAAATGGTTTAAACAAATTACCATTTTTAAATCTTTTAAACAAAAAGATTCACTTCACAAAGTTCACCAATCTTTCACAAAGACTCAATATCAACATTTAAACAAAGGATTTATCTTTGAGATCCTCTTTTGTTTGAAAACATAGTTCACTAGATATTTCAGAAAGATTCTTTCATAGCTTTCCAAACAATTCCATTTCAAATCTTTTATACAAAAGATATACCTTTAAGATCCTCTTCGATTTCAAATAAGGTTTAACCATTTTTCATAAAGATTCATTCATAGCTTTCAAAACTATTTCAATTCCATTTCAAACTTGAAATCTTTTGGCACAATTTGGAAATCCTTCTTTATATGAAAACTATTATTATTTGAAAACAAATAGTTTTCATTTCGGAACAATCCGATTACATTTGCACAAGTTAAAGCCCTTCAAGTCTAAAACTTGGGTTAAATTCAAATTTCCAAAATAATATTTTTAAAATGGTTTAAAACCATTATAAACACATTTATAACTTGTATAACCTTTTTAAACCATAATTTCCAAATATAGAGTTTAATTTAAAATCATTAATTTGATTCAAATCAAACTATTTAAATTTGAAAACTTTATCTAGTTATTCAAAATAACTTTTATTTTTGAAAACTCCCTTTCAATAGCTTTTCATATTCAACCCAATTCCAGTTCCAAAACAATTTAGATTCTAAGTTCAACTAAAAACCATTTCAAAAAAAATCCATGACTTAATCAATTTCCCCGTGAAATCCACATTTGTGTGTGAAAGTGTAGTCTAGGGGTTTTACACAATAGTGCAACATCATCAATCATTACAGATTCAGGCACATCAATATCGATGAGCGACATAATATATAATGATTATCTTCATTTACAGATTCATAGAGAATCTAAATTTATCACAGATAAATAAATTATATTCGTCACAGATAAATAAATTACATTCATCACAGCTTAAATTAAAATAATTCATATCATAAAGCATCGCACAGTAGAGATATCAAACAATTTACAGCATTCAATAGAATATAGTTATCCATAAGTAAGATTAATTAATTGTCTAGTTAATTTAAATCAGATTAATTACTTATGAATAAACTACTAATCGTGGTTAATTAATATTAATTAATTACAAACCATCTAATTAATTTCCCATTAATTATTTTTTAGTTAACCTCAATTAGTAAATTAATTAATCCTTTAACTATTTAATTAATCAACAAATTATAAATTAATTCACTTTTAATCGTTAAATAATTAACCTTAATTATTAATCCTTAATGAATTACATTGATTAATTATCCCTTAATTAATTACCATTTATTTGATTAATCTTAATTAATTAGAATAAGTGATCATCCCTTAATTAATTTCATTAATTAATTAACCTTAAATCAATTAATTACCCTCGAATTAATTATTTAACTAATTAATTACATAAATTAATTATCCTTTAAATAATTTAAGGAAGTAAATCTTCAATTAATCACATTAATTATTCTTTACAAAAAATTATCCTTAATTATAATTTCGTTACTTAAATAATCCTTTAGTTGAGTAATTATTAAATTAAAAATTAATGATCCTTCAGTCTTAAGATAACCCATTTACCTTAATTAATTACATTAACAAATTCCATTCGAAAACAAATAGGGATCACTTCAATTAATTACTTAATATATAATTATTTTAAAAAAAAATTGATTTTTAAAACATTTAAGCTTTTGAAATAAAATTATTATTAATTCATAAATTAACGTAAAACTTTTAAGTCAAATAATAATTTAAAACACCACTCCTTTAAATTTATTTCTTAGTTAATTTGAAATTTTTTATTTTAAACCTTCAACTAGTTCCAACACTAAACAAAAACAATTATTTAAAGAATTAGTTAACATTCATTTTGAAACCTTTGATTTTTTTTTAAAGTTTTTAAAACTACTAATATACTTACCCGAGCCAAAGACCAACTCCCTCGAGTACCACTTCGAGCCCACTACATAATTTTCTCGAGCCACCTTATATTTTATTTCTTCAAAAACTTGTTTTGATTTAAATCTTTAAAATCCTGTTCAAAAACTCTCGCGTACCATTTTTCTTCGAGCCACTCACATGAACAACTCGAGCATGAACCCAAGAATGCGTCTTCTTCCCCAACACTATAACCACCCAAATACATCCATGACCGCGTGAACGGGCATGGCCAATCGTCGGCCCTCCAACCAACTTCCCTACCACCCACATATCATCGACGATCGCCCAATCAACTCGAGCACCGAGACTTACAAAATCGACCATAAATCGAATTCAAACAGAATTTCGATACTATCAGGAAATATCCCGATCAACAACCCCCCACCGACGACACCATCGACCAGCAAAAGCCACGCATCCTTTGCCAAATCCTTGCCGTAGACTCCAGTGTCGATTCCACCTACACCGACTTGTTTGATTCGGCGATGATGATGTAGTTCCCTTAAGAACAGGCTCGATAGAAAACTAATTTTAAACTTTATTTCATCGACAACCAGTCGCCACGGTCATCTTAATACTCCTTCACCATTTTTCCTAGGACCATCAACACCTGAGCCACCTTTACACTCGAGCACGACGATCATCATTTCGCCGATGATCAGAATTGGACAAAAATATAAATATCAATCAACTCAAGATATCCCAGCATCCTTAAATTTAAAAATCATGAAATTACTTTTAAAAATCATCATTTCTAAGTTCAAATCTGTTTATAAAGTCAAAACAAAAATTCTTGACCTTTGATTTTGAACATATTTTGATTTTTTTAAAGTGATTCATCATTTAATAAATAAATACTCAATAAACATTCTTGAATTTATTTTTAAACACAACGTTGCACTTATTAATCATTTTTATTCAAAAATCAAACCCAAAAATGTTTAGGTTGGGGAAATTTAAATTTCCCAACAGGTTTTAAAACCTAGAATGTATGCACAGGGGCAAAAATTTGCCTATTTTCAGACATGCATCAATATATATATATATACACACACACACATTCCAGCATATCACATATTAGAGAAGAAAATCAATCCAAGCATTCATCAAAACACATAACAGATTTAAGGAAAGTTTGCTCACAATGTTGTTTGACAGAGAGGAACAGAGAACATGAAGCTTTAATACTAGAATGCTTTGAATTTGTACTCGATGTTTGATTCTTGTTCCCAGGCTTGCCATTTAAATTAAATTGAATTGCATGCTTGATCTTTTTCTTTGTTTGATCTCGGCTTAATTGCTTTGAAACAAGAACCAGTTTTGAACCAAAACTTGAATGCTTTTGATTTTTTTGTTCTAGGTTGTGATTTGTTTCAGGCTTTTGAATGCTCAGGTTTTGATCTGTGTTTTGTTTTGATATTAAGATGATTTTTTCTTTCTTTTTTAAGATTTCTGATTTTGGATATGGAAGATGAGAAAATATTTTAGAAGACTAGTTTCTTTAATTTATGTTATTTGTAAATTTAAAATCTTTAAGTAAATAAATATGCCACTTGTAATTATTGTTAACACTTGTGAGTTTAAATTAACACTTGTCTTATAAATGTTGTTTGTGAAAATTTTGCGTTTAGGTCCTTTTGTTAAATTTTATTTTTATAATTTATGCTAAACCCTTGTCATATTAAAATTTATGAAACATGTTTTATCTTTTATTAACATGTCTTATATTTTCAAAAGGAATATTCATATTAAAACTTCATATTTATTCTAACTATATTTATCTTCAAATATAAAAGAAAAGTAATTTAAATCATCATGCAAATCTTGTTTAATCTCAAAAGATTTGTAATTTAAACCTTTATCCATTCTGGTTTTAAAATATATATACATTTTCTTAATTAATCATTTATATAATCTCTTAAAGAAAAATGGTTTTGAAATTTTTGATTACACATGGATAAATATATTAGAATTTTAGTCTTAATTAGCCTTTGAAAAGTTTATTATATCAAATTCAAAATATTATGTGCATGTTTAATAAAATTAGAAACAAAATCTTATTAACTTAAAAATAAAATTTTAAATCCAATTTATTTCCAACATATTTATTTTTGAGTTTTCAAATTCATATTTCAATTAATAATTAATATATATATATATATATATATATAAACAACTAATATTTTATTTTATTATTGAAAAACTCAATTTAATTCACAATTTAATTTCAAAAATTAAATTATTACCAATTTAAATATGATTTAAAAACGGAGATGTTACAGATTCCCCCCTTAAAAAAAAAATCGTGCTCGAAATTTGCAAGACAGGGTGTAAAAACTAGCATATTTTACGATTGAATATTTGAATATTTTATTTTAAATATTTCATCGTTAGTCGGATTATAGTCCAAAAAGCTACTTTTTGCAAACAGTCGAATTAGGACCCGAGACCACCCCTATTGAGTTCATAATGACATTTGCGATCTTTTTGAGTATAAACATTGATATGTTTGGAGTTAGTGTAAATTTGCTACTTTTTCACTTAGGGCTTTGGTTTAGTTTTTGCCTATTAGACCCAAGCTTCACCCCCTCTTCTCTTTATTCCTTCATAATTTCCTAATACATTCAAGCTTCATAAAAAATGGAGGAAGAGAGTGGAAACTAAAATCCTAAGCCCTAGGTTCTTTGCAAAACTCAAGCTCTAGCTTCAAATTCAAGAAGAAGCTTTGGTAAGCCATCTCTTCTTCTTCTCCAATTCATTCTCCTTTCAATTTCAGAAATTTTCTAAACCTAATTTAGGAAATGTTCTTCTTTTGAGCCTAGATACAAGCTCCTTGGGTTGTGTTGAAGAGTGGTTGACCTTCCTTTGGTTTCCAAGCTTCCTCTTAGTTGTTTTTGTGTAAAAAGGTGAGATTTTTATCTCACATCTTTGTCAATATTTATCTCTATTGTTAGGTATGAATTCCTAACATCTATTCATGATCATTTGCTTTTGATTTGAATTGGTATGGTTGAATTATCAAAATTTGGTTTTGAAGTCCAATTTTTGTGAAAATCCTTTAATGGATGTTTGGATATGTTGTTTTGGGTGTATGAAAGAGCTTATATGGCCGGGTTGTCGCTTGACATAAATCCTTAGTCGTCGTTGCTCGCTCGGTCGCTCCTTAATTGATTTGGCCATTATGGCCTAGGCAAACTATTGCCTTTACCAGGGTTCAGACGTTTGGAGAACAATGCCAGACATCTGGTTTTGCCCCCTGGAGAAAAATTACTCATGGTAGAATGATAAACAAGGCCGTGACAAATTTCAGACGTCTGAACTAACGTTCCTGTTTGCGCCAAAATTGGTCACAAACACCTAATATCGTGAAAGCACCCGTTTATGAACAAAAATCAGCAACAATCAATATAGAACTCAGATCTAAGCAATAACAATCACAATAATTCACAAATAACAATCACAAACACAGGATTTATAGTGGTTCGGCGATCTTGCCTACGTCCACTCTGAAGCTTATGTCTTTATTGATTTACTTGATGATTCCAATCGATTACAGCGGATTACAATTGATGATAGCTTTCAAATCTGATTACAACGGCGATAATGACGTATGGAATTGAATCCGGCAGAGTCTGGACATTCAATGGAAAAATGATCCCCTTTTATGAAAGCTTCCGGGTACTATTTATAGGCGTAGGAGGCCCAGATCTTGCTCAAACTTTGGGAGACTTTTTCTGGCACGTGAGTGGGCCCACGCGACCGACCCCACCAAGTTTCGACTCGATCTAAGATCGATTCGAACTCCATTCGAATCGATCAAAAATTGATCCAATCGAGCTGAAACTTGCCATGAACAAATTTTAACTTGTATGGAAGATTCTGTGAAAATTTCGTTGTATTTGGATTAGCAGTTTGGGAGATATGATCGATACGAATTGGAGTGTTTCGGTTGGCTGTTTAGTTCGAACCAATTACTTCGAATCCATCCATTCGAATCGATGGATGCAGGTACCTTCGAGACGACGTGGCGCGCACATCTCGCATCAATCCTCCTTTTGCTCTGAGTTGACCACTTCGACTCCATGAGTTTCGCCTCGTTTGTATCGATGACCGTTTTATTGCTCGAATCCACCAATGACGTGTATTTTGTTTCGGTTCGTAGTTCGCCCACTTCGTATCGATAGATGATGGATACGAAGTGAGAACAACTAATGGATACGAACCAAGGTTCTCTGATGGATTCAACCAAGTGCCTCGATACGAACCAAGGTTTATGGATGGTGCATTGGTGGATGCGAAGCGGTGTGGGTTGACCGATGCGAACTTCATCGATTCGAACCTGGTGGATACGAATCAGATGGATTCGAATAGCTCTAAACTCAATGGATACGAACATGCTGAGGTGATGCCTATTTGATCGATTAGAAACCGATCGATTCGAACTGACCGATATCATGCCTGATCGGTTCGAACTCGATCGACTCGAAGCTTATGCAAACCGATGGTTTCGAACAAGATGGATACGAATCCTATGGGTTCGAAATGAGCATCTCCTCAACTTTTTGATGGGTTCGAATAACATACTTTGGCTAACTTGCATTGATCATATCTCGTTCATACGAACTCCGATTAACCTGAAATTTGGAACGCTGGTTCCCATGACTTTGCCTATCATGTCATATCAATTGTAGCCTGATCCGTGCTCGGAAAAAATTAATCGATATCCATAGCGGAGTGAAGTGCAACCAATCTCTGAGACGCACTGTCTTTTGTTTTCGATCAATCTTTTGGTATCATGGCTTTGCCAAAAAGCGGGATAACATTTGCCTCCAAAATATGCCTTGCGGTAGGAAGGCGTGTTTTGTAATGCCATGGGCTGGATGTTCATATCCTGTTGCTGTCCTGCAATGGAATTTACAGTTTTATGTGGCCTCAAATGACAACGTTTGGGATCGAGATATTTGAGATGAAGTGCGACCGTTCATGGTCAAGCGCTTAACTTTGAATGACGATCGTTCAGGATCGAGCCATTTGAGGTGAAGTGCGATAGTGCGCGGTCAAGTGGCGGACCTCAAATGACGACCATTCGTGATCGAGCCATTTGAGGTGAGGTGAGTTGTGCCGTTCGGGGCGAGTTGTGCCGTTCGAGGCGAATTGTGACCATTCGCGGTCGGGTGCCGTTCGAGGCGAATTGTGACCGTTCGCGGTCGGGTGCCGTTCGAGGCGAATTGTGACCGTTCGCGGTCAGGTGCCGTTCTAGGCGAGAAAGTGTGCCCGGGAGGGCTTGGTGTTATCGATGCCAGGGTCACATTCGGGTGAGTTCCTAGATCGTTTGTGTGCCTATTGGAGGCGAATAAGTGTACCCGAGGGGGCTTGGTATTGTTGATACTAGGTTCACATTCGAGTGGGTCCCTGGATCGTTTGTTAGGGTAGTTAATCGCCATCTCAGAGCATGCCTAAGGACCGTTCGCGACCCCGTACATGTGTAAGTAGCTTAGCCATTTCAGAATTATCCGAACCAAATATCCATTTAACTGATGATTTTTAAAATAGAAATGTCCAAACAAACAAAGTCTAAATGTCCAAATCAATACGAAACAAAAGCAAAGCAAGGATGTCAAAGTGTAAGTTCCCACTATGAAACGGTCAATGATCATTCAGAGCATGCCTGGGGATCGTTCGCGATCTCATACATGTGTAAATGATTTAATTGTGTTAGTAGGAAGCTTACGACTTGTCCATCGTTATTTCAATCAATTGATAATCAAATGGTGCCTTGATTTAGGGTCGCCTCTAGCTGATGTAGACGGTGGTCGCTCTGGTTCCACTGCTGGAGTTCGCCTCCTCACATACTGAAGGAGCATACCGTTCCTGATATGCCCTTCGACCTCGTCCTTCTGATGCCTACAATCATTAGTGTTATGACCGTTCAATTCAAGAAATACACAAAACTTATCTGATTTTCTTTCGTCAGAGGTTGGATCCCTTTGCATTGGTCTACGATATGGAACCTGCTCCTTGGTATTCTGATAAATTCGTTCCAGACACTCACTCAGCTCGGTGTAAGTGGTAAATCGCGACTCCCTCCGTTGTCGATTTGACCTGTCTCCGTCATTCTCAGTCTTTCTTTTACCTCTACTTGTTTCTGCGCCTTTCTCAGGGGATTTCCTCCTTTGATCGCATAAATATCAATTCCTTCTCCTTCTTCTCTTTCGGCGTTTGCATCTTCTAATCATAAAAACTTTTCTGCCTCGTCGTAGAATTCTCCTAGATCCACAGGTGGATTTTTAGTCAATGAATTTTTGAACTCTGTGCCGTCAGCTACTCCGGACACAGCTGCCATCACAACCATAGACGGATCTGCTCGATCTACCTAAGGTGCTGCTGCATTGAATCTCGTTAGATAACTACTCAAAGTCTCTTCGGTTTTCTGCTTTAGGGTCGCCAAAGTCATCACATTTTTGGGTCTTGTAATGTGAACCCTGAATTGCCTCATAAATCTCTCAGTTAAATCATTCCATGTTCCGATGGATCCACTCTCTAGTTGTCTAAACCATAATGCTGCAATATCTGCCAAGTACAGTGGAAAGCACTGGGCCATAACTTCCTCTGACGCCCCCAGCACTTCCATATGCCTCATATATTTTTTCAGATGAACTGTAGGGTCTGTTCTCCCGTTATATATGTCCAACGATGGTAACTTGAAATCCGGTGGGTTCCTAGCTCGTCTGATTGCTGGAGTAAAAGGACTCCTATTAACATCCTCCAAATCTTTGTTTACTAAACCACCTCTCATAGCTCTTCTAACCATCTCCGCCAATCTGTCATTGTCTCCGAGACGCAATCTTCGTTCATCACTTTCAACCTACCCCTCGAGTTCACGAGGGAACTCTGGGATCTTCCCCCTTGACTGAGCGTTCACTCCTCTGCTACTCCCAGGTTGCGCAGATGTACCTCTCTCTCTCTCCGAGATTGGATCAACATTCTCCATGTGCGTGCCCTCTAGTTCAGGTGCTACGCCGGACGGCCCTACTTCGTTTTGAACTCTGTCTGCTTCTCTATTCTGTGCTCCAAGTTGTCCTATCTGTTGAAATAAACTCTGGATCAACTCCTCTTGTTTCTTCATCATTGTCTCCATCTCGTCCCTAGTGATGAAGATCGACGCTTGATTCGCTCCTGAAGAAGCCTCTTGACTTCCTTGGTGTTCACTTCTCTCAGGCCTTTGTTTCTTACTTGTTTGTCTCGTCATGGTTCTTAGATCTAAATCATTAAGTCTTCAAATTCAAATTATCCAGAATCAGCTTTTCTCAGTGAAAGCACCAAAATGTTTGTGCCAAAATTGGTCACAAACACCCAATGTCGTGAAAGTACCCATTTATGAACACAAATCAGCAACAATCAATATAGAACTCAGATCTAAGCAATAACAATCACAATAATTCACAAATAACAATCACAAACACAGGATTTATAGTGGTTCGGCGATCTTGCCTACGTCCACTCTGAAGCTTATGTCTTTATTGATTAACTCGATGATTCCAATCGATTACAGCGGATTACAATTGATGATAGCTTTCAAATCTGATTACAACGGCGATAATGAAGTATGGAATTGAATCCGGCAGAGTCTGGACGTTCAATGGCAAAAAGATCCCCTTATCTGGAGGCTTCGGGGTGCTATTTATAGGCGTAGGAGGCCCAGATCTTGCTCAAACTTCGGGACACTTTTTCTGGCACGTGAGTGGGCCCACGCGACCGACCCCACAAAGTTTCGACTCGATCTGAGATCGATTCCGAACTCCATTCGAATAGATCAAAAAATGATCCAATCGAGCTGAAACTTGGCAGGAATAAACTTTACCTCGTATGGAAGCTTCTGTGAAAATTTCGTTGTATTTGGATTAGCGGTTTGGGAGATATGATCGATACAAATTGGAGTGTTTCGGTTGGCTGTTTAGTTTGAACCGATTACTTCGAATCCATCTATTCGAATCGATGGATACATGCGCCTTCGAGACGACATGGCGCACACATCTCGCATCGATCCGCCTTTTGCTCCGAGTTGACCGCTTTGACTCCATGAGTTTCGCCTCGTTTGTATTAATGACCGTTGTATTGCTCGAATCCACCAATGACGTGTACTTCGTTTCGGTTCGTAGTTCGCCCACTTCGTATCGGTAGAGGATGGATACGAAGTGAGAAGAACTGATGGACACGAACCAAGGTTCTCTGATGGATTCAACCAAGTGCCTCGATACGAACCAAGTTTATGGATGGTGCATCGATGGATGCGAAGCGGTGTGGGTTGACCGATGCGAACTTCATCGATTCGAACTTGGTGGCTACGAATATGATGGATTCGAATAGCTCTAAACTAAATGGATATGAACATGCTGAGGTGATGCCTATTTGATCGATTCGAAACCGATCGATTCGAACTGACCGATATCATGCCTGATCGGTTCGAACTCGATCGACTCGAAGCATATGCAAACCGATGGATTCGAACAAGATGGATGCGAATCCTATGGGTTTGAAATGAGCATCTCCTCAACTTTTTGATGGGTTCGAACAACATACTTTGGCTAACTTGCATCGATCATATCTCGTTCATACGAACTCCGATTAACCTGAAATTTGGAATGCTGGTTTCCATGACTTTGCCTGTCATGTCATATCAATTGTAGCCTGATCCGGGCTCGGAAAAAATTCATCGATATCCATAGCGGAGTGAAGTACAACCAGTCTCTGAGACACATTGTCATTTGTTTTCGATCAATCTTTTGGTATCACAGCTTTGCCAAAAAGCGGGATAACAGTTCCAGACGTCTGAAAAGATTGTCGGACGTCTGATTTGTGTCTTCAGACACCTAGTTGATTCTCTGGAAAATTTCCAGAGATCAAAACCAGACGTCTGGACTATCCCCCAGGCGTCTGTTTAGTGCTTCAAACGTATGGTTTGGTTTTCTGGAGTATTTCCAGAAGCCAATTCCAGACGTCTGGAACAACCCTCAGACGTCTGGAAATTCCCAATTTTGCCAAAATTGACTATTGTGTTGGAGTATCTATTTTTAATCGATTATTTTTCCCCAATTAGTTGTTGTTGCCTTTGATAACTTCTATTTTCGAAATTTTTGAGAATATCCATTTCAATGGATTTGGTATCGATTTCTTTGGATTTAATTCACGTCTTCGTATGTGAATTTTTAGTGATTTATTATTTCTACAATCATTTTTGTGATTTGTCACTTCAAAAACATAAAGGTTTTTTATACTAGTAGTAAATATCAAAACTCTTTCATCAAAACGATTTCAACACTATTTTATTATAAAGCTCGTTTTTCTTAAAACCGTTTTCCAAATCTACTAGTATATACAAATCTTTACCTCACTCGCACGAGAAATCTAACTAAACAACTTAGTAAAACAAGTGGTATGTAACGCTTGCGTTTACTTCGCCGGTTAATTCTTGGACTTGTTCGATTGAATCTCTTGTGACAATTTTCTAGTGGAGATCTATAATTTGTTCGTAAATATTTAAGTTAAGCTAGTGGTTATGGGACATGAAGCTAAGCTTATATATTTACTAGCTTAGTGTAATTGACACTTCTTGATGATCGATGATGATCATTTTGTGATTTAGACTAGCAATGTGCGATGTCTCTTTGTCTACGAGGGAGACTAAACCCCGTTTCTGTGGAGCTTCTGCTCAATTTGGTGGGGTAGCGACCTATGGCCTTCGGGCCGTTCTGTGGAGCTCCGGCTCAAAACTAATGGTTAGCAACCATGGAATAGCGTTCCATTTTGTGATACACGTGTTGGTGAGCTTTCATGCTCCCGTTTTGCGATAGGCCTCCCCCTTTTTGTGATTTCTGGATTTCCATGGATGATTTCTAGAATTTGTGTTTCACCAATTTTCGTGATTTACATTGATAAGTTTTATCAATATTTGTGCATTGGTGAATTTGTGTATCATTAAATTTTGTGATTGGCATTGATATAATTGTCAATATTTATGCTTTGGTGAATAAAAATAAAGATTATGTGTGATATTGATTAATCTCTAGTTGGTTTTTCAATTACATACTTATCACAGTATGGCTTTATAGTTATCATACGTTTTTGTCATATCTCTTATTTTATATCATTTCATCTGACATTTATAGTTAGACTGATCCGTTTATTATTTTCTTATTAAATAATACTCGGGTCAGACCGAGATGTTACAGGTGCTTGTGCTTGACTTCTCATCAGGGATTATTATTATCCTGACTTTTGGCAAACTACTTAGATTAGTAGTTTTTGGTTGTATACATTTGAGATATAGACTCATTGATGTATACTTATTCTTTTGTGAAGCTCTTGTAACTATTCTTTTGTGATATTGTGGATCTTGTTTGACCACTACTCTGATATACACTTTCATGTGTTATATATTCATATCTTTTTCCGCCTTTGTGATATGGATATCTGTGAATGATTTGTGTTATACTTATTTCTATGTTTGTTTTCGAAGAATATATATAGCCACTGTGTAGTAGTATTGAGTTTGTATCGGTATGTCAGATTCCCTCTTGAAAAGAAAATGCATGTTATACTATCTGACATACCGGTGCTCGCACTAAGCAATTACGCGGATGGTCGCTCCTCAACAACCTTATTCTCCGTGCTAGTTGACGGCATTACACCGTAGTGTCCTTGGCTAGCGTGGGTATAGAGGTGGGGTGTCACAGCTTGGTATCAAAGCCAAATTTCGGAACAACGTAGAATAATTTAACAAGGATCATCGTCCTAGGTCCATCTTAGGAGTCATGCCTTAGGATTTTATTCGGGTCTTCGAACCGTCCTATCCTATTTTCTTTTGTGATTCCTTGTTTTATCAATAATTATTCTTTGATATTCATTTTGTGAATAACCTTTTTCTTCTTCTTTCTTTCTTAATGAAGGGAAATGGTTAGATCTGGCCGTCCCAGCGCCAGTCAATCTAGTGCCACTCCCCTAGATGGAGTATTTATGTCTGCCCAACAGCTTCTTGATCTAGTAAGGAATGCTCAAGCAGGCGGTTCTAATCCGGAGTCTACTCACCCTAAGTCTGGATTTGCACGTTTGTGCAACGATTATACCAATTTGGGTGGGAAGCCATTCAAAGGTTCTTAACCATTATTGAAGTCCAGGCTTGGCTAAGCACATGCAATCGAATCTTTTCACGCATGAATCTTATTGATCTTCACCATATTCAGGTGGCCTCTAGTATGCTCCAAGAAAGAGCCTTAGACTGGTACAAGCTTCTGGTCTCTGAAATAAATGAAGCGGATCTTACTTGGGAGAAATTCCAAGAACGCTTCAAATTAAAATTTGTGCCAGAAGCTGAGAAGGTGACTTTGGCTCGCCGTTTCATTGACCTTGTTCAAGGTGAATCCTCTGTGGCAGATTATGTCGCATCATTCGAGTCACTTTCTAAATACGGGGTCGAATACATAAACACCCCATTGAAGAAGAACCAAAGATTTGTCTATGGCTTGAATAAAAATCTCAAGAAGCCATTACTTCTAAAATTAGAAGTTTCTTTTGATCAACTCATTGATATCGCTCTTCGACTTGAAGAGGCTGATAGAGTAAGTGATGTTGAGGTTGGGAGTGCTAAACCAAACTTCAACAACAAGAAAAAGGCCTAATAAGTTAAAAGGTCCTTATCCCAACAAGAAGAAAGGGAAGCAAGCCTCTCCGACAACTAAGACTTCTACCTTAAGTGGTGGGCAATGCTACAACTGTGGTTCTAACGACCATTATGCGAATAAGTGTTCAAAGCCCCGTGCTTGTCGCTATTGCAAAAGCCCGGATCATTATTTATCTTCTTGTCCCAAACTTCAAGGCAAGAAGGAGGGAAAGCTTAATGTTGCTCAAGCCCCTAGCAACACTTCTCGTGGTCAAGGTATTTCTTATCCTATCCTTGATGGAATTATTTTATTTCATGATCAACCTATTCGAGTTCTTTTTGATACGGGTGCATCCCATTCTTTTATATCAAAAGAACTTGTTGATACTTTTTCTTTAAGTGTTGTTGCTTTAATGACTTCTTTGAGAATTGCGAATCCGGTTGGTGGATCCGCAATAATTAGTTTGCATTGTAAAGTTGTCGAGATTATTTTGTGTGATTTTCCATTCCGAGCCGATTTGCATGTTATGCGCTACTTAGGCTTTGGAATGATTTTGGGAATGGATTGGCTTAACCGCTATGAAGCTCAAATCCTTTGTCCTGAGCGGACTATTCATCTTCGACATCCTCAATCTGTTAAGCATATTTCTATTAATCTTAAAGATTCGGATTCCAGCTTGGCACCATCTTTATATTATGTAAATCCTCATGATGATGATAATGATGATGATGAAGATGTCATTTCTCTTATTCACGTGGTTCGTGAATTTTCTGACATATTTGAGCCCGTTTTAGGATTGCCACCTAAGTGAGCAATTGAGTTCAGAATTAATCTCATCCCTGGAGCTCAACCTATCACTCGCCCTCCTTATCGCATGTCCAATAAGGAAATGTGGAGATGCGCAAACAATTATCCGAATTGGAGACGAAGCAATTTATTCGCTCTAGTTCCTTGCCTTGGGGAGCTTCAGCTATTTTCGTGAAGAAATCCGATGGTACACTTAGACTTTGCATTGACTACCGCAAGCTTAATGATCTTACTATCAAAAATAAATATCCTTTACCTCGGATTGATGATCTATTCGATCAACTTAGTGGTGCTAAAGTCTTTTCACAATTGGACTTGGCAACCGGTTTTCATCAGCTTCGTATTATAGTGGATAGTATTCCTTTGACATAGTTCTGTACTCGTTATGTATCTTATGAATGGCTTGTTATTCCATTTGGTTCAACGAATGCTCTGGCTTATTTCATTGACCTTATGAATCGAATTTTCAAAGATTTCCTCGATCGATTTGTTCTCATCTTTATTGATGATATTCTTGTGTATTCAAAAACCGAGGAGGAGCATGAAAAGCATCTTCGGATTGTGTTGGAAACTCTTAGGAGCAATCAATTGAAAGCAAAAATTTCTAAATGCAACTTTTGGCAATCTTGTGTGAAGTTTCTCGGTCATATCATTTCCGAATCCGGAATTTCTGTGGATCCTTCAAAGATTGAAGCGATTCAAAATTGGAAGAGACCGAAGAGTGTGACGGAAATCCATAGTTTTCTCGGATTGGCGGGTTATTACCGTCGTTTTATCAAAGACTTTCTAAAATTGTCGTGCATCTTACTAGCTTAACAAAGAAAGGTGTTAAATACATTTGGTCGGACAAATGTGAAGCTTCTTTTCAGAATTAAAAGAACTCCTTTCCGATGCTCCTATTCTTGTTATTCCAAAGGGGAATCAAGATTTTATTGTTTATACCGATGCTAGTCGCGTTGGCTTGGGTGCCGTTCTTATGCAAAGAGAACGTGTTATTGCTTATGCTTCTAGGAAATTGAAGCCAGCCGAGACTAGATATGCCACTCATGATATAGAGCTCGTGGCTATTGTTTTCGCTCTTCGAATTTAGCGTCATTATCTTTTGGGAGAAAAATTTATTCTTTACATTGATCATAAATCTTTGAAGTATCTATTTTCCCCAAAAAAACTTAATTTGCGTCAACAACGTTGGCTCGAATTCCTTGCAACTTATGATCTTGATATTCTTTATACTCCCGGAAAGGGAAATCGTGTTGCTGATGCACTTAGTCGCAAGCAACAAGCGGTTGTTTCCATGATGATATCTGAATGGAATGATTCGAGATTTTATCCACTTGTGAGACTAGAGATCGTGTATCCGATTTATGTTCATCTCTTGTTTTATGTAGCGTTGAGGCTCATCCTTCTCTTTTAGACCGCATTCTCGAAGCCCAAAGTTTAGATCCCGAATTGGCTCTTCTTGGCCAAAATGGTAGGGTTAAAACTGATATTGAAGGTATGAAAGACTTTGATGTTGATTCTCGTGGCGGCATTCGAAAATTTGGTAGACTTATCGTGCCAAATATTAGTGGTCTTCGTAAAGACATTTTAGAAGATTCTCATCGTTCTAATTTTACCATTCATCCCGGTAGTAGTAAAATGTACGCGGATATGAAGCGACTTTATTATTGGGAGGGAATGAAATCTGATATTGCTAACTTTGTTAAGTGTTGCATGGCTTGCCAACTCGTTAAGGCCGAGCATCAAAGGTCCGGTGGGTTATTGCAACTTTAGAAATTCCAATTTGGAAGTGGGATCAAATTTCCATGGATTTTATTGACGGCCTTCCTCATTCTCGTTCGGGTCATGATAGCTTATGGGCGATAGTTGATAGACTTACTAAATCCGCCCATTTTATTCCCGTTCGGTCCAATCGAACCGTTCTTCTTTTGGCCAAACTCTTTATCAAAGAAATTGTTAAATTGCATGGAGTTCCTACTTCTATTGTTAATGATCGTGATCCATTGTTTACTAGTGGATTTTGGAAGAGTCTTCAAAAAGCTTTGGGAACGAAGCTTAATTTTAGCACCACGTATTATCCTCCGTCCGATGGACAAACCGAGCATGTGAATCAAACTCTTGAAGTTTTTCTTTGTGCATGTGTTCTTGATTTTAGTGGAAGTTGGGAAGTTCATATTGCTCTCGTTGAGTTTTCCTATAATAATAGCTTCTAATCTAGTATTGGTATGGCACATTTTGAGGCACTCTATGGAAGACCATATCGGTATCCTTCTTGTTGGCTTGAGGCTGGTGAGAAACTGGTTTTAGGTCCAAATTTTATTAGTGATTCCATAGAAAAGATTGATCTTATTCGTCATAGGATGAAAGACGCCCAAAGTAGGCAAAAATCTTATGCCAATAACCGAAGAAGGAAATTAGAATTTTCCGTGGGAGATTTTGTGTTTATTCGTGTTTCACCAATGAAGGATGTTGTACGTTTTAGTCGATCGAGAAAGTTAGCACCACGATATATTGGTCCATTTCCTATCACCGAACGTTTTGGTTCCATGGCTTATCGCCTTTTATTACCGTCTCAGTTTCCTGCTATTCACGACGTGTTTCACGTTTCTCAATTACGGAAATGCCTTCGTGATTCCGATTCTATTCTTGAGCCCGGTGTTGTGGAAGAAATTGAAGTTTCGCCGAATTTGACTTATGAGCAACACCCTATTCGCATTACTGCTTCGGAGGTCAAACGCCTTCGAAATAAGTATGTCCCTTTTGTGAAATTTCAATGGTCGTCAAATCCTAAGGATTGTTCTTGGGAATCCAGAGAATTCGTCGAGCGAACACATCCGGACTTACTTTCTCATGCTCTTTGAGGTGAACTTCTTATTCCAAATTTCTTCTTTTATGTTGATATGCTTTTATGGTTGTTACTTTTTGATTCATTTATTTCTTAAGGTTGCGAGGACGCAATTTCTTTAAGGAGGGGATTCTGTAACAACCCGCATATCCTACGATTGAATATTTAAATATTTTATTTTAAATATTTCATCGTTAGTCGGATTATAGTCCGAAAAGCTACTTTTTGCAAATAGTCGAATTAGGACCCAAGACCACCCCATTGAGTTCAAAATGATGTTTGCGATCTTTTTGAGTATAAACATTGATATGTTTGGAGTTAGTGGAAATTTGCTACTTTTTCACTTAGGGCTTAGGTTTAGTTTTAGCCTATTAGACCCAAGCTTCACCCCCTCTTCTCTTCATTCCTTCATAATTTCCTAATACATTCAAGCTTCATCAAAAAAGGAGGAAGAGAGTGGAAACTAAAATCCTAAGCCCTAGGTTCTTTGCAAAACTCGAGCTCTAGCTTCAAATTCAAGAAGAAGCTTTGGTAACTCTTCTCTTCTTCTTCTCCAACTCATTCTCCTTTCAATTTCAGAAATTTCCTAAACCTAATTTAGGAAATGTTCTTCTTTTGAGCTTAGATACAAGCTCCTTGGGTTGTGTTGAAGTGAGGTTGACCTTCCTTTGGTTTCCAAGCTTCCTTTTAGTTGTTTTTTTGTAAAAAGGTGAGATTTTTATCTCACATCTTTGTCTATATTTATCTCTGTTGTTAGGTATGAATTCCTAACATCTATTCATGATCATTTGCTTTTGATTTGAATTGGTATGGTTGAATTACCAAATTTTGGTTTTGAAGTCCAATTTTTGTGAAAATCCTTTAATGGATGTTTGGATATGTTGTTTGGGGTGTATCAAAGAGCTTATATGGCCGGTTTGTCACATACATATATCCTTAGTCGTCGTTGCTCGCTCGATCGCTCCCTAATTGATTTGGCCATTTTGGTCTAGGCAAACTGTTGCCTTTACCAGGGTTCATACGTCTGGAGACCAATGCCAGACGTCTGGTTTTGCCCCTTGGAGAAAAATTACTCATGGAAGAATGATAAACAAGGCAGTGACCAATTTCAGACGTCTGAACTAACATTCCAGACGTCAGAAAAGATTGTCACACTTCTGATTTGTGTCTTCAGACGCCTGGTTGGTTTTCTAGAAAATTTCCAGAGATCAAAACCAAACGTCTAGACTATCCCCCACGTGTCTGATTTGATTTCAGACGTCTGGTTTAGTGCTTTAGTCGTCTAGTTGGGTTTTCTGGAGTATTTCCAGAAGCCAATTCTAGACGTCTGGAACAACCCTCAGACGTCTGGAAATGCCCAATTTTGCCTAAATTGACTATTGTGTTGGAGTATCTATTTTTGATCGATTATTTTTCTCCAATTAGTTGTTATGTTGCCTTTGATAACTTCTATTTTTGGAATCTTTGGGAATATCTATTTCAATGGATTTGGTATCGATTTCTTTGGATTTAATTCACGTCTTCGTATGTGAATTTTTAGTGATTTATTGTTTCTACAATCTTTTTTGTGATTTTTCACTTTAAAAACATAAAGGTTTTCTATACTAGTAGTAAATATAAAAACTCTTTCATCAAAACGATTTCAACACTATTTTATTACAAAGCTCGTTTTTCTTAAAACTATTTTCCAAATCTACTAGCATATACAAACCTTTACCTCACTCTCACGAGAAATGTAACTAAAAGACTTAGTAAAATAAGTGGTGTGAAACGCTTGAGTTTACTTTGCCGGTTAATTCTTGCACTTGTTCGATTGAATCTCTAGTGACAATTTTCTAGTGGAGATCTACAATTTGTTCGTAAATATTTAAGTCAAGCTAGTGGTTATGGAACATGAAGCTAAGCTCATATATTTACTAGCTTAGTGTAATTGACAATTCTTGATGATCGATGATGATCATTTTGTGATTTAGACTAGCAATGTGCGATGTCTCTTTGTCTACGAGGGAGACTAAACCCCGTTTCTGTGGAGCTTCTGCTCAATTTGGTGTGGTAACGACCCATAGTCTTCGGGTCGTTCTATGGAGTTCCGGCTCAAAACTAATGGTTAGCAACAATGGAATAGCGTTCCGTTTTTTGATACATGTGTTGGTGAGCTTTCATGCTCCCGTTTTGTGATAGGCCTCCCCCTTTTTGTGATTTCTGGATTTCCATTGATGATTTCTAGAATTTATGTTTCACCAATTTTCGTGATTTACATTGATAAGTTTTATCAATATTTTTGCATTGGTGAGTTTGTATGTCATTAACTTTTGTGATTGGCATTGATATAATTGTCAATATTTATGGTTTGGTGAATAAAAATAAAGAGTATGACATTCTTTTTGATCTTTGAGAAGATTCTTGTGATATTGATTAATCTCTAGTTGGTTTTCAATTACATACTCATCATAGTATGGCTTTATAGTTATCATACGTTTTTGTCATGTCTCTTATTTTATATCATTTCATCTGATATTTATAGTTAGATTGATCTGTTTATTATTTTCTTATTAAATAATACTCGGGTCAGACCGAGATGATACAGGTGCTTCTGCTTAACTTCTTATCTGGGATTATTATTATCCTGATTTTTGGCTAACTACTTAGGTTAGTAGTTTTTGGTTGTACACATTTGAGGCATAGACTCATTGATGTATACTTATTCTTTTGTGAAGCTCTTGTAACTATTCTTTTGTGATATTGTGGATCTTTTTTGACCTCTGATATACACTTTCATGTGTTATATATTCATATCTTTTTCCGCCTTGGTGATATGGATATCTGTGACTGATTTGTGTTATACTTATTTCTGTGTTTGTTTCCTAAGAATATATATAGCCACTATGTAGTAGTTTTGAGTTTGCATCGGTATGTCGGATTCCCTCTTGAAAAGAAAATGCATGTTATACTATCTGACATACCGGTGCTCGCACTAAGAAATTACACGGATGGTCGCTCCTCAACAGCCTTATTCTCCATGCTAGTTGACGGAATTACACCGTAGTGTCCTTGGCTAGCGTGGGTATAGAGGTGGGGCGTCACACAGGGAGAACACCAAAGGATACCGAAAGATAGAGAGATGAATCATCAGATCAAACTGAATATTCATTCTGCATTTGGCTTACCAAATTAGAATATCAATTATAAATTCAAGAATAACTTGTTCAATACTTCACAAGATACTCGGGTCACCAGATCTACGAAGATATACAGGGCATTGGTTAGTCCGAAGGGCTAACTTACCCTTTTTAGAATGTATCTAGACCCAAAAGAACAGATAAATGGATACTCAACCTAGGTTGGAATACCCCAGAATATACACCAACTTGTCCCTTATCGGATTTTGATCCTCACAAGAAATTTCATCAAAAACTTTAAACTTTGGTTTTGAACGAAATCATTTCATTGATACAATCCAATTTAATTTTATATTTTATTAACCAATTTATTTCAAATAAGTTTCAAATTTATTAAAGTTTAAATCAAAAAGCTGATAGAAAACTAATGGAGAGAATACGAAATAGGAGTTTTCTACACGATTCGCAGGGCCATCATCACACCGAAGCTTCTCCCTTGAGCTGCCACGAAGCAATCAAAGAATTTGAAATCGGATTAAAGGAGATTGAGAAGTGTTGTTTCCATGTTGTTCTAGGGCATTAGCCATCTGTAGTGGTACTCCTCTGTCCCCTGCCTCGTCCTCTTCTTGCACTCATACTCACTATCAGTGGATAGTAGGAGAAATTACTGTGGCATACAGACGGATATCCTAGGGATATACTCATTCTAGGGCATTTATATCCCTATCTCCAATGAGCTACCTAATGTGTTATACTCCTAAGCTAAAGTTCCTTTAGCTCTGATACCAAAATATCACGACCCGAATTTCAGCGTTTAAAAATCGACATTCGTACTTCACTTGTACTCGAATGCCGCAGATTCAACCATTGGAATCCGATTCGCGCCGGAGCTTATAACTAACAACATAGTGGAAGAAAATGAATAACATATTATTGATACACAACAGTGAATTACAACAATGATACAACAAGAATTAATCAATATTATTAGAGATGCAAGGTACAGCGGAAAGAAATAACTTCAAAAGATAATATCTTCAGAAGTCCTCAAGATAGGTACTCCAATTAACTGCAACACCATTGCCAATGCAAGCAACTCGATCCAAATGTGATATCTAATATCCAGAGATTGAATGCTAACGAATCTACACCTACTATTTCATTATCTGAAAACCCAACTATACACTGCCCGTGTGGAAAATTGTGGGCACCCAGAGTTTATGAAGGAAACAACAAACTCCGGGTGATTCATGGAAGTGGTATGAGAAAACAAAAATAGTTTTATCTTTCAAAACAAACAACAGAAGAAGTAGAAGAAATTCACTATGCTTTTGGAAAATGAAACTGCCATAAGGCCTCCTGCCACACACACGATGCAAGTGCAGACTTGGAGGAGATTTCTCCTTATGAAAGTCAAAAATGCTTGATATACGAAAACCATTTTGATATTATTATAGGTGCAAAGTGCAGAAAACATTTGCAAGTATAATATTAATCTTAGCCAGCATATGTGTCATTGTAGTATGCTTACTATATCTACCATGTTAAATGGCAGGTTCTACAACTAAAACCGTACATGGCTCGTATTGGATGATTGGATTTCCAACAAATGGTCAAGCAAAGGAACTTCCTACATAAAATGGAAAGCCTCTGGAGGGACGTCCTTGAGAACCTAACCGGATCTCTACCAACACAAGGCCTGGTTACCTCTGTAACTAAGTAACTACTGACACGAGCATGCCATCCCTCGGTCGTTACCAACCTTTATCCGAGGTACCTCTACACCAACAACCACAAAGCAATAAGTTTATAGCAACCACAAATTTAAGTATCTAAACTCCAAACCATGATACCATTTATAATTCAGAAGGAAATGGACATACCCTCAGGGGGCGCTACCCCCAAATAACCTTGCTGCAACGATTCCTGTTTCGACCATTACTGGGTTGTGAGGCTCAACAAAGTCTTGTCCACAAAGCTACGCTTTTCACAAAGCCATGCTTCGATCAACAAATGATCAGCAACACTTCGTATGCCACATTATCAAATTGGGAATGTATCACTAGTAACCATCAACTACATAACCTCCGAGCTCGTACGTTTCAAAAAAGGGTGTTAAGATAAGAGAATAAATTCTCCGCGACCAAACAAAAATCTATTTGATAGAAACTTGTATTACATCTCAAAGTGTAACGTCAGACACACATCCATGCAAGTCTGTTCCGGTTTCGAACAGAACCGAAGGCACTTTACAAAGAAGCCCTTGTAATCCGGGCATCCTCAATCCCGATCGGACTACCCATCACATATGGAGATCTCTATACCGGAGCAACTTAGTGCAGAGTCATTCGACAGGTTATCCTATCGTTCTCGAAGACACCCGATCTTCACCATCATCTTCAATTGCTACCCACTTCGTCGTATCACTATTCGGAATGGGTTATATGACTCTCTCCCGGCCAAACCGAATAGTGAGCGCAATATTTTAAAAACATACGGATATTGGGATCTCAGTTAAGTCACAACTTATTACCCAAAACTTTTCTTTCAAATGGTTTAAACAAATTACCATTTTTAAATCTTTTAAACAAAAAGATTCACTTCACAAAGTTCACCAATCTTTCACAAAGATTCATTCACAATATTTAAACAAAAGATTTATCTTTGAGATCCTCTTTTGTATGAAAACACAGTTCACCAGATATTTCACAGAGATTCTTTCATAGCTTTCCAAACAATTCCATTTCAAAGCTTTTATACAAAAGTATACCTTTAAGATCCTCTTCGATTTCAAATAAGGTTTAACCATCTTTCACAAAGATTCATTTATAGCTTTCAAAACTATTTCAATTCCATTTCAAACTTGAAATCTTTGGACACAATTTGGAAATCCTTTCTTTATATGAAAGCTATTATTATTTGAAAACAAATTGTTTTCATTTCGGAACAATCCGATTACATTTGCACAAGTTAAAGCCCTTCAAGTCTAAAACTTGGGTTAAATTCAAATTTCCAAAATAATATTTTTAAATTGGTTTAAAACCCATATAAACACATCTATAACTTATATAACCTTTTCAAACCACAATTTCTAAATATAGAATTCAATTTCAAATTTTGAATTTAAATTCAAATCAAACTTTTAAATTTCAAAACTATATCCAGTTATTCAAAATAACTTTTATTTCTGGAAACTCCCTTTCAGACGCTTTTCATATTCAACCCAGTTCCAGTTCCAAAACCATTTGGATTCAAAATTCAACTTTAAAACCATTTTAAAAAATCGATGACTTAACCAATTTCCCTATGAAATCCATATTTGTATGTGTATATAGTGTAGTCCTAGGGTTTTACACAATAGTGCAGCATCATCAATCATTACATATTCAAGCACATCAATATCGATAAGCGGTATAATCTATAATGCTTTCTTCACTTATAGATTCAAGGGAATATAAATTTATCACAGATAAATAAATTTCATTCGTCACAGATAAATAAATGACATTCGTCACAGCATGAATTAAAACAATTCATATCACAAAGTATCACACAGTAGAGATATCAAACAATTTACAACATTTAATAGAATACAGTCATCCATAAGTAAGATTAATTAATTATTTGGTTAATTTAAATCAGATTAATTACTTATGAATAAACTACAATCCTGGTTAATTAATATTAATTAATTACAAACCACCTAATTAATTACCATTTAATCATTTATTAATTAACCTCAATTAATAAATTAATTAAACCTTTAACTATTTAATTAATCAACCTTAATTAATAAATTAATTAACATTTAATCATTAAATAATTAACCTTAATTATTTATCCTTAATTAATTACATTAATTAATTATCCCTTAATTAATTACCATTTATTTAATTAATCTTAATTAATTACAATATGTGATTATCCCTTAATTAATTTCATTAATTAATTAACCTTGAATCAATTAATTACTCACAAATTAATAACTTTAATTAATTAATTACACAAATTAATTATCCTTTAAATAATTTAATGAAGTAAATCTTCAATTAATCACATTAATTATTCTTTTAAGAAATATCCTTAATTATAAATTAATTACTTAAATAATCCTTTAATTGAGCAATTATTAAATTACAAATTAATGATCCCTTAATCTTAAGATAAACCATTTACCTTAATTAATTAGATTAACATATTCCATTTGAAAACAAATAGGAAGCACTTCGATTAATTACTTAATACATAATTATTTTAAAAACAAAATAATTGATTTTTAAAACATTTAACTTTTTGAATAGATTATTACTAATTCATAAATTAACTTAAAACTTTAATGTCAAATAATAATTTAAAGCATCACTCCTTTAAATTTATTTCTTAATTAATTTTAAAAAATTTATTTTAAACCTTCAACTAGTTCCAAAACTAAACAAAAACAATTATTTAAAGAATTATTTAACATTCATTTTGAAACCTTTAATTTTGTTTTAAAGTTTTTAAAACTGCTAATACACTTACCCGAGCCAAAGACCAACTCCCTTGAGTGCCACTTCGAGCCCACTACATAATTTTCCTGAGCTACCTTATATTTTTTTTCTTAAAAACTTGTTTTGATTTAAATCTTTAAAATCCTGTTCAAACACTCTCGCGTACCATTTTTCTTCGAGCCACTCACATGAACAACTCAAGCATGAACCCGAGAATGCATCTCTTCCCCAACACCACAACCCCCCAGATACATCCATGACCGCATGCACGTGCACGGCTAATCACCGGCCCTCCGATCAACTTCCCTACCACCCACACATCATCGACGATCACCCCAATCAACTCGAGCGCCTATACTTACAAAATCGACCATAAATTGGATTCGAACAAATTTTCGAAACAATCAGGAAATATCCCGATCAACAACCCCCCACCGATGAGACCACGGACCATCAGAAGCCATGCATCCTTCGCCAAATCCTTGCCATAGCCTTCAGCGTCGATTCCACCTACATCGGCCTTGTTCGATTCGACGAAGATGATGTAGTTCCCTTGAGAACAGGCTCGACAAAAAACTGATTTTAAACCTTATTTCGTCGACAACCAGTCGCCGCGGTCATCTTAATATCCCCTCACCATTTTTCCTAGGACCATCAACACATGATCCTCCTTTATACTCAGCATAACGATCATTATTTCGTCGATGATCAGAATTTGACAAAAATATAGAATCGGTCAACTCGAGATATCTCAGCATACTTATATTTAGAAATCATGAAATTGCTTTTAAAAATCATCATTTCAAAGTTCAAATCTGTTACTAAATTCAAAACATAAATTCTTGACCATTGATTTTGAACATATTTTGATATTTTAATACGATTCATCATTTGATAAATAAGTACTCAATAAAAATTCTTGAATTTATTTTTAAACATGATGTTGCACTTATATAATCACTTCTCATTCAACCATCAAACCCCAAATTGTTTGGGTTGGGGAAATTTAAATTTTCCAATAGGTTTGAAAACCTGGAAGGTATGCACAGGGGCAAAAATTTGCCTATTTTCAGACATGCGTCAACATATATATACAGATTTACATTCCAGCATATCATATATTAGAGAAGAAAATCAATCCAAGCATTCATCAAAACACACAACAGATTTAAGGCAAGTTTGCTCACATTCTTGTTTGATAGAGAGGAAAAGAGAACAGGAAGCTTGAATATTGGAATGCTTTGAATTTGTACTTGATGTTTGATTCTTCTTCGTAGGCTTGCTTTTTAAATTAAATTGAATTGCATGCTTGATCTTTTGCTTTGTTTGATCTCGGCTTAGTTGCTTTGAAACAGCAACCAATTTTGAACCAAAACTTGAATGCTTTTGGTTTTTTTTGTTTTGGGTTGTGATTTGTTTCAGGCTTTTGAATGCTCAGGTTTTAATCTGTATTTTGTTTTGATATTGAGATGATTTTTTCTTTCCTTTTTTGATTTTAGATTTTGGATATGGAAGATGAGAGGATATTTTAGAAGCCTGGTTTCTTTAATTTATGTTATTTGTAAATTTAAAATCTTTAAGTAAACAAATATGCCACTTGTAATTATTGTTAACACTTGTGAGTTTAAATTAACACTTGTTTTACAAATGTCATTTGTGAAAATTTTGTGTTTAAGTCCTTTGTTAATTTTTTTTTAATTTATGTTAAACCCTTGTCAAATTAAAATTTATGAAACATGTTTTATCTTTTATTAATATGTCTTATATTTTCAAAAGTTATATTCATATCAAAACTTCATATTTATTCTAACTATATTTATCGTCAAATATAAAAGAAAAGTAATTTAAATCATCATGCAAATCTTGTTCAATCTCAAAAGATTTGTAATTTAAACCTTTATCCATTCTTGTTTTAAAATATATATACATTTTCTTAATTAATCATTTATATAATCTCTTAAAGAATAATGGTTTTAAAAATTTAATTGCACATGGATAAATATACTGGAATTTTATTCTTTATTAGTCTTTGAAAAATTTATTATATCAAATTCAAAATATTATTTTCAAATCTAAATGCATATTTAATAAAACTAGAAACAAATTCTTATTAACTTAAAAATAAAATTTTAAATCCAATTTATTTCTAATATATTTATTTTTGAGTTTTCAAATTCAAATTTCAATTAAAAATCAATATAGATATATAAACAACTAATATTTTAATTTACTTCTGAAAAACTCAATTTAATTCACAATTTAATTTCAAAAATTAAATTATGACCAATTTAAATTTGATTTAAAAACGGGGATGTTATAGTGGTATTGATGAGGGAGCAACTCAGCTGGCACTATTAATGAAGAAATTCAAAATGTGGAATCACAGATACGGAAATCCAGCTCTAAATCAACAATTGAAAAGCAGAACAATAAAAGCAGTAGACAACCCAGAAGAGCGGGAGATCGTCCGTCACAAGTGCAACAAACCCGATCTTATCAAGCCTAATTGTTCTCGGAATCGACATGGCCAAGAAAAGAAATCAAAGAGGATAAGTTTTGCAGCCATGTGGAATAAAAGTGACGATGATTATAAAAGCACTAGTAGTGAGAGTGAAAAAGCATATTTGTTCCTTCGAGGTGATATAAGTGATAGTGATGATGGCGAGCCAAGCGAGGTATCAAAATTTACTGCTTCAGAATTACTCATATATTTCCACGAAGTAAATGGCTGCTTTGAATGACTTAGGGAGAAGTTCACTAAAATTGAATCACAAAGAGATACTTAGATAGAATTAAATAAACAACTTGATGAATTGGTTAAAAATATCAAAACAAAAGTCCTAAGTGTGATATGTGTCCAATTTTTGAAGAAGAGATTAAAAAATCAGAAATTAAAGTTAAAACACTTGAAAATGAAATTCTGATTTTAAAAGAAAGTAAAAATACTAGGAGAGAAAATTTTATTAAAAAGTGCACACAATTATTGAATGAGAATGAATCTCTCAAAACACAAGTCCAACAAATGTCAACAACTTTAGGAAAATTTTCCAAAGGGGAAAAATCACTAAATATGTTTTTAGGGAAACAAACTGTTAATCCTGTTAGACATGGACTTGGGTATAAGCACTCTGAAAGTATTAGAGATGAAATTAATCAAGTCAATTCCATGTGCACAATTTGTAGAAAAAGTGGACATAATCAAAATATTTGTTGATATAGACCCAAACATGTGAAAATCATACCAATTTGGGATCCAAAAGGCACGAATATAAAATCATTTAAAGTTAAACAAATATGGGTGCCAAAAGGAACAAATATAAATAGTTTTGGGTCACTATAAACATATTTTTCAAAATCTTTTGCCACTAATGTAACAGCCCTAGTTTTAGCTATTTATTTTATTTTAATTATTTAACTTTGAAATATATTTTATATAAATTGTGTTTATCAAAATAGTTAATTATTTTATTTGGAGATATATTTTATAAAATTTGTATATGTCAATAAAATTAAATAATAACTGTGAAAATTTAAGCTATTTTTGAACTGTTAAATTTCGCGTTTAAAGGACGCGTCAATTATAGGGTATAAGTGACGTAATAAAACGTGTGTTTTTAAAATGTTATTTTTATGAAAATTTTTGATGTTTTGGACTGCGTCTGTTTAGCGTAGTGTAAAAATCATGTTTTCGTAAAATTTTGGAGCAAAATATCAGTCAGAGATTTTATAACAAACGTTACGTTGCATTAACTGACAGTCTGATTTTAAATAAATTTGTATACGTTTTTCTAAGCTTTGCATAAATTCTTGCCATTCCATTTATTGTTTTCAAACTAAAATCAAATAAATAAAATGAAGTAAAAACTTAACATGGAAGTAACGTGTGAGACAAAAATCCAAGGAGAAATTTGTACATGCCTAAATTGATACGATACATATCAACTCTTTCGTTCATCCTCTGATGTATACTTACCTTTATTTCTCCCCATATCAACGTATGCCTTAATTAAACCTTTTGTAAATCAAAACTGAATTGAATATGAGTTTGCCTTTCCTTTTCTCAGAAATAAAATCATGCATTGATAACTTCCCTTGTTTATTTCTTCAATCACGTTTAAGCATTTATTCAAAGAGAAAACTGAAGCAAATCTCTCGGCCTTCCAGTAAATTCAAAAACTTATAATTTTTGCAAACTGAACTAAAAAAAAAAGAACATAAAGTTACGTACAAACTTTATATCCAGGCTTATATCACGCAACTTTTCATTTTGTACGTTTCTTTTTAAAAAGTTTTGCATTAAGTCTGGCCAGTTTGTTTATTAAATCAAACATAGGAGAATCAAAGCATGCTGAAATCACGCATGCATATTTACATATTTTCAAACTTTATATGTTGTGTAACTGCCTAAATCTTATATCACGTAAACATATTTATAACTTTTGTAACTGAAAGCTTTAAATCTCTACAGCTTCCTCTTTTTCCCCTGTGTTTTTGCCTATGATCTAGTATGGTATCTGCGAACGTCCAAATACATTTGTAAACATATTTAATACAAATCAAAATTTATGTAAATATAAATGAATCATCACACACGTATTCATATTTACATATTTATATATATAAAACTGATACTTTAAACCATTTAAGCTGCTTGCCCTTTTCTCCCCATTTGTCCATTTGATTCCGCCTCAAACAAATCCTTTTATCTGCAAATCATCAATCTAAAATCACGCCTACATTAAATAGTATAAGATTTTGAAATCAAAGCTTCTCATAAAAATTGCAGTTATCGCATGCATTAAATCTAGATTTCAATTGGCAGTTTTAAATCACGCATTCATACTTAACCTTGCCTATCTTTTCAACTTCTCAATTCCCATGTATATCTCTCTATTTCACCTTTATTGTGCAATAAATAAATAAATAAATAAATAAAATTTTCCGTTCCTAATCACACATATAATTCAAGCAAAGTATCCTGGAAGGAAATTACACAGTCCATATTCATCAAATCTGGAAATTTATAAGGCACGCATGCTTTTGAAAAAAAAATTCTTATAACGTGCAAATATTTATATTTGGAAGATATATCACGCATGCATTAAAACTGGAAATGAATCACGCAACCTACAGTTAAAACAAATCTATATGTATTTGCTTGAATCACTAGTTGTATCAGCACCTCTGCCGTTTCTTAAGACCAAGGGAATATTGCATTGTATCACTATTTGCCGTTTGTTTGCCTATAAATCAATGTATAAACTAAATCACGTATAAGCATTTATCATATAGAAACTGATGTTTTCATTCCCATTTATCTCTCCTTTAATTCATACGAAGATTTAAAGCAAATATTTACCAAATCAATGCTTGAAATGTGAACGTATTCCCTGACATCTTGTATAATTGATAACTATTGATTTATCTCCTCTGATTTAGCTCGTCAGTTATATTCAAAGCCCTATATATTTATCCCATTGCTTTAATCACGTGAGTAAACAATTAACATAAGAAACTGATGCATTCAATCAATTGTGTATAACTGGCAGCAGATTTGATTTCTCTTCCTCTTAATATTGAAACCTTTATTTCTTTGAAACTGAAAGGAGAAATCACGCATATATGCAAAACGTTCAGATTTCAAAGCAATGCTCCGTTTCTATTCTTTCCATTTTCCCCATAAATCTCTGCAACTACTTCAAAGCATGTTTGCTTTAACCATGCAACTGTTTAATTGGAACATATTGTGAAATCAAAATATATTCATAATGAGCAGTTTAAAATCACACATATCATCTGGAAAGAAAAAAAATATAAATCAAGCACCCTTCAAATGCGCATCAGTTCAAATTTATGTGCCTTGCCGTTTTATCATTTAATCACACATCACATAAATTTGAAGTTATAACAATGTATACCTGCCAAGATACCAGTTCTCTGGTATGAGCTCAAATCACGCAGGAAATTAATCTGGCATTAAATTATCATCAAGCTTTATACGTTGTGAAACTCTTGGCTTCCCCTGTATATTTCGAAGATTTATCCTTTTGCAAACTGATCAGTAAATCACGCTCATAACGTTCTAACAGAGGAGTGGTAGGAGAGATCAACGCTTACATTAATACTCGTACGTTTCATATCTGACTATTTCGCAAAATCCATCTATATATACTTTGCTTTATCTTCTTTAGTTTCATTCTCTCTTGTCTGTTCTTCTCGGGCTCGAACTCTTATCAGGTAAATGGTCTATGTCATTTTCTTTTCTTTGTTCAGATATTTCCTCTTCCTCGAAAATTTTGTTTTATCTCTGCCTTGCTCGGCCACACTACCATTTATCCACTTTGTTTTCTCTAAGAATCTTATCATATGCCTTGAACAACATATGGATCTGGGTTTATAGAGTTTTCTTTTTTTTTTTTTTTTTTTTTTTTGTATACATAATTAAGTCAGAGGTACTAACTTTATAGAACTGAGAGGTTACTTTGAAAAAATTTTTACATATGTAAAACCAAGTTCTATCAAACATCTCATTAACCTGAGTTTTCTTTTGATTTCAAAATCATGGGTTCGACTAGGGGTATAATAAGGAATTTGCTCATTTTTCTCCTTTCAGACAAACTGTATTTGTAAACTTAGACCAGGTTTGGGTTCTAGTTTGGGTAAGTCATTGCAAAAGAGGATAGAAGAAGAAAAGAGCATAGAGGCATATATGAGTGAATTAAGAAAAACGTAGTTGAGTGGTAGTCTGCATTTATAAAATTCATAGGCTGTGCATATCTGTGTATCACACGGTGCACGAATGGATCAGTAAAAACTTGCTTTGGATATGATGACCAAGCCTTGTGAGTGAATTCATCTAACCTGAGTGTTTAGTAAAAGGCTGGAGTTTGGGGATGCTAGTAATAGTTGAAGATAGGATGAGGTGTGTCTGTACAGTTTTTAAGCCTGGAAAGTTTAGATTGAAGATGGATGAAGTCATAAAGCAATGATGCAAATTAAGTTTAAAATGTAAGATAGTAGCTGGATTTGAAAAAGTGACTCTAAGTTTGAGGAAAATTTAAGCAACAACATTTTCATAATACATAGGAATGCAAGTGTGCACGTGTATGCGTATTCAACATTTTGCCGTTTTTGTTTTAGGAAATTTTGTCGTAATTTTTGTGTTAGCACGGTTCACGTTTGGGTATATTTAGGTCACATTATACGGTGGAGTGGTCGAGCAAGTCAAAACAATTTCCGTTCTATTTTAATCCTTTCTTGACCATACATTCTAAAGTCGCGTTTCAAAATATTTGAATTTGTTCTAGATTTGAATCTAGGCGACATCAGAAGAAATTTGATCGTTATTTTCTGTCGGTCTTTACCGGTGAATCGTCGTTTTGAATTCAAATTTTCTGCAACTTTCAGGTGAGTATTTCTCACCAGACATACGTATTTATATTTCGTAAATTATTGCAAGTGTATGTGTAAAATTTTATGTCACTATTATCTGTCTGTAGTGTAATATAAAATGATGAACCCCATTTAAATTGACACCTCATCAGTTATTATCTGTTGTATTATATCTGCAGTTATATTATGTTATTGTTTATTTACTGCTTAAATCACACTGCAAGTTCCCTGTTATACGTAGATTGTTATGGGCTGAAATGATAGGCCTAAATGATTATTATTGTTAAATTATGCTGTTAACTGTTAAACTGTTAAACTTGGGATTGCGGGTTTGAAATGATAGGACCCGGGATATTTGTAAACTACGGATTGAAATGATATAAATCCGTACCACTTGACCTAGGCTAGAAAACTATATACAGGCCCGTGGTCCTTATAATATTTTCTGAAATATTTAAAACTAATTTGGAAGTTAAATATTTGATTTATATCTTTAAAGGAATTTATATTAATTTTTAATAAGTTATAAATAAAAATAAATAAATAATTGAATATAATTATGGAATATAACTTATTTTGGAAAGTCTGGATTTTTGAAAGAATAAGTTTTCAGTTAAGAAATATATAAATAAATAAGTTATATTTGGAAATATTTATTAAGTTAAACAATCTATTACAGCATTTAAATGCTGTCTCTTTTGAAATTTGACTAGTTTTACCCATAACTTTAGGTAGCATTTCCTAAGTGCTATGGAATCTAGAATTTGATTGCTCTAAAACTTATGGAATTTGATAAATTTTATTTTATCTTAAGTTTTGGAAAAGCTTAAGACATAATATTTATGACTGTATTTTCCTAAATAAATTAAAGATAAATATTCTGGTATTAAGTAAATTTTGGGAAAAATTTAATGGTTAAAATTTGGAGTTTTATTTATGGAAATTATGGGAATATTCAAGACTAAAAATATAAAACATTGATTTGTGAAAGAATAAAACCCAAACTAAGTTTTGAATAGTAAATACTCCAATTGGATATATATAAAAATTGAAATGGTTTTGGGAACATAAAGGGATATTTAAATTATGGTTAAACTTTAAATAAAGAAATATATTTGTGAAGCTATGTAAATTATCTTCTTTACAAAGTAACCATAAAGTTAACCCATTTATATATATACCGTTGAATGTCCAAACCATTGTGTTTGGGAGTTATGGATTTAAGTAAAGTTTCCAAAACATTATCCTTTGAAGATATAATTCAAATATTTGGTCTCCAGATATTATAAACAGTATGGTTTTGGAAAGAATTATATTTGAATATAACGATATCCTATTGTTTTGGGTTTTAAAATGATATCGTATCTATAGTTTTGAAATGGAAATGTTTATTCTGATTTAAAGTATAAACTGTTTTTAAATAACCACGGGTTATAATAACGAAGGGTTGGCAAAGAGACCGGGATCGGTTATGGACATACTCTCTGTCGATACCGAAAACCACTTTGACTAACCGTGTACGCGGTGGAGATTCCAGAATGAAGTAGGATGGTGGTGACGGTTTCTTGAAAGGTATATACGTGGACCCGACTCCCGTGAGTTGGCTTAAGGTGGCTAAAACAGGAGCGATCGACGGATTAATGAGGTAGCTCCTCTGATCGAACACACTTCTTCGGTTGCCATTCTATTACTCTTGTGATTGTTTGGTGCGCGCACCTTTGATTTGGGAGTGTTGTTCGAGGTGGGCGGTTGCTGCGGCTTCGCGTTACCATCGGTCCGGAAGCGTAATTGGTATATCTACCCTGGCATTGCCTAGTTGTGCCGTGTCACCTACCATATCGAGCCTTGTACGAGTTTGGATTTCTCCCGTAGCCCGTGTGGTATCCTCTGGTGGCTTCCCGATCAGGAGGGGCTATGATATTGGATGGACTACTGGGACTATTACGTGTTAAGGGCTATATGGGTAACCCCTTAATGCTAAGAAAAAAGTATGTTTATTTTATAAATAGACACTATTATAATAGCGCAATATATTACATAGTAAATAGTTTGACGGATCCTTAGAGGATGGGCGGTCCCAAGCATCCTTTAAGTTACTTGCTCTATATTACAGTACACTTGATTTAGCTTACATCATATAAGTATGTATGTCCTGACTCGAGTGTTTGTTTTATTTTACGCTCGGGTCAGCCTGAGTTGCAGCTTCAGTTTCTTCTCCGTAGCTAGGACACTCAATAGATCATTCGTGCTATTGGAAGTTGTTTCAGCCTTTATCCTTTCTGGAATTCAAGACTTTGAAGACTCTCTATCTGTGTATGTTAAAATTTGTATTGAGGATTATAGACAATGTAAGTTCTGTTTTGTTAAAGATGTATCAGTGGCTTCATGAACCACTAAATTTTAATTTCCGCTGCGAGATTCTGATATCTGTGTATGTGATTCTGTGATTTATTTACTGTATATTCTGAGTTTGCTAAATTTATTCTACAACGCAGTATTTTGAACAATTCAAGTCCGACATGTGCGGATGCGAATGGTTGAAAATATTGGGTCGTTACATTTGGTATCAGAGCTTTGGCTCTAGGCAAACTTAGAATGTATGGTAAATTGATTTATAGAATCACCTTCATTCGAGCTTGAACCTCTTCCTTTTCGAATTTGGAACATTCCCTGTGGTTCCAAAGTTCATCCGTGTCCCTCACTTTCATCTACTTTAGATTCTGGAGTGTCCCATAACTCCACTTCGGATGATCTTTATAGTAAATTGGCGGTCTCGCCATTATTCTAATAAAGGGGCGAAACTCCTTTACCATTAACATTGATTCACCAGAGATTTATATTTATCCTCGGTTTATATGCCAGTATCTTTGGTTATTCCGAACTCTATCTCTTCGGATCAAATATAGATTTACCCAATCATATCGATCCGACTCTTCAAGTCACGGTTGACCAGGTCAAGGTTGTCCGCGATTTATATAGACTTACCCAGTTCCTTATTCTGTTATTTAATCATCGGACCTTCTGATTTTAACTAGCTTGGATTCTATTTGATTTGAGTTCATCAAATTTGAATTTCTATCCTTGTTTTGGAAATAGACATGTCTTGAAAAATGGATAATTATGATTAAGATGTATTTTAATATCACTAAAATTTGATAATTGAGAATTTGGTTTTCAAATGGAAATTTCAAGTGTAACTTATTAAAGGAATATCTTAATTATAAAATAGGTATTTTAAATAAAGTGTTAGGTTATTGCTAAATCAAGAGTTAAGTAGAATAATGAATTGATTGGAAAATACTATTATATCTACCGTAACATATTATAAGTGCTGCTGTTTTTAAAAATAAAATGTTTTGAAAATTTTATAATTGAATAAATGAACCTTAAAATATTTCAACTTTGAAATGAGTATTATTTGGCATTGAATTTAAAAGGTATAAATGAAGATTATTTTAAAAAGTGCTATGATTTTTGTAATATGATTTCCAGATGATGATATCTATAAATTTTAACGACCTTCAAAGTATTATAATCTCAAAAGCATTATGATTTCAAATTTATTATCTTATTTTGTTTATGAACTATTTTTAAGTGTCCTTGGTTTCCCTATCTGCTACAGAATGGGGAGGCGATTGCTTCTACCAGCCTATTTAGGAATCTTTCAATATTCTTTGAAACCTTTGTTACTCATCGAGACCTAAGCACCGTTTATCACCCATGGACTGACGGTCAAACTGAAGAGTAGAACCGATTCTGGAGGATCTTCTTCGTGTTTCAAATCCGGAACTATTCGTTTAAGATTCTTGTTTGTCTAGCTTATCCTCTTTTGATTCTTTTCCTTTCGTTCCTTTTCGAGGACGAAAAGTTTTTAAGTGGGGGAGAGTGTAACAGCCCTAGTTTTAGCTATTTATTTTATTTTAATTATTTAACTTTGAAATATATTTTATATAAATTGTGTTTATCAAAATAGTTAATTATTTTATTTGGAGATATATTTTATAAAATTTGTATATGTCAATAAAATTAAATAATAACTGTGAAAATTTAAGCTATTTTTGAACTGTTAAATTTCGCGTTTAAAGGACGCGTCAATTATAGGGTATAAGTGACGTAATAAAACGTGTGTTTTTAAAATGTTATTTTTATGAAAATTTTTGATGTTTTGGACTGCGTCTGTTTAGCGTAGTGTAAAAATCATGTTTTCGTAAAATTTTGGAGCAAAATATCAGTCAGAGATTTTATAACAAACGTTACGTTGCATTAACTGACAGTCTGATTTTAAATAAATTTGTATACGTTTTTCTAAGCTTTGCATAAATTCTTGCCATTCCATTTATTGTTTTCAAACTAAAATCAAATAAATAAAATGAAGTAAAAACTTAACATGGAAGTAACGTGTGAGACAAAAATCCAAGGAGAAATTTGTACATGCCTAAATTGATACGATACATATCAACTCTTTCGTTCATCCTCTGATGTATACTTACCTTTATTTCTCCCCATATCAACGTATGCCTTAATTAAACCTTTTGTAAATCAAAACTGAATTGAATATGAGTTTGCCTTTCCTTTTCTCAGAAATAAAATCATGCATTGATAACTTCCCTTGTTTATTTCTTCAATCACGTTTAAGCATTTATTCAAAGAGAAAACTGAAGCAAATCTCTCGGCCTTCCAGTAAATTCAAAAACTTATAATTTTTGCAAACTGAACTAAAAAAAAAAGAACATAAAGTTACGTACAAACTTTATATCCAGGCTTATATCACGCAACTTTTCATTTTGTACGTTTCTTTTTAAAAAGTTTTGCATTAAGTCTGGCCAGTTTGTTTATTAAATCAAACATAGGAGAATCAAAGCATGCTGAAATCACGCATGCATATTTACATATTTTCAAACTTTATATGTTGTGTAACTGCCTAAATCTTATATCACGTAAACATATTTATAACTTTTGTAACTGAAAGCTTTAAATCTCTACAGCTTCCTCTTTTTCCCCTGTGTTTTTGCCTATGATCTAGTATGGTATCTGCGAACGTCCAAATACATTTGTAAACATATTTAATACAAATCAAAATTTATGTAAATATAAATGAATCATCACACACGTATTCATATTTACATATTTATATATATAAAACTGATACTTTAAACCATTTAAGCTGCTTGCCCTTTTCTCCCCATTTGTCCATTTGATTCCGCCTCAAACAAATCCTTTTATCTGCAAATCATCAATCTAAAATCACGCCTACATTAAATAGTATAAGATTTTGAAATCAAAGCTTCTCATAAAAATTGCAGTTATCGCATGCATTAAATCTAGATTTCAATTGGCAGTTTTAAATCACGCATTCATACTTAACCTTGCCTATCTTTTCAACTTCTCAATTCCCATGTATATCTCTCTATTTCACCTTTATTGTGCAATAAATAAATAAATAAATAAATAAAATTTTCCGTTCCTAATCACACATATAATTCAAGCAAAGTATCCTGGAAGGAAATTACACAGTCCATATTCATCAAATCTGGAAATTTATAAGGCACGCATGCTTTTGAAAAAAAAATTCTTATAACGTGCAAATATTTATATTTGGAAGATATATCACGCATGCATTAAAACTGGAAATGAATCACGCAACCTACAGTTAAAACAAATCTATATGTATTTGCTTGAATCACTAGTTGTATCAGCACCTCTGCCGTTTCTTAAGACCAAGGGAATATTGCATTGTATCACTATTTGCCGTTTGTTTGCCTATAAATCAATGTATAAACTAAATCACGTATAAGCATTTATCATATAGAAACTGATGTTTTCATTCCCATTTATCTCTCCTTTAATTCATACGAAGATTTAAAGCAAATATTTACCAAATCAATGCTTGAAATGTGAACGTATTCCCTGACATCTTGTATAATTGATAACTATTGATTTATCTCCTCTGATTTAGCTCGTCAGTTATATTCAAAGCCCTATATATTTATCCCATTGCTTTAATCACGTGAGTAAACAATTAACATAAGAAACTGATGCATTCAATCAATTGTGTATAACTGGCAGCAGATTTGATTTCTCTTCCTCTTAATATTGAAACCTTTATTTCTTTGAAACTGAAAGGAGAAATCACGCATATATGCAAAACGTTCAGATTTCAAAGCAATGCTCCGTTTCTATTCTTTCCATTTTCCCCATAAATCTCTGCAACTACTTCAAAGCATGTTTGCTTTAACCATGCAACTGTTTAATTGGAACATATTGTGAAATCAAAATATATTCATAATGAGCAGTTTAAAATCACACATATCATCTGGAAAGAAAAAAAATATAAATCAAGCACCCTTCAAATGCGCATCAGTTCAAATTTATGTGCCTTGCCGTTTTATCATTTAATCACACATCACATAAATTTGAAGTTATAACAATGTATACCTGCCAAGATACCAGTTCTCTGGTATGAGCTCAAATCACGCAGGAAATTAATCTGGCATTAAATTATCATCAAGCTTTATACGTTGTGAAACTCTTGGCTTCCCCTGTATATTTCGAAGATTTATCCTTTTGCAAACTGATCAGTAAATCACGCTCATAACGTTCTAACAGAGGAGTGGTAGGAGAGATCAACGCTTACATTAATACTCGTACGTTTCATATCTGACTATTTCGCAAAATCCATCTATATATACTTTGCTTTATCTTCTTTAGTTTCATTCTCTCTTGTCTGTTCTTCTCGGGCTCGAACTCTTATCAGGTAAATGGTCTATGTCATTTTCTTTTCTTTGTTCAGATATTTCCTCTTCCTCGAAAATTTTGTTTTATCTCTGCCTTGCTCGGCCACACTACCATTTATCCACTTTGTTTTCTCTAAGAATCTTATCATATGCCTTGAACAACATATGGATCTGGGTTTATAGAGTTTTCTTTTTTTTTTTTTTTTTTTTTTTGTATACATAATTAAGTCAGAGGTACTAACTTTATAGAACTGAGAGGTTACTTTGAAAAAATTTTTACATATGTAAAACCAAGTTCTATCAAACATCTCATTAACCTGAGTTTTCTTTTGATTTCAAAATCATGGGTTCGACTAGGGGTATAATAAGGAATTTGCTCATTTTTCTCCTTTCAGACAAACTGTATTTGTAAACTTAGACCAGGTTTGGGTTCTAGTTTGGGTAAGTCATTGCAAAAGAGGATAGAAGAAGAAAAGAGCATAGAGGCATATATGAGTGAATTAAGAAAAACGTAGTTGAGTGGTAGTCTGCATTTATAAAATTCATAGGCTGTGCATATCTGTGTATCACACGGTGCACGAATGGATCAGTAAAAACTTGCTTTGGATATGATGACCAAGCCTTGTGAGTGAATTCATCTAACCTGAGTGTTTAGTAAAAGGCTGGAGTTTGGGGATGCTAGTAATAGTTGAAGATAGGATGAGGTGTGTCTGTACAGTTTTTAAGCCTGGAAAGTTTAGATTGAAGATGGATGAAGTCATAAAGCAATGATGCAAATTAAGTTTAAAATGTAAGATAGTAGCTGGATTTGAAAAAGTGACTCTAAGTTTGAGGAAAATTTAAGCAACAACATTTTCATAATACATAGGAATGCAAGTGTGCACGTGTATGCGTATTCAACATTTTGCCGTTTTTGTTTTAGGAAATTTTGTCGTAATTTTTGTGTTAGCACGGTTCACGTTTGGGTATATTTAGGTCACATTATACGGTGGAGTGGTCGAGCAAGTCAAAACAATTTCCGTTCTATTTTAATCCTTTCTTGACCATACATTCTAAAGTCGCGTTTCAAAATATTTGAATTTGTTCTAGATTTGAATCTAGGCGACATCAGAAGAAATTTGATCGTTATTTTCTGTCGGTCTTTACCGGTGAATCGTCGTTTTGAATTCAAATTTTCTGCAACTTTCAGGTGAGTATTTCTCACCAGACATACGTATTTATATTTCGTAAATTATTGCAAGTGTATGTGTAAAATTTTATGTCACTATTATCTGTCTGTAGTGTAATATAAAATGATGAACCCCATTTAAATTGACACCTCATCAGTTATTATCTGTTGTATTATATCTGCAGTTATATTATGTTATTGTTTATTTACTGCTTAAATCACACTGCAAGTTCCCTGTTATACGTAGATTGTTATGGGCTGAAATGATAGGCCTAAATGATTATTATTGTTAAATTATGCTGTTAACTGTTAAACTGTTAAACTTGGGATTGCGGGTTTGAAATGATAGGACCCGGGATATTTGTAAACTACGGATTGAAATGATATAAATCCGTACCACTTGACCTAGGCTAGAAAACTATATACAGGCCCGTGGTCCTTATAATATTTTCTGAAATATTTAAAACTAATTTGGAAGTTAAATATTTGATTTATATCTTTAAAGGAATTTATATTAATTTTTAATAAGTTATAAATAAAAATAAATAAATAATTGAATATAATTATGGAATATAACTTATTTTGGAAAGTCTGGATTTTTGAAAGAATAAGTTTTCAGTTAAGAAATATATAAATAAATAAGTTATATTTGGAAATATTTATTAAGTTAAACAATCTATTACAGCATTTAAATGCTGTCTCTTTTGAAATTTGACTAGTTTTACCCATAACTTTAGGTAGCATTTCCTAAGTGCTATGGAATCTAGAATTTGATTGCTCTAAAACTTATGGAATTTGATAAATTTTATTTTATCTTAAGTTTTGGAAAAGCTTAAGACATAATATTTATGACTGTATTTTCCTAAATAAATTAAAGATAAATATTCTGGTATTAAGTAAATTTTGGGAAAAATTTAATGGTTAAAATTTGGAGTTTTATTTATGGAAATTATGGGAATATTCAAGACTAAAAATATAAAACATTGATTTGTGAAAGAATAAAACCCAAACTAAGTTTTGAATAGTAAATACTCCAATTGGATATATATAAAAATTGAAATGGTTTTGGGAACATAAAGGGATATTTAAATTATGGTTAAACTTTAAATAAAGAAATATATTTGTGAAGCTATGTAAATTATCTTCTTTACAAAGTAACCATAAAGTTAACCCATTTATATATATACCGTTGAATGTCCAAACCATTGTGTTTGGGAGTTATGGATTTAAGTAAAGTTTCCAAAACATTATCCTTTGAAGATATAATTCAAATATTTGGTCTCCAGATATTATAAACAGTATGGTTTTGGAAAGAATTATATTTGAATATAACGATATCCTATTGTTTTGGGTTTTAAAATGATATCGTATCTATAGTTTTGAAATGGAAATGTTTATTCTGATTTAAAGTATAAACTGTTTTTAAATAACCACGGGTTATAATAACGAAGGGTTGGCAAAGAGACCGGGATCGGTTATGGACATACTCTCTGTCGATACCGAAAACCACTTTGACTAACCGTGTACGCGGTGGAGATTCCAGAATGAAGTAGGATGGTGGTGACGGTTTCTTGAAAGGTATATACGTGGACCCGACTCCCGTGAGTTGGCTTAAGGTGGCTAAAACAGGAGCGATCGACGGATTAATGAGGTAGCTCCTCTGATCGAACACACTTCTTCGGTTGCCATTCTATTACTCTTGTGATTGTTTGGTGCGCGCACCTTTGATTTGGGAGTGTTGTTCGAGGTGGGCGGTTGCTGCGGCTTCGCGTTACCATCGGTCCGGAAGCGTAATTGGTATATCTACCCTGGCATTGCCTAGTTGTGCCGTGTCACCTACCATATCGAGCCTTGTACGAGTTTGGATTTCTCCCGTAGCCCGTGTGGTATCCTCTGGTGGCTTCCCGATCAGGAGGGGCTATGATATTGGATGGACTACTGGGACTATTACGTGTTAAGGGCTATATGGGTAACCCCTTAATGCTAAGAAAAAAGTATGTTTATTTTATAAATAGACACTATTATAATAGCGCAATATATTACATAGTAAATAGTTTGACGGATCCTTAGAGGATGGGCGGTCCCAAGCATCCTTTAAGTTACTTGCTCTATATTACAGTACACTTGATTTAGCTTACATCATATAAGTATGTATGTCCTGACTCGAGTGTTTGTTTTATTTTACGCTCGGGTCAGCCTGAGTTGCAGCTTCAGTTTCTTCTCCGTAGCTAGGACACTCAATAGATCATTCGTGCTATTGGAAGTTGTTTCAGCCTTTATCCTTTCTGGAATTCAAGACTTTGAAGACTCTCTATCTGTGTATGTTAAAATTTGTATTGAGGATTATAGACAATGTAAGTTCTGTTTTGTTAAAGATGTATCAGTGGCTTCATGAACCACTAAATTTTAATTTCCGCTGCGAGATTCTGATATCTGTGTATGTGATTCTGTGATTTATTTACTGTATATTCTGAGTTTGCTAAATTTATTCTACAACGCAGTATTTTGAACAATTCAAGTCCGACATGTGCGGATGCGAATGGTTGAAAATATTGGGTCGTTACAACTAACAACCATGGGCCTATAAAAACAAATTGTGACGACCTGATTTTCATCTCCCAGAAAGTCGCATCATCTTGAAGAAAGAAAGGGATAGAAAAGAGAAAAGAAAGAAGAGAAAGAAGAAACAACATCAGAATCTCAACAGCGGAACGAATAAATTACATTAATAACATAAGCATTACATAGTATACAACAGATATCAGAGTTACACAGACAATACAACACATACTAGACAGTTATAAACACATGTCTAGTTATTACAACTCAATACAATACAGAGAAATCACTCATAGATACCAACACAGCGGAACACTAAATATCTACACGCAGAAGCCCCTTACTCCATTGCTCTTCCACAATTCATCAAAGCCAACCTGAATCCCTTGGCTACTCATAAAAATTTGAGTACCCAAGAGTTTAAGAAAACAGAAATAAACTCCGGGTCAGACATGGATCTGGTGTGAGTAACAGGTTAAAGTTGCTTAACTTTTAAAAACCTTTGAAAACAAAAGGTATCACGTAAGACTTCCCACACATAAACATGGAAAAGTTTTTACCTTATGCTAACCAAAACATTTGATAAGAAATCCAGTGATATTATAATAGGTCTAGGGTTTTCAAGTAAATATGAAATAGCCGAAATTGTTGCATTCAATAAATTCCAGCTACTAGCCGCAAAAGTGGGTAATACAATCAAAACCGAGGGAACTTATTGGATTTTGGATTCCATACAATGGTAGGGCTACCGGGGTACCGCCCGTCACAGTATGTGGCCAAGATCACTGTACCGAGGATCACTCCTAATCCTCTACAATACAAAGCCGAAACCATTCCTTACTGAACATTCCCGAACAAGACCACCCTGCAGTTGTGATCAGCAACCGCACCACATAGCCGAAATAAAGGGACATCTAGACAGGGGTAAATTTCATCCTACTTGGGCGTGACCCATTTAGCCTTGCTGCACATCCCCTGTTTTAGCCATTCCCGGTTGATGAGGCTTGAGGCTACGATTACCTTGAAAGGACACATCACTTAGAATGCTCATCGTCCACCTGACGATGTTCTGAAAGCATTCAATCCATACAAGTTCGTTCCGGGTTCGAAAGAAACCGAAGGCATTATCTTGTTATACTCATTTTGGAATCACCCTCGGAGTTAACGAAGATAACCCTTGCACTCTGAATCTTCATCTTCACTTGAAATTCACGACCTATCGTTAATTAGGATCGATGTGGTTTTCGGATATCCAAATATGGAAACCTGATCCCGGTCTCATCGAAATCCAAAATGTGTCATTTAAGGCCAATTTGTTTTAGAGTTTAAAACAATTCAATTCATTATCTATATACACACAAATAGAAAATTGACAACATAACAATGGATAATCAATATTATCATTACAACAGATAATCCCTATCATAATTATAAATAGATAATCCATATAATCATCTCAATGCAACCCATGCATCCATATCACACAAAATTATTCATCTCATAGCTGAGATCACAAACCATTAAAGGCAAACAATATCATCCATTCATACATAACCAATGATCTAATGATCACTCCATTTATAATTAATTTAAAATGAATTAAATTAATTACTTAATCTCCAATTAATTTAAAATGAATTAAATTAATTACTTCATCATTAAAATCCTGCTTAACTTAACCATTAATTGATTACAAATCAATTAAATAATCACCATCTCATTATTCATTTCAAATAATCATTCCTGATTAACAATATTTCTAATTACAATAAGTAATTAGCCTTTAAATAAATTACACAAGTTAATTATACTTAACTCTTTGCAACAATTAACTTTTAATTACTTAATCAATTAATTAACTAAAATCCTTTATTAATTACTTCATTTATTAATTTTCCCTTAATTGCTCAATTCTAAATTACATCATTAATTTTATTAATTAATATTTCTAATTACCTTATTAATTAATCTCTCTATTTAAAATTAATTATATTAAGTAATTAGTCTTCAATTAAACCACACATATATTAATCACCCTTGATTAATAACAATCCAGTAATTAACTACCCTTAGTTACTCATTCCATAAATTAATTTCTCTTAATTAATTATCTCAATTAATCCCTTGATTAATTACAAAGTAATTTAATCTAAATTACTTCCATCATCAACATCTTTAATTACATTCAATAATTATCAATTAATTACTTCCCTAAGTAATTACAATCCCATTAATTACGTTAAGTAATTACTCATCAATCATCAAGTGTTTAAATTAATTAAACTTAATTAATTAATCTAAACTAATCACATTAACACAATTAATTACATTAAGTAATTAATTCATTAATTACTTTTATTAAGTAATTAATCTTAAAAAATTACAAAAATGATTATTATAAACTAATTAATCTAATTAATTATTAAAAATTAATCACATTAATTAATTGTTAAATAATCTAATGCTAATGACCTTCATTAACAAATCTTTAATTACATTATTAAGAAATTAACTCAGAATAACCATCATTAATTACAAATTAATTAATATTTAATTACTAATTAATTAATCCCTAATTATTAAATTAATTAAGGGTTAATTAAAATCTTAATTAATCCTTAATTACTTGATTAATTAATTCTTTAATCATTAATTAAAATCTAATTAATAATCCTTAATTAAAAATTAATTAACCTTAATTAATTATCTTAAGTCTTTAATTAATCAACTTAAAAATTCTTAATTATTTAATTAATCATCCATATCATTAATTAATTAAATAGTTAATTAATTATTCATTTTAATTATCATAATAATTTAATGAATCCAAGTCATTAAATTTTATTTATCTTTAAGATAAACATTTCTTACTTAATCAAAGTATTTAAAACAATTTGTTTTCAAATTTACTTTAAATTCGATTTTAAACTTCATTTTAAATTTAAGATTTTAAAATTAATGCAATTTTATCTAAACAAGTTATAAAACAATTTAAAACATTTTTATCTCATATGTTAAAGAAACATCCACTTTATAAAATAAGTTTAAAAGAATTTAAATCCCAATACAATTTAAACATTCCAATCAATTTAAAAACACACTTAAACATTCCAAGTTATTTAAAAACAAATTCAATTTAAAAATTTCTTTTAATTTCAAATCTGAAATACAGCTTTAAACCTCATCCTAGTTTTAACTTAAATTTTAAAAGCTTTACTTACATTTTACATCTTCATTTTAAAATTCAAATTATTTAACCATTTCTAAAATAGTTAAAACAAATAAAATTTTAAAACTTATTTTATTTTAAAACTGAAATTCAAACCAAATCCCAGATTTAAAATCTCAGGTTCAAACTTATTTTAAAGCTTATATTTTACGATTTAAACTTTCCAGTTTAAATTCAAACCAATATTCCTTTATACCGTAAAAGTTGTTAAAACGAAATTTTAAATTTCAAACTTTAAATTATTCCAAACTCAGATTCTAACTTCTTGAATTCAGATTCAAATTCAGGTTTTAAACTTAGTTTAAAATTTTTTTTACATTTTAAAACTTCACTTTAAAACTTTAAAACTTTAAAACAGAACTGGTTCTGTTTATTTTTGTAAAACCTGAAACAACAAATACTCGAGCCTTCCCTGTACTGACTTCGAGTCCAAAGTTTAATTGCTTCGAGTTAAAACTCAAATTTCCCGAGACCAACATGATGCCATCAAATCTGTAACCCCTCAACATTCACCAGCATCACCACTCTATTCTGTGAACATGTACAGCGACGCCGGCCATCCTTGATCATCATCGCGACCTCCACATAGTCACCAATCATCATCACACATCACCCAAACACCAGAATCTAGCCATACAACGTCCACCCAAACCTGAAATCGAATCCAAGTTTACATCCAAACCTGGAACCAGTACACACTACAACCCCAAACCTATCAACACCTTCCCCCTGAAGCTTCGACCACCGTCACCACTAAAATTCCGGCGAAGCCTTCGACGACTCACCATCTTCCAATGCCCAAGGAATAGTCGAACTCGATCAACTATACTTGCCGAAATGATCACTTCTTTCCTAACCCAGAAAACTAGGGTTCAAATCTTCAAATCCAAATCACAACCTTCAAAATGAAATACACAACAATCTGATAATTTTCTCAACATCCCTGATAATTCCTCCTCCTCCAGAAACAATCTCGGAACCTCAAACCACTTGTGGCAATAGAGATGCCCCATAATACAAAATACTGATAATGAAGAACCGCCCTTTGAATATATCATTAAAAATTGTAATTCTAGGTTTAAAATTCATGATTTTGAATGATGTTTTGATATATAACCTTGAATATTCAAATCAATGTATTTGAAAATTTCACAAATTAAAGTTTGTTCATCTGTTTATAAACTTTAGAGATGATACAGGCTTGTTTAACTTAAGTAATATTTTCAATTCATAAACTAGATGGAAATAAACATAATTTGTTTCTGCCTTATCTAAACCAAGATTAAATCAAGATAAAAGGGATTTAAAATCAAGCAGAAGCTTAAAATTTGAGGAAACAGACATGTATCGGAAAACAAGCATGCATTCATAAATATATTCATATATATATATATATATATATATATATATGTGTGTGTGTATATATATATTCACAACAGATTCATAATATACTTTCATCTCTAATTAAAAGCATGCCATCAACTTTTACCTATTTAAAATTTAAAAGTGGAGTTACTCACAGTTTCAAAAATGCAGAGCAGAGCACCAGTTTGAAAAACCCTTTTGAATATCTTTTGCAAACTTGTTTGAATTCTTTAAAACTTTAATGCTTTGAATCCTTTAATCTTGAATGTTGCTGTTGTTTTTGCTTTAATTCCAGGTTGGCATGTATGGGCAAGTTTTCTAGATTGAAGAGAGAAATGCAGGTTGCTTGCTTGAAAATGAAATGCAGGATTTCTTGCTTTCCAGATTTTGAAAAATGAATGCAGGCTTGGAAATGAAATACAGGGTTTATGCTATGCATTTGAATAGGGGTTTTTGTTTTTTTATTTGCATGCAGAAAAATGTTTCAGGGATTTCAGATTTGCATGTTGGTTTATAGGGATTGAAGAATGCAGTTTGAATTAGAACAAGGAATGATTATGAAGAGTGATTTGTATTTTTGAAGAGATGAAAATGGATTTGCAGATTTGAGGAATTTATTTCACTGATTGAGGAAAAAGGCGTTTGAAAATGGAATTACAGAATTTTTTTTTGATTGAAGATGAACTATGGTTTTGATTTTTAGGATTGTTTCAGCTGAAAGAATTCTTAGTTTAGAATGAAAATGAGAAAAAGGGAAAGGAAAGAAAGAATGCATGTTTATATGACTTATTTATGATTTATTTAAAATCAAAGAAACTAAAAATTAAAATTTGACACTTGGCTTAAATTTTAACACTTGTTAGTATCCTTATTTAAACATCTAACACATGTTAAATTATGTTTCTAAGATATTTACATATGTCCCTTTAATTAATTAGTATTTATGATTAAAGTTAATGAAAGTTTTAAACTAAATTAATTAGTTTCTAATACTTAGTTATATATAGATAATAACTAAAGAATAAACCAAGTATAATTATAAATAAAAACAATAAATATATCAATTATTTGAAAATAATATTTTAAATCATTTTAAATAAATTTATAAAAGAGATTGTAAATTACTTATTATTTAATGAATAAATGTTTCACTTATAAGTTGTATTTTAAACTCTCATATTTAATTTACAAATCACATTTATTAATCAATATTTTTAAAAGAAATAAACAACATTTTTATAACTTTATTTTAATCTAAATTAATATTCAAACTTAAGTTAAAATATAACTTGAACAGATAAAAAAATTGTCTTCTGTATTTAGAATCATGTAGTTATTTTATTAAATAGTTTGAAAAGCTTAGTATTAAATAAAAAAACCAATTTCCAATTACCAAAATATTATAATTAGAAAATATGCTATATTAATTAAATTTAAAACTAAACTCATCTATTTAAAATATATATCAATATATACACATTATAAATAGAAAACAAATTTATTATCTTATTAAAAGATAAATTCACAAATTAATTATTTAATAAAAGAAGATTATTGAATCAATTCAAGTTTATTAACAAAAATTATCAAATTAATTTAATTTTAAACATAGATTATTAAATTTATATTGTCAAAAATTTCGGGATATCACAATCCTCCCCCCTTAAAAGAATTTCGTCCCCGAAATTTAAAACGAAGGTAATTTAATAATCTCATTAAAGATTTAATTTTAAAACACAGCATATATTAATCATATGCCAAAAACCAAAGCAATAAATTCACACAATCAAAAGAAATCTAATTATCCAGAAAAATTCTGGATAGAACTTCCACGAGTTTCCCCCAATATAAATATTGGAATACTCGCTCTATAGAATCAACACAATCAAAATTACTAAGCTATAGAGCTCCTATCTCATCTAGATCTACAAAAATAAACAGGATATCAGACTACAGATGAGTCTGACTCAACAACCAAATCCTCTTGAACTGCTGGTTCTACAACCAGAAATATCAAACACGTACTCCCTCAGAGATACGTTAAACACTCTGAATCTCAATTATCCAAACTGGTAATTCAACTCTTGGAAACCAAACACTTATCTTACCAGAACACAGAAGAGACCCAAAACACATCAGAGCTAGCTTCCCAGACTTACCAAAACTTATAGCTCCTTGGATCGGAGAAAATCTTAACCAAAACCCAATCTCCGACTCCGTAATCCAAATTCCTCTGTCTCTTATCTACAAAATTCTTCGGATGATCCTGGGTTACCAACATCCTTCCTGATCAGCACATCTCTACGCTGAAGCCTCTAGAAACAGACTGGAGTAAATCAACTCAACACAATGACCTCAAGATCAATCCAAAACCAAGAACACAAACTTTACTCCTCAACAACAGAAGACAGAAATAACTTCTCCTTATCCGGAAAAGAAAAGCAGATGCAACCCCAAACTACTTCCGCTGCACAACTCTGATCCGAAGTAGAAGAAAATGCTGATGAAGAGCATGAGCACAAACTGGACCACACATCCCAGAAATATGATTCAACGGTTCCATAAAAGAAAACTCAGAAATTCCTCTGAAACCTGACTGCTTCACCAACTTCTAACTCTAGGTACCATCCATCTACTAACTGAACCAACGGTACCAATCCGGGAATACTAGCCGATAAGAAAACTCGATCTCTAGATGCGGACAAACTTCTGACTTCCCTGAAGACATCTGGAAAATCTCCAACAACTCAAGAGAACACTCAACTATCGCAAGTAACTTTTGCGATCAACCCAGCCTAATCCAAAGAAACTTCTCTCTCTTTACCAATCAGAACAACTTATGCTGGCCTATCAATTCCCTCAAAGAAACGGATCCACTTTGCTGCTTCTGAACTCCACCTCAGAAAAACTACTCTGCCAGAAGACTTCCTGCCGACACAGGGCACTCCGAGCTGCACTACTAACACCAATGCCAAGGAATTCCCAATCCAAAGCTCTTCGAGAAACTCTGATCTCAAAGCAAACAAAAACACCCAGCTGTACTCAGCCACATCACCAAACCAGACACACTTCCTTACTCTTATTCCAAAGAAACATCTTCGGAAATATCCATAGTCACTGCGTCTCATCACGCAGCTACTACTTCCTGAGGTATCAAGACACCATCACTCGCTTGCTTCTGCCCAACTAACAGATCCAAACTCAACTCACCAAACTCTGCACTTCAAAGATGAACTCCGAACCTTAACAGGTTTCCTTCAGAGATCGATGAAATCCTTACTCCAAGCTAAACTCATTCGAAACGGTATTAGGTCTACAGTCTCGACAGATACACTTCAACCTCATCACTCAAACTCCAACCAATGTAGTAGTCATGTTACACACACCACTACCTCATCTACCTTTATATCTTATATTGGAAAAACCTGTACAGGTAATCCAACAAATAGGTAGAAATAAAATATAAATATATATATATATATATTAAAAATACAAATACGCTCTCTCAAGATAGACACCGTTCCAAAGTCTAGGTATTCGCTCAACCTAGCGCTCTCATACCAATTGTGACGACCCGACTTTCATCTCCTAGAAAGTCGCATCATCTTGAAGAAAGAAAGGGATAGAAAAGAGAAAAGAAAGAAAAGAAAGAAGAAACAACATCAGAATCTCAACAGCGGAACGAATAAATTATATTAATAACATAAGTATTACATAGTATACAACAGATATCAGAGTTACACAGACAATGCAACACATACTAGACAGTTATAAACAACTGTCTAGTTATTACAACTCAATACAATACAAAGAAATCACTCAAAGATGCCAACACAACGGAACACTAAATATCTACACGTAGAAGCCCCCTGCTCCATTGCTCCTCCACAATTCGTCAAAGCTAACCTGAATCCCTTGGCTACTCGTAAAAATTTGAGTACCCAAGAGTTTAAGAAAACAGAAATAAACTCCGGGTCAGACATGGGTCTGGTGTGAGTAATAGGTTAAAGTTGCTTAGGTATCACGTAAGACTTCCCACACATAAACATGGAAAAGTTTTTACCTTACGCTAACCAAAACATTTGATAGAAAAATCCAGTGATATTATAATAGGTCTAGGGTTTTCAAGTAAATATGAAATAGCCGAAATTGTTACATTCATTAAATTCCAGCTACTAGCCACAAAAGTGGGTAATACAATCAAAACCGAGGGCACTTACTGGATTTTGGATTCCATATAATGGCTGGGCTACCGGGGTAACGCCCGTCACGGTACGTGGCCTAGATCACTGTACCGAGGATCACTCCCAATCCCCTGCAACACAAAGTCGAAACCATTCCTTACTGAACAGTCCCGAACAAGACCACCCCGCAGTTGTGATCAGCAACCTCACCACATAGCCGAAATAAAGGGACATCTAGAAAGGTGTAAATCTCGTCCTACTTGGGCATGACCCACTTAGACTTGCTGCACCTCCCCTGTTTTAGCCATTCCCGGTTGATGAGGCTTGAGGCTACGATTACCTTTATAGGACACATCACTTAGAATGCTCATCGTCCACCTGACGATGTTCTGAAAGCATTCATTCCATACAAGTTCGTTCCGGGTTCGAACGAAACCGAAGGCATTATCTCGTTACACTCATTTTGGAATTACCCTCAGAGTTAACGACGATAACCCTTGCACTCTGAATCTTCATCTTCACTTGAGATTCACGACCTATCGTTAATTTGGATCGATGAGGTTTACGGATATCCAAATATGGAAACCCGATCCCGGTCTCATCGAAATCCAAAATGTGTCTTTTAAGGCCAAGTTGTTTTGGAGTTTAAAACAATTCAATTCATTATCTATATACACACAGATAGATTATTCACAACATAACAATGGATAATCAATATTATCATTACAACAGATAATCCATATCATCATTATAAACAGATAATCCATATTATCATCAGAATGCAACCAATGCATCCATATCACACAGCATTATTCATCTCATAGCTGAGATTACAAACCATTAAAGGCCACCAATATCATCCGTTCATACATAAGCAATGATCTAATGATCACTCCATTTATAATTATTTTAAAATGAATTAAATTAATTACTTAATCTCTAATTAATTTAAAATGAATTAAATTAATTACTTCATCATTAAAATCCTTCTTACCTTAACAACTAATTGATTGCATTAAATAATCACTATCTCATTATTCATTTCAAATAATCATTCGTGATTAACAGTATTTCTAATTACAATAAGCAATTAGCCTTTAAATTAATTACACAAGCTAATTATACTTAACTCTTTGAAATAATTAACTTTTAATTACTTAATCAATAAATTGACTAAAGTTAATTACATTAATCCTTTATTAATTACTTCATTTATTATTTTCCCTTAATTTTTCAATTCTAAATTACATCATTAATTTTATTAATTAATGATTTCTAATTACCTTATTAATTAATCTCTCTATTTAAAATTAGTTACATTAAGTAATTAATCTTTAATTAAACCACACATATATTAATCACCCTTGATTAATAACAATCCAGTAATTAACTACCCTTAATTACTCATTCCATAAATTAATTTCTCTTAATTAATTATCTCGATTAATCCCTTGATTAATTACAACGTAATTTAATCTAAATTACTTCCATTATCAACATCTTTAACTACATTCAATAATTATCAATTAATTACTTCCCTAAGTAATTACAATCCCATTAAATACGTTAAGTAATTATTCATCAATCATCAAGTGTTTAAATTAATTAGCATTAATTAATTAATCTAAACTAATCACATTAACACAATTAATTACATTAAGTTATTAATTTTTATTAAGTAATTAAACTTAAATAATTACAAAAATGATTATTATAAATTAATCAATCTAATTAATTATTAAAAATTAATCACGTTAATTAATTGTTAAATAATCTTAAGTTAATAACCTTCATTAACAAATCTTTAATTACATTACTAAGAAATTAACTCAGAATAACCATCATTAATTACAAATTAGTTAATATTTAATTACCAATTAATTAATCCCTAATTATTAAATTAATTAAGTGTTAATTAAAATCTTAATTAATCCTTAATTACATGATTAATTAATTCTTTAATCATTCATTAAAATCTACTTAATAATCCTTAATTACAAATTAATTAATCTTAAGTCTTTAATTAATCAATCTAAAAATTCTTAATTATTTAATTAATCATCCATATAATTAATTAATTAAATCATTAATTAATTATTCATTTTAATTATCTTATTAATTTAATGAATCCAAATCATTAAATTTTATTTATTTTTAAGATAAACATTTCTTACTTAATCAAAGTATTTAAAATAATTTGTTTTCAAATTTACTTTAAATTTCATTATAAACTTCATTTTAAATTTAAGATTTTAAAATGAATGCAATTTTTTCTAAACAAGGTTTAAAACAATTTAAAACATTTTTATGTCATATGTTAAAGAAACATCCACTTTATAAAATAAGTTTAAAAGAATTTAAATCCTAATTCAATTTAAACATTCCAATCAATTTAAAAACACCCTTAAACATTCCAAGTTATTTAAAAACAAATTCAATTTAAAAAATTCTTTTAATTTCAAATCTTAAATACAGCTTTAAACCTCATTCTAGTTTTAACTTAAATTTTAAAAGCTTTACTTACATTTTACATCTTCATTTTAAAATTCGAATTATTTAACCATTTCTAAAATAGTTAAAATAAATTAAATTTAAAAATTTATTTTATTTTAAAACTGAAATTCAAACCAAATCCTCGATTTAAAATCTCAGGTTCAAACTTATTTTAAAGCTTATATTTTACAATTTAAACTTTTCGGTTTAATTCAAACCAATATTCCTTTATACCTTAAAAATTGTTAAATTAAATTTTAAATTTCAAAATTTAAATTAATCCAAACTCAGATTCTAACTTCTTGAATTCAGATACAAATTCAGGTTTTAAACTTAGTTTAAAATTTTGTTTACATTTTAAAACTTTACTTTAAAACTTTAAAAACAGAACAGGTTCTGTTTATTTTTGTAAAACTGAAACAACAAATACTCGAGCCTTCCCTGTATTGACTTCGAGTCCAAAGTTTAATTGCTTCGAGTTAAAAATCAAATTTCTCGAGACCAACACGATGCCACCAAATCTGTAACCCCTCAACATTCACCAGCATCACCACTATGTTCTGTGCACATGTACAGCGACGCCGACCATCGTTGATTATCATTGCGACCTCCCCACAGTCACCGATCATCATCACAGATCACCCAAACACCAGAATCCAGCCACACAACGTCCAACCAAACCTGAAAACGAATCCAAGTTTACATCCAAACCTGGAAACAACCAGTGCACACTACAACCCCAAACCTGTCAACACCTTCCCCCTGAAGCTCCGACCACCGTCACAACTAAAACTCCGGCGAAGCCTTCGACAACTCACCATCTTCCAATGCCCAAGGAATAGTCGAACTCGATCAACTATACTTGCCGAAATGATCACTTCTTTCCTAACCCAGAAAACTAGGGTTCAGATCTTGAAATCCCAATCACAACCTTCAAAATGAAATACACAACAATCTAATAATTTTCTCAACATCCCTGATAACTCCTCCTCCTCCAGAAACAATCTCGGCACCTCAAACCACTTGTTCCGACAGAGATGCCCCATAATACAAAATACTGATAATGAAGAACTGCTCTTTGAATATATCATTAAAAATTGTAGTTCTAGGTTTAGAATTCATGATTTTGAATGATGTTTTGATATATAACCCTGAAACTTCAAATCAATGTATTTGAAAATTTCACAAATTAAAGTTTGTTCATCTGTTTATAAACAATAGAGATGATAGAGGAATGTTTAACTTAAGTAATATTTTCAATCCATAGTTTATAATGGAAATAAACATAATTTGTTTCTGCCTTATCTAAACCAAGATTAAATCAAGATAAAAGGGATTTAAAATCAAGCAGAAGCTTAAAATTTGAGGAAACAGACATGTATCAGAAAACAAGCATGCATTCATAAATATATTCATATATACATATATATATATATATATATATATATTTACAATAGATTCATAATATATTTTCATCTCTAATTAAAAGCATGCAATCAACTTTTACCTATTTAAAATTTAAAAGTGGAGTTCCTCACAGTTTCAAAAATGCTGACCAGAGCACCAGTTTGAAAAACCCTTTTGAGCATCTTTTGCAAACTTATTTGAATGCTTTAAAACATAAGTTCTTTGAATCCTTTAATCTTGAATGTCGCTGATGTTTTAATTTGCTTTAATTCCAGGCTGGCATGCAGGGGCAAATTTTGCAGATTAAAGGGAGAAATGCAGGTTGCTTGCTTGAAAATGAAATGCAGGATTTCTTGCTTTCCAGATTTTGAAAAATGAATGCAGGCTTGGAAATGAAATACAGGGTTTATGCTATGCATTTGAATGGGGGTTTTTGTTTTTTTATTTGCATGCAGAAAAATGTTTCAGGGATTTCAGATTTGCATGTTGGTTTATAGGGATTGAAGAATGCAGTTTAAATTAGAACAAGGAATGATTATGAAGAGTGATTTGTATTTTTGAAGAGATGAAAATGGATTTGCAGATTTGAGGAATTTATTTCACTGATTGAGGAAAAAGGCTTTTGAAAATGGAATTACAGAATTTTTTTTTGATTGAAGATGAACTATGGTTTTGATTTTTAGGATTGTTTCAGCTGAGAGAATTCTTAGTTTAGAATGAAAATGAGAAAAAGGGAAAGGAAAGAAAGAATGCACGTTTATATAACTTATTTATGATTTATTTAAAATCAAAGAAAATTAAAATTAAAATATGACACTTGGCTTAAATTTTAACACTTGTTAATATCCTTATTTAAACATCTAATACATGTTAAATTATGTTTCTAGGATATTTACACATGTCCCTTTAATTAATTAGTATTTATGATTAAAGTTAATGAAAGTTTTAAAGTAAATTAATTAGTTTCTAATACTTAGTTGTATATAGATAATAATTAAAGAATAAACCAAGTATAATTATAAATAAAAACAATATATATATAAATTATTTGAAAACAATATTTTAAATTATTTTAAATAAATTTATAAAAGAGATTGTAAATTACTTATTATTTAATGAATAAATGTTTCATTTATAAGTTGTATTTTAAACACTCATATTTAATTCACAAATCACATTTATTAATCATTATTTTTAAAAGAAATAAACAACATTTTTATAGCATTATTTTAATCTAAATTAATATTCAAACTTAAGTTAAAATATAACTTGAACAAATAAAACATTTGTCTTATGTATTTAAAATCATATAGTTATTTTATTAAATAGCTTTGAAAAGCTTAATATTAAATAAAAAACCAATTTCCAATTACCAAATTATTATAATTAGAGAACATGCTATATTAATTAAATTTAAAACCAAACTCATCTATTTAAAATATATATAAATATATATACATTATAAATAGAAAGAAAATTTATTAACTTATTAAAAGATAAATTCACAAATTAATTATTTAATAAAAGAAGATTATTGAATCAATTCAAATTTATTAACAAAAATTATCAAATTAATTTAATTTTAAACATAGATTATTAAATTTGTAATGTCAAAAATTCGGGGATATCACACAAATAGGTCACAAAAATCTTTTCTCGTGTAGGTGTAATGGCGAGCTAAGGAACAACAACAATGTTTCCTGGATTCTGGCTGTTCCAGGCACACAACGAGCTATAAACAAAAGTTCCTTCGCCTAGTATAAAGGTAGCAGAATCACAATGGGCAACGATGAAAAATTATCGGTAAAGTTAAAATAGGTAACGATATGTTTATTTGAACAATTTATTAAATGTGATTATCTGTACCATAATCTAATTTAAATTAGCCAGTTAAGTGATAGTAAAATAATTTTTTTTATTCCGACTTAGTCTTATTCGATATGTTCTTATATGACTTGTTTTTATGTTTTGGTTCTGATTTGTGCAAAATATTGACCAATCATCATTTCATTTTTGAACTAATTCATATTCATTTGGTTGGATTACTAATGATGTTTTATTAATTGATGATTGCTCAAGATACTCGTGGATCTATTTGGTTATTCGAGACTTGTCATTATGGTCAATGATTTGTTTATTTGCACGGTTACAATTTAAATTTAAAAGAATTTGATTTAAAAGCTGTTAAAAATGATTTTAAGATATTTTGCTGAACACTTCATGGTCTGGTCTATGATATCTAATGATAAATCCTGAGTCAAAGGGTGTTAATGTGAAAATCGGACGCTAACACCAAAAATGTTAACGTGAAAATCGGACGCTAATACCCCGGTGTCAATTGAAGTTGAATGAAAGCACCACCCGTGTATATGGGAACTACAAGCAAGTAGAGAAAATACAGAAAAAAGCAGAAAAGACAACAATTTTTATAGTGGTTCGGCTTAGAGTAAGCCTACGTCCACTTTAACTCTCTTTATTACTGAATTTGATTACAACCTTACAACAATCCTCAATTACAACACACTTTAGACCAGTAGATCAAACTTTGATAGAGAATAATCTTCCGAATTCATGTTGAATGATGTAGATTTTCTCTTGGAGATCGTCGTAGTGTCCTTGGTGTTTGGAGTACTTGAAGTCTTGAGTGAGTCGAGAATTCTACAGAGTATCGGCGCTTGAAATGGTCGGCCAAAAGTCCTTTTCTAGTTGGAGTTAGGGCTGTATTTATAGGAGTGATTCTGAGCATGATTTTCTTTCCAAGTCTTAGGTTGTGGACGACCTAAGTTAGGTCGTAGGTCGTAAGTCGTAGGTCGTAGGTCGGCGATGACCTAAGGAATCTCTCGTATCTGTTGCTTCTTGAACTTGTCTTTATCTGCTTAGGTCTTGTACGACTTATCATAGGTCGTAGGTCGCGAGCAGTTTTAAGTTGTGGTGGGACAAGGTCGTACTCAACTCCGGAACGGGTTACGGGTTAGTAAGTTGTAGGTCGTAGACGACTTATGAGAGTAGTTGGCGATCTTAGAACGCTGAGGCATTCAATGTAGCGACCTAGGCTAAGTCGTTAACTCGTTAGGTCGCTAAGTCTTAAATTCTCTCAGGTCGGTAGGTCGTTGGCTTTTTAGGTCGCTTGATAAATGAGTCGTGTATGAACGAGTTAGTAGATCGTGAGCGACCTAATATAGGTCGTGAGCGACCTATGATAGTAGGTGAAACTTTTCTTTGCTTTAACTTGCTAAGTCGCTACCTTGCTAGGTCATGAAATTACAGAAATCTTTAGGTCGCGGATAGCTTTAGGTCGTTGAGGAACGAAGTCATTAGGTCGCTAAAAACTTTAGGTCGCCGAGTGCTTTGTGACGTTAGGTCGCTAAGACAATTATGCCGTTAGGTCGTTGAGACTATTAGGTTGTTAGATACTCTTAGGTCGTTGGGCTGCTGAGTTATAGGTCGCAGAGTTTTAGGTCGTAGAGTTTTAGGTCGCGGCAGAAATGGGAGCTAACATTTACCCCTCGAAGTACATGCCTATGTCATAGGTCGTATGCTTCGACTTAACTTTGCTAGGTCGTGAGCGACCTAAAACATATACTAACTCGCGCGTCTACTCGTCTTCTTCTTTCAGCCCCATATAAATTTGTTAGGTCGCTACTCCCTCCTTACTCACCTGCTTCGATTTCCCGCGCTGCCATTAACAGAATTCCACGATTTTAAAGACGAATTCAAGTTAATAATTCAGCGATTCATCCTTGCTATCAAATTACGTAAGTATCTTCGATCTTTATCCATTCCACGATCACCATCGAACCACGAACTCTAACCTCCGAACCCCAGACCAATTTTGCACGTCGTACTTCACTTTGAGTCATGTTGTGATCGATTTTTGATCGTCACTGGTTATTGTTGTTGTTGTGATTCACAAAAGCACAGTAGTGAGTTAGATTTATGATAGATCGGAGATATGTTGAATCGGTTTTTCGAATGATTTGGTGGTATGAAAAGATGATGAACTTCACGAATAGGACGATGGATTTCGTGGTGTTGGCGTTAACGGGTTATCGGGTCTGGTGAGTTTTTGCGTGAATAGGAAGTCAGCGACTTAGTGGATCTGAGCGTTCTAAGATAACTCACGACCTAAGGGAAGCTGGATGACCTTCAAACTCGCGACTTAACTTTTAGGCCGCGTTGGGATTTGAACGACCTAACTTTCTTGAATGACTGCATAGCGACTTAACATATCAACGACCTATCTTTTGCGGCAAGGTTCTAGGTCGCAACCGAGTTAGGACTTGACAAATTTGCATTGCCTTGAAATTTTTAACTTACACAGTGCGACTTAAGATAACTCCGACCTATGTTAGGTCGCTGGACGACTTAGGACTTGTAATTGGGAAAGTTTGACTGAACTTGATTTTGAACTTTGAACGTTGAACCGCCTGGACTTTGTTGCATCTCTTTACAGATAGTTTTAACTTTAATGCTAATAACCTGTAAGACACAATATCTGCAGAGAATTAGGACGAATATACTGCCATTGACTGCCCACATCGAATGACAGATTAGTCTATAAAGAAAAATCAATCTTAAATGAACTGTGCGAACGAAATGTTGTAAACCAACCAATCCAAGTAAAGTATTAAAGAAAAACTAAAATAGTCAACTAAAGCTGATTCGTTTGCATTAACACTACACTTGAGTTTTAAATTAACAAGTCTTGAAATCTCGTAATCGACCAATTGTCAACTAGTTTAATTTCAGTTATGTTTGCTTTCTATTTTTGTTAGTTCTGCACAACACTTTACACTTTTTAGGAAACGTGCACCTTCTTATTTGAACGTCCAGTTCCTTGTATAGAATGACTTCTCAACAAGAAGAAACAGAATCGGCTGAAGAGACCTTCCCAATCGCTACTCCATTGGTTAATCCTCCAGAGAGAATTTCAACCACGCTGACATACAAAGTTTTCCGCCAACTATGCACTCTGTTTGGCATTGCTGAAGCAGATGCCATTCTTCCTGAGAGAAGCGACACTGCCGATATACCACCTTCTGGTTTTGTAGCAGTTAATCGTCAAATGTGCATGAGTGGAGCTATCCCTCCTTTTAACGACTTTCTCCAACGGCTTCTTCTCTGACTAGCTATCTCCCCCTTCCAGCTGCACCCCAATGGCTATGCCATTCTGATGGGATTATGTGTGTTATTCGGAAGGACGCTGGATCGCCTTCCGAGTTTTGATGAAGTTTGCTATTTGTGCACATTTTCCAAAAATAAAGATCACCCTTCCATCATTCTTGTGAGAAGCGCTAGGAACCGTAAATTAATAATTGGCCTTCCCGAAAGTGCTCACGGTTTCCAAAGCAAATTTTTCTTCGTTCGCTGTCCTCCGGGATTCTATGCTACCTGGAGAGTAGGAAGTAAGAGCATTTATCTTTGTTCCTGATGTTTTTCTCTGAGCTTTTCATAGCCTGAGTTGTCAAATGTTAACTTCGCCTTTTACTTTTCAGTGCTTCCTCCTCCTTCTAGGGATTCCAGTCATATACCAACTTTCGAGAGGCTTAAGGCTGTGCCAGTTGAGGAGAGAGGCATTCAATTTCTGCTGAAAGACGAATTTTTGCATCAGTACGAACTTTTGCATACTTCTCGCTCCACACATCCTCATGAAATCCCGGACTCCCCGGCTAGAGCATCGGATGCCCCAGTTTCTACCGACACATCCATACCAAAAGGACCTGCTCCCGAGGCTTCACTAGTGAAATGCTCCACTTCTGTTGATGTTACGGGGCCATCTGACGAACTTGCCCCGGTTATTGAGGAAGAAGAGCCTCAGGGATCTCCCCAACGTTCACAGAAATCTGGTGAAGAAGCCGAGAAAACCAGCCCTGTCAAGCAGAGCAGGGACGACACTTTCGAAGGGCTGAGCAACCTCTTTGCCACCTCACAAGAGATCTTTAAAGATGATCTTATCACTACCGGGGTTTCTTCTTCAGTGGTCGAGGTGACTTCTACTCTGCAACAGACTCCGTCGACTCAAGAGTTGACGCTAATTACTACACCCACAACTACTCCACAATTAAAGAGTGGTTCGTAGTTTGCCACGCGTAGCTTGCACATCACACACACTTAGAATCTTTCGGCACTTTTATGCTTCTGACTCTTTGTACTTTGAAGAATTCTAAAGTTGTGTTTTTTCCAATTTCAGGTTCTTCAATGAAGCGAGGTGGCTCGTATTATGATGACTTCCAGCGATACGGGAGACGCAGCCAGTATGACTATAAGCGTTATCTTCCTGTTCACAGAGAGACTGATGAAGAGAGGGCCGCTCGGAAGGCTCGGGAGAGACGTGCCCATGAAGAACGTTATGGAAGACCGGATGACCGATATGATTCTTCCCATAAAGAGGGTGACTCCCACAAACGCAAATCTCACGATGACAGAGGGAAGAGTCACATAACTAAGGACCCAAGTAAACGGGCTAAAGTCAGTGAGCAACCAATGCCTGCAACTTCTGAAAAGATTACCGCTCCTATTCCTTCTCAGTCTCCTGCCCCTTCCCGTACTGATATCCAGGCAATCATTAACAGGCTTTCTTACCAAGTTGGATGTAACATTCCGAAATTTTTGAAATTTAAAATTTGATTAATTGTATGAACTTTGGGATCTAACTAGTAAAAATTTAATCTAAATTTAATATTGTTGATATTAATATTACACATTAATATAGAATTAAATAAAAAGAGATATTGATAGATGATCTTTTAATAGAATTTAAAATTTGTTAAAGTAAGTTATGATGAAATTATAAAATTTAAATAACATAATCATAATCTAAACAAACAAAAAAATAAATAAACAAATAGTTAAATAAAAGATCAAACAAATAAATAAACAAATAGTTAAACAAAAGATCAAACAAATGAACAAATAAGTAAACAAATAGTTGAACCAAAGAACAAACAATGAACAAAAGAATAAACAAACAAATAAATGAACAAATGAACAAATGAACAAACAAAAGAACATGCTTGTATTAAATGCTATTACTCCTTTTCAGGTACAAGAGTAATTCAGCCGAAATTTAGTCAACAAAAAATAATAATAATAATAATAATATAGAAAATGTACTTATAGGATATAATTGAACAAGAACATGCTCACATTTAATGCAAGCATTTACAAAGAACATACCTGCATTCAATGCCTTTACTTCCAGCATGGTTTATCCTGTACTTGTTTTAATAAACTTCAGTAAAAAAAAATCTGTTATAAAGAAACATCAATTGCCTTAGTTATTTCATTCAACAAACTTCTGCAAACCTGATTTTGTATGCTCTGCATTTCATCTGCAAACTTCTGCAAACTTCTGCAAATCTGTTATAAAGAAACCATAGTGCTTTCTGTTTCAAAACAAACAGGTGAGTAGACATAAATTCCTAAAGTTATAAGTTAAATTTAAAAATCAGTAAAGATGATTCATTGTTATAAAAAGAATTGTATCTGTTTAATATTTGAATAAAACCCTGTGCATATATATGTTACTTTGTTCTTCTCTGTTGGTTGTACAGGTTACAAATTTGTTCAAACATTGTCAAACTTTAAACCTTTCTCAAACAAGATGTTTTAAACTTAAGTTATGATTTAGCAAACTGTTTCAAGCTCGAGAAAGAAGAACCACTTATATCCAGGTTGAAAGACAAATTGCTGAAGAAACAAACAGTTTTTTTTTTAACTCAGAGTAACTCTCTGTTTCAAACTTGCTACCAAGTGAGTAAACATGATTATGTGAAGGATTTTAAGTTGTTTTGAAACAGTTTAAACTTCAATAGTAAACTGCCTTTGTTCATGCTTCTTGTTTTAAGTCATGGATTATGTTTTATAAAGATTTTAAAACATACAGTAAGTTTATCACCACTGTAACTTTGGTTTACAGGTAATCCACAAATATTAAAAAAATAAACTGTTGTGAAATATTGATTCAAGGATATGTATTGAATCTATACTGCAGGACATGAATTTTAAAACAAAATTCTTGGTTTTTTGTTTAATATGCAGAGAGTAGTTAGTTTTGAACAAAAAATTGCATTTTTCTGAATCTTTGATTTTTGAATCAATTTTAAATGCTGAAAATTTTCATACAGCAAGTTTAGTCCTTTACAAATCCTAGAAAAATGCTCAAATATTTTTCGAATGCAAGGATTTCGAGAGTGGATCGAAGTTAGGGTTTAAGGTTCGAGAGTTTTGATGGGTAGAACGCGAGACGTGTTCGTCTCCTCTGAAGCATCGAGTTGCGAAAGGCTTTGGGAAAAGGACGAGTGTGGTGTTGAGACGGTGGGGACGGAATCGAAGCTTCTCCGGTGAAACGAGGAGCGGCGGCGAGGCGTTTAAAGTTGGGTCTGTTCGAATATTAGTTTGAACGAAGGGGTGAATCGCGACCCAGTGTTTTTTTTTCGAAGTGAAGCTCGATCTCGAGGTAGGGGAGGGAGAGCGACTTGGTGGTGATCGCGGTGGTCACCGGAGTAGAGCCGCGGTGGTGTACACGTGCACGCAGCGTCGTGTGTCAGGGGCGCGTTGAATTGTTCCACCAGCCTGATAAGTTGAAGAAAATAAAAGGGGAGGAGTAGTGTATCAGTGTAAATTTAGTTGGGGAAGAAAGGAATGTTGGGTAGGGGAATGTACAGGTTTGTACTTAGAAAAAATGGGAAAAGAAAAAAAATAACACGGGTTGTTTTTTTGAAATGACTCGATGCAAACATGAAAATTCTCGCGTGTGACCAGAAGCAAGTCTCGAGACCCATATACAAACAGTCCTTTTACTTTAAAATTTTCAAATTTTAATGAAGCTGTTAAAATATGTTCAAAACAATAACTTGACTAAGACTTTAAGTTAATATAAAACAGAAGTAAGGTGTTTACAGTAATTAAATTTTAATTTATTTGATTTTGATACATCATTTATAAAGTCATCAATAATAAATAATATAATTTAAAAGAAAATTAAAATAAAATGTTGTTTAAAACTAAATCTTAACCTTTTGAGGTGATTTATTGAACATGGTTTAAAAGAAATAATCAGAGCAATTTAAATTATCTTTTGGTTCATTTAAACGATTAATGATTAGTTAATATAATCCCTTAAGAAAAAAAAATTTACCTAGTAAATTAATTTATATTAAAGTTTAAATAAAAATAATAATAATAATTAAGATTTAATAAATTAATAATTAAGATAAAATTGATTATGAAATTAATTAAGAAGTGATAAATTAATGAAAATGATTAAGATCTAATCAACTGTAATTGATTGTAAATAATCATTGATTTAAGATTTCTAAAGAAAGTAACTATGTAATAAATAAAACTAAACCGTGTGATTTATTTATCATAATTAAAAATGCCTTGACTGTTCTTGAATTCTGTATGTTGGATTGATATTCCTGCAATTGATATGATGCTATGTGATATTAAATGTTTTGAGCTGAGCTGTGATATTGGTATTACTACTGTATGATTTGTAAAAAACCCATTGGCCCGAAAACGACATTTAAACTTCGATGCGACAGGGAATCGGATTTCAGTTGGTTATCCGAAACCCACATCGACTCTGTGAATATTTGTGAATGACATCCACATGTTTTGAAATTTGACACCCACTATTCGAATTAACCGGGAAAGGACCTTTGTGTCATATAACCCATTTCGAATATGTAATTTGACGTTATGGATAGCAATTGAAGGCCGGTGTTGAAGACCGGGTATTTGCGAGAGCGATAGGATGATCTGTCGATTGACTCTGCACCGAGTTGCTCCGGTATAGAGTTCTCCATATGTGATGGGGAATCCGATCAGGATTGTGGATATCCGGATTGCAAGGACTTCTTTGGAAGTGCCTTCGGTTCTGTTCGAACCCGGAACAGACTTGTATGGATAGTATGTCTGACATTACAAATTGAGATATAAAGCCGATTTCTTTCAAATGTATTTCTGTTGGTGGTGGAGAATTTATTCTTTAAGCTTAACACCCTTCTCTGAGACGTACGAGCTCAGAGGTTATATAGTTGAAGTTATCAGCGATATATTCCCAATTTGGTAATGTGACATGCTGAGTGTTGCTGAAATGATCATTGTGTTGATTATTGTGATAGGATCGTTTATTTGATCGTCTATCTTGGTGATCATTTCTATGATCATTTGTTGACCCAAAGCACGGCTTTTGTATAAAGTGTGTTTTTGTGGACATGACTTCGTCGGACCTCACACCCCGAAATGGTCGAAACAGGAAAGATGCAGCAAGGTTATTGGGGTAGCACCCCTTAGGGTATGTGCATTTCCTTCTGGATAGAAGTGGTATCATGGTATGGAGCCCAGATACTTAACTTATGTGGATATCGCAGATATATATATATGATTTTGTGATTTGTTGCTGGGGCCCCGGTTAAAGGTTGGTTACGACCGGGAGATGGCATACTCGTGTCAGTAGTTACCCAGTTAGGGGTAACCCGGCCTTGTGTTGGCAGAGATCCGGTTTGGTTCTCGGGGACGTCCTTCCAGAGGCGTTCTCATGTGGCAATGGGAAGTTCCTTGGCCTGACCATTTGTTGGAAATCCAATTCCAAATACGAAACCCTGTACGGTTTTAGTTGTAGAACCTGCCATTTACTTATGGTGGTCACCACTGTTTAGATGGTAGCTATAGTAGGCATAGTTCGAAATGTCTATGCTGGCTAAGATTAATATTCTACTTTCGAAATGATTTACTTCACTATGCACTAGTGATAATATCAAAGAATTTCTTTTCTCGTATCAAGCATATTTAACTATCATAAGAAGAAATCTCCTCCAATTCTGCGTTTGCATTGTGTGTGTGGCGGGAGGTCTTATGGTAGTTCCATTTTCAAAAGCATTCCGAAAATTCTTTTATAAATCTTGTTATTTAAATACAACTGTTTTGTTTACTCATACCAGTCCCATGACTGATCCGGAGTTTATTGTTTTCTTTCCTAAACTCTGGGTGCCCATTATTTCCACACGGGCAGCCTAGTAACAGGTTTAGGTTATTTTGGAGTAGCAGTATTTTGGAGCTCTTATCTTGGAGATATATTAGGAGCTTTTGGAGATTGCAGGTGTTAGCTTTTGGGAGTTCGTTAGCATCTCTCTCATTTGAGAACTTTTGGATATATGTTCACTGTTGTATTATCATGATGTTGTATTTAGAGATCGTGGTATATGTATTTATGTACTCTGTTGCAGTATGGATATTATGTTGATGTTGTAACAGTGATATTATTTATGATATTGATTCTGTTCCGCTGTTTTATATTCATCTAATTGTTGTTATAAGCTCCGGCGATGCGAATTTGATGTCGTTTATTGGACATCGAGTTTGGGTCGTCACAAATTGGTATCAGAGCTGTTGGTTGAGTAAGAACTTTAGCTACGGAGTATAACACATTAGATGGCTCATTAGAGATAGGGTGAAGTATACCATAGAATGAGTATAATCAAAATTGAAACTTTGAAATTTCTTAGTCTATTTCTTTTTACTGCTGATATTCCTTAAGATATTTCGCCTGTATATCTAAATCAATTTTCTTACTAGTCTCAGATAGTGAAAATGAGTGGACGCAGAGGAAGAATTAGGGGTCAAGGCAATGCTGCAGCACCAAATCAAATTCCCGCAGCCGCAGAAGCAGTAATAGAAATTCAGCAGCAGCCGGACTTGGCTGAATTATATAAGAAATTTGAAAAGCTTGGTGGAAAACCCTTTATTGGCAAAGAGTCAATTATTGACGCTCAAGCTTGGGTAAGATCGTGTGAAAAGATTTTTAAAGGGCTAAAACTGCAGGATGAGCAGAAAAGACTTATAGCTTCTTGGCAACTACAAGGAGAAGCTTCAGCTTGGTGGGAAACCATCATTATAGATGAACCCGAGGAAGAATTTACTTGGGATCGTTTTAAAGAAGTGTTTGAGAAACGTTACATGCCATCAGCGGGAGTTTCTAGAATGTATCAGGAATTTCTGGATTTGAAACAAGGAAGTTTGGCGTTTGAAGAATACTTGAATAAATTCAGTGAACTATCTCGGTTTGGCCCGGAATTGCTAAATACACCTCTGAAGAAAAACGAAAGGTTTATCCGGGGAATGAACCAGAAATATCATGGAAGAATGACAGGTCATGTTAAAGAATCTTTTTCGGATTTGGTAGATATGGGGTATAGGTACGCTACTCTTGATATACAAAAAGCAACTATGGAGAAAGGTAATTCAGGTAGTCAGAATTATAAAAAGCGAAAATTCGGAGGCAAGAAACCTTGGCAAGGCAATGAGAAGAAGAGGAACACTCAAGGAAGAGCAACAGAAAATGTCACTTGTTACAACTGCAAAGAGAAAGGCCACTATTCAAATGACTGCCCAAAACCGAAGAAACCAGCTAGAGAATGTTACAATTGTCATAAACTGGGACATTTAGTTAAAGATTGCCCACTGATGAAGCCAGCGCAGGTGGCAAAGGTTTACACGATAAAGGAGGAACCCTCATCTTCAAAAGCTGACAAAGGGAAAAGTGTTTTGGAAGGTAACCTTACTATTAATAATAGAACTGTTAGAGTTTTATTTGATACAGGAGCTTCACATAGCTTTATCTCCCAACAAACCGTAAATGAATTAGGACTTGAAACTAAATTTGCTGACGATCTTATTTGCGTGAAAAATCCGGTTGGAGGTCCCGCAAATCTTAGTTCATATTGTAAGAGAGTTCCTATTTCATATGCTAGCTATAAATTTCCTATCAACCTTTATGTCCTCGAATTTGACGAATTTGAAATCTTACTCGGTATGAACTGGTTATCGAGATACGATGCTAGATTGGAGTGTAGTAATCGGACAGTTTTAATCAAAACAAGCCTTGGAAATTTTATTGAAATCTCTTGTGAGAATCCAAGTCCAAGGAGCAACAGATTGATGTATACTTTGGGAAATCTTGAACCCACTTTGCAGTCTATACCTGTTGTTCGGGATTTTTCCGACGTATTCGAAGAAGTGAAATCTTTACCTCCTCATCGAGAAATAGAATTCCGAATCGATCTTGTACCTAATACTCGTCCTGTTGTTCATGCAAGTCGCAGAATGGCACCTAGGGAAAAGATTCAATTGGTTCATCAAACTAATGAGCTACTAGCAAAAGGATTAATTCGACCCAGTGTTTCTGAATGAGGTTCAGCCGTCGTATTTGTTGCTAAATCAGACGGATCTTTGAGATTGTGTGTAGATTACCGCGATCTAAATAAACAAACTCTCAAGAATAAATTTCCACTGCCCAGGATTGATGATTTATTTGATCAGTTGCACGGCGCTCGTTTCTTTTCAAAGATGGATCTAGCCCAAGGATTCCATCAATTACGAATCGCCAAAGATTGTGTACATCTGACCGCTTTCAGAGGTCCTAATATGTTCTATGAATGGTTGGTTATGCCTTTCGGGCTAACCAATGCTCCAGCATACTTCGTAGATCTCATGACTCGTGTGTTTCGGGAAGTTCTGAATAAATTTGTGCTTGTATTCATTGATGACATCTTAATTTTCTCCAAAACTGAAGATGAGCATGCCGAGCACCTTAGAATTGTCTTAGAAATTTTAAGGAGAAATGTTCTATATGCAAAATTTTCCAAATGCCACTTTTGGGTCAATGAAGTCAAATTCCTTGGCCATATTGTTAATGAAGAAGGAATTTCAGTAGATCCTAGCAAAATTTCCGCTATTCTTGATTGGAAACAACCCACTACTCCAAGAGAAGTTCGAAGCTTTTTGGGTTTAGCAGGCTATTATCGGAAATTCGTTCAAGATTTTTCTAAGTTAGCTAGTCCGCTGACTAAGTTAACCATGAAAAATGCAAAGTTCATTTGGACTTCAAAATGTGAAGAAGTTTTTCAAGAGTTGAAAAAGAGATTGACCACCGCTCCTGTTCTCACTATTGTTAACGGGAACCGAGGCTTATCTGTCTATACTGATGCATGTGGTGAAGGGGTAGGTGCAGTATTAATGCAAAATGGAAAGGTGGTTGCCTACGCAGGTAGACAATTACGTCCGCATGAGAAGAACTACCCAACGCACGATTTGGAACTTTTGGCTGTTGTTTTTGCTTTGAAAATATGGCGACACTATCTTCTGGGTGAAAAATTCGAATTATTCACCGATCATAAAAACTTGAAATATCTTTTCACCCAGAAGGATCTGAATCTGCGACAACAACGTTGGTTGGAATTTCTAGCATCTTATGACTTAGATATTCTGTATACGCCCGGAAAGGCCAATGTAGTTGCAGACGCTTTGAGCAGAAGCTATGATGTTCTTGCTTATCTTGTTATCACTCCTACTCTTCTCAAAAGGATTGCAAGACGGCTGAAAGAAGATGAGTTTCTTCGAGGAATCCATAAAAGAATATGCCAGGGTGAAGGCACTAGTTTCGAGATGGATAATAGAGGAGTAATAAGATTAAAAGGCAGGATTTGTGTCCCTGACATTCCAGAATTGAAATGAGAAGTATTGGACGAATGCCACAAGTCCAAATTCAGCATCCATCCGGGAGTCAACAAAATGTATCGAGATGTTAAAAGAACATTCTGGTGGAAAACGATGAAGAGAGACATATCTATTTATGTGAGTCGTTGTGCTACTTGTCAGCAGATCAAGAGCGACCAAAGGAAAGTGGCCAGTTTACTTCAACCTTTGGAAGTACCAAAATGGAAGTGGGATCAGGTATCGATGGATTTCATTGATGGATTGCCTCGTACCAAGAAAGGCAATGAAGGGATTTGGGTTATTGTGGATCGTCTAACCAAAAATTCTCATTTCATTCCACTTAAATCTACTCGGACTGCGGCAAGCTTGGCAGGTATTTATATAAAGGAAATTGTTCGCCTCCATGGTATTCCCAGTAGTATAGTGAGTGATCGTGACCCGATCTTCACTAGTAGATTTTGGGAAGCATTTCAGGACGCATTGGGAACGAAATTAAATTTCAGTACTGCTTATCATCCGCAATCTGATGGACAGACTGAGAGAGTTAACCGAATTTTAGAAGACCTACTGCGTGCTTGTGTTCATGATTTTGGTGGTTCTTGGGAGGACCATTTGCATCTGGTTGAATTCTCTTATAATAACAGTTATCAGGCCAGTTTAGAAATGGCTCCTTTCGAAGCTTTATATGGTCGTCCGTGTCGATCACCTACATGCTGGATCGAATCAGGTGACAGACTTGTTCTTGGACCGGATATTATAAAAGAAGCCACTGAGAAGGTAAATTTTATTCGAAAGAAGTTATTAACTGCCCAAAGCCGTCAGAAGAGCTACTATGACCGTCGAAGGAGAAATTTGGAATTTCAAGTTGGAGATTCTGTATTTCTAAAAGTATCTCCGATGCGGGGTGTGTTGAGATTCGGGAAAACTGGAAAGTTGGCACCGCGTTATATTGGTCCTTTTCCTATTCTGGAAAGGATTGGTTCTCTAGCATATAGAGTGAAGTTACCCAGCTGGTTGTCTGGCGTACATGATGTGTTCCATATTTCTAATGTTCGGAAATATGTGCACGATCCAGATGATATTATTGAAGAAGCTGCTCAGCAGGATCTAGAAATCACTCCCAACTTGGCAGTTAGAAGGGAACCGATGAAAATTGTTGATCGTGATGAGAAGCGATTGAGGAACAAAATTGTGAAATTGGTCAAAGTTAAATGGAGTGGCGATCCAAAGGACTGTACTTGGGAGACTGAAGAGAATATGAAGAAGTCATATCCCAAATGCAGAATTGACATCTCGACTTAAATCGTATATTATTTGTTTACGTTTCTCTCTCTTTCAATTTCGAGGACGAAATTTTCTTAAGGAGGGGATATTGTAACATTCCGAAATTTTTGAAATTTAAAATTTGATTAATTGTATGAACTTTGGGATCTAACTAGTAAAAATTTAATCTAAATTTAATATTGTTGATATTAATATTACACATTAATATAGAATTAAATAAAAAGAGATATTGATAGATGATCTTTTAATAGAATTTAAAATTTGTTAAAGTAAGTTATGATGAAATTATAAAATTTAAATAACATAATCATAATCTAAACAAACAAACAAATAAATAAACAAATAGTTAAATAAAAGATCAAACAAATAAATAAACAAATAGTTAAACAAAAGATCAAACAAATGAACAAATAAGTAAACAAATAGTTGAACCAAAGAACAAACAATGAACAAAAGAATAAACAAACAAATAAATGAACAATTGAACAAATGAACAAACAAAAGAACATGCTTGTATTAAATGCTATTACTCCTTTTCATGTACAAGAGTAATTCAGCCGAAATTTAGTCAACAAAAAATAATAATAATAATAATAATAATAATATAGAAAATGTACTTATAGGATATAATTGAACAAGAACATGCTCACATTTAATGCAAGCATTTACAAAGAACATACCTGCATTCAATGCCTTTACTTCCAGCATGGTTTATCCTGTACTTGTTTTAATAAACTTCAGTAAAAAAAAATCTGTTATAAAGAAACATCAATTGCCTTAGTTATTTCATTCAACAAACTTCTGCAAACCTGATTTTGTATGCTCTGCATTTCATCTGCAAACTTCTGCAAACTTCTGCAAATCTGTTATAAAGAAACCATAGTGCTTTCTGTTTCAAAACAAACAGGTGAGTAGACATAAATTCCTAAAGTTATAAGTTAAATTTAAAAATCAGTAAAGATGATTCAATGTTATAAAAAGAATTGTATCTGTTTAATATTTGAATAAAACCCTATGCATATATATGTTACTTTGTTCTTCTCTGTTGGTTGTATAGGTTACAAATTTGTTCAAACATTGTCAAACTTTAAACCTTTCTCAAACAAGATGTTTTAAACTTAAGTTATGATTTAGCAAACTGTTTCAAGCTCGAGAAAGAAGAACCACTTATATCCAGGTTGAAAGACAAATTGCTGAAGAAACAAACAGTTTTTTTTTTAACTCAGAGTAACTCTCTGTTTCAAACTTGCTACCAAGTGAGTAAACATGATTATGTGAAGGATTTTAAGTTGTTTTGAAACAGTTTAAACTTCAATAGTAAACTGCCTTTGTTCATGCTTCTTGTTTTAAGTCATGGATTATGTTTTATAAAGATTTTAAAACATACAGTAAGTTTATCACCACTGTAACTTTGGTTTACAGGTAATCCACAAATATTAAAAAAATAAACTGTTGTGAAATATTGATTCAAGGATATGTATTGAATCTATACTGCAGGACATGAATTTTAAAACAAAATTCTTGGTTTTTTGTTTAATATGCAGAGAGTAGTTAGTTTTGAACAAAAAATTGCATTTTTCTGAATCTTTGATTTTTGAATCAATTTTAAATGCTGAAAATTTTCATACAGCAAGTTTAGTCCTTTACAAATCGTAGAAAAATGCTCAAATATTTTTCGAATGCAAGGATTTCGAGATTGGATCGAAGTTAGGGTTTAAGGTTCGAGAGTTTTGATGGGTAGAACGCGAGACGTGTTCGTCTCCTCTGAAGCATCGAGTTGCAAAAGGCTTTGGGAAAAGGACGAGTGTGGTGTTGAGATGGTGGGGACGGAATCGAAGCTTCTCCGGTGAAACGAGGAGCGGCGGCGAGGCGTTTAAAGTTGGGTCTGTTCGAATATTAGTTTGAACGAAGGGGTGAATCGCGACCCAGTGTTTTTTTTCGAAGTGAAGCTCGATCTCGAGGTAGGGGAGGGAGAGCGACTTGGTGGTGATCGCGGTGGTCACCGGAGTAGAGCCGCGGTGGTGTACACGTGCACGCAGCGTCGTGTGTCAGGGGCGCGTTGAATAGTTCCACCAGCCTGATAAGTTGAAGAAAATAAAAGGGGAGGAGTAGTGTATCAGTGTAAATTTAGTTGGGGAAGAAAGGAATGTTGGGTAGGGGAATGTACAGGTTTGTACTTAGAAAAAATGGGAAAAGAAAAAAAATAACACGGGTTGTTTTTTTGAAATGACTCGATGCAAACATGAAAATTCTCACGTGTGACCAGAAGCAAGTCTCGAGACCCATATACAAACAGTCCTTTTACTTTAAAATTTTCAAATTTTAATGAAGCTGTTAAAATATGTTCAAAACAATAACTTGACTAAGACTTTAAGTTAATATAAAACTGAAGTAAGGTGTTTACAGTAATTAAATTTTAATTTATTTGATTTTGATACATCATTTATAAAGTCATCAATAATAAATAATATAATTTAAAAGAAAATTAAAATAAAATGTTGTTTAAAACTAAATCTTAACCTTTTGAGGTGATTTATTGAACATGGTTTAAAAGAAATAATCAGAGCAATTTAAATTATCTTTTGGTTCATTTAAACGATTAATCATTAGTTAATATAATCCCTTAAGCAAAAAAAATTTACCTAGTAAATTAATTTATATTAAAGTTTAAATAAAAATAATAATAATAATTAAGATTTAATAAATTAATAATTAAGATAAAATTGATTTTGAAATTAATTAAGAAGTGATAAATTAATGAAAATGATTAAGATCTAATCAACTGTAATTGATTGTAAATAATCATTGATTTAAGATTTCTAAAGAAAGTAACTATGTAATAAATAAAACTAAACCGTGTGATTTATTTATCATAATTAAAAATGCCTTGACTGTTCTTGAGTTCTGTATGTTGGATTGATATTCCTGCAATTGATATGATGCTATGTGATATTAAATGTTTTGAGCCGAGCTGTGATATTGGTATTACTACTGTATGATTTGTAAAAAACCCATTGGCCCGAAAACGACATTTAAACTTCGATGCGACAGGGAATCGGATTTCAGTTGGTTATCCGAAACCCACATAGACTCTGTGAATATTTGTGAATGACATCCACATGTTTTGAAATTTGACACCCACTATTCGAATTAACCGGGAAAGGACCTTTGTGTCATATAACCCATTTCGAATATGTAATTTGACGTTATGGATAGCAATTGAAGACCGGTGTTGAAGATCGGGTATTTGCGAGAGCGATAGGATGATCTGTCGATTGACTCTGCACCGAGTTGCTCCGGTATAGAGTTCTCCATATGTGATGGGAATCCGATCAGGATTGTGGATATCCGGATTGCAAGGACTTCTTTGGAAGTGCCTTCGGTTCTGTTCGAACCCGGAACAGACTTGTATGGATAGTATGTCTGACATTACAAATTGAGATATAAAGCCGATTTCTTTCAAATGTATTTCTGTTGGTGGTGGAGAATTTATTCTTTAAGCTTAACACCCTTCTCTGAGACGTACGAGCTCAGAGGTTATATAGTTGAAGTTATCAGCGATATATTCCCAATTTGGTAATGTGACATGCTGAGTGTTGCTGAAATGATCATTGTGTTGATTATTGTGATTGGATCGTTTATTTGATCGTCTATCTTGGTGATCATTTCTATGATCATTTGTTGACCCAAAGCACGGCTTTTGTATAAAGTGTGTTTTTGTGGACGTGACTTCGTCGGACCTCACACCCCGAAATGGTCGAAACAGGAAAGATGCAGCAAGGTTATTGGGGATAGCACCCCTTAGGGTATGTGCATTTCCTTCTGGATAGAAGTGGTATCATGGTATGGAGCCCAAATACTTAACTTATGTGGATATCGCAGATATATATATATGATTTTGTGATTTGTTGCTGGGGCCCCGGTTAAAGGTTGGTTACGACCGGGAGATGGCATACTCGTGTCAGTAGTTACCCATTTAGGGGTAACCCGGCCTTGTGTTGGCAGAGATCCGGTTTGGTTCTCGGGGACGTCCTTCCAGAGGCGTTCTCATGTGGCAATGGGAAGTTCCTTGGCCTGACCATTTGTTGGAAATCCAATTCCAAATACAAAACCCTGTACGGTTTTAGTTGTAGAACCTGCCATTTACTTATGGTGGTCACCACTGTTTAGATGGTAGCTATAGTAGGCATAGTTCGAAATGTCTATGCTGGCTAAGATTAATATTCTACTTTCGAAATGATTTACTTCACTATGCCCTAGTGATAATATCAAAGAATTTCTTTTCTCGTATCAAGCATATTTAACTATCATAAGAAGAAATCTCCTCCAATTCTGCGTTTGCATTGTGTGTGTGGCGGGAGGTCTTATGGTAGTTCCATTTTCAAAAGCATTCCGAAAATTCTTTTATAAATCTTGTTATTTAAATACAACTGTTTTGTTTACTCATACCAGTCCCATGACTGATCCGGAGTTTATTGTTTTCTTTCCTAAACTCTGGGTGCCCATTATTTCCACACGGGCAGCCTAGTAACAGGTTTAGGTTATTTTGGAGTAGCAGTATTTTGGAGCTCTTATCTTGGAGATATATTAGGAGCTTTTGGAGATTTGCAGGTGTTAGCTTTTGGGAGTTCGTTAGCATCTCTCTCATTTGAGAACTTTTGGATATATGTTCACTGTTGTATTATCATGATGTTGTATTTAGAGATCATGGTATATGTATTTATGTACTCTGTTGCAGTATGGATATTATGTTGATGTTGTACCAGTGATATTATTTATGATATTGATTCTGTTCCGCTGTTTTATATTCATCTAATTGTTGTTATAAGCTCCGGCGATGCGAATTTGATGTCGTTTATTGGACATCGAGTTTGGGTCGTCACATTGGACCAGGTCCAGCCACTCTCCAAAGTCGAATTCCAGATTGGTGCTTAAAAGGAGTTCGCTTTGACCTTGACCTGGTTCCCATAGATAAAAATGCCATGTTACGGAACCTTGATGCCATTACAATTGACATTGAGAGGATGTCAAATTGGAAAAAACTTGTTGATGAGCTCCAAAGGGTGAATCGGGCCAATCTCGAAGCTATGTTGACCATGGAGAATAACAAAACCGAATGGCAAAAGACCCTTAAGCAGCATGATGCAGAAATGAGGAGCATTGCCAATTATAATGAAAAACTTGATGCGGAAGTTGGGAAACTCAAAGAGGAGCTTGCCACTTCCTCCACTTCTTATTCTCAAAGGGAGAGTGTGCTCCAACAGCAGGTGCGGGATACTCATGCTGCGCAAAGGGATGCCGAGGCCAAGGCTGATGGGCTGGAGCAAATTGTAGAGGGCTACCGTACTGATATTACTCAGTTACGAGGGCAAACTAACTTTCAGGTTGCGGAAATTGAAAAATTGAAAGCTCAACTATCTAAAGTCGAAAGAGAGCGAGATGAGGCTATTGCTGGTAGAATTGCAGCTGAAGAAGCTCATGAAGCTACCAAAGCTGACATCGGCTCGACACTATTTGAATTCTATTTGCAAAGTGTGTTAGGGCGTGGCAGTCTTGCATTTCTGGGTCCCAAATATGAGGTTACCCTAGCTGAAGTATGGGAAGCCGCGCTTGATATGTTTAAAGGCACCGGGTACACTGAAGAGGAGCTAAAGGCGCACTATTTAGACTTCGAAGCTCGCGCAACTCTTGCTAGAGGGAAGGAGAAACTTGCTAGATCGCGAGTTGAAATGATGGGAGAAGAGCATCAAGAAAAAGAAACAACTTTGACTGCTCCTGTCCCTCCTTCAACTTCAGTCGATGTTGACATTGCTGGTTCTAGCTCTCATACACCGATTCCTACTAAAGCTGATACCGGAGCCTTAATTACACAAGCCGTAGATGAGCCACAAGAGAGTGCTGAAGCTCTAGACTACGAAGTTGATGTGATACCACCAACTTCTCTAGGTAACCCTAATAATGCTCAGTGGGACAACTTGCTAGTTTCTTACAGATTTGACGAGCTTCTTGATTATTTCTTGAATCTCGACGAGCCATTGTCTCCTCTTTTTGCGGGAAATACTGACACTTTTAACTTTTCCTTTGTATAGAAAGCGCCGAGCGCCATTCAAACTTCTCCACCTCCAGTTACTGTTCCTCTGCCTCCCCCGACCACTCCTACTCCTCATCTGGGATCACAGAAAGAAATAATAGGTGCCCTTCGAGGCTTGGATGACCCAGCTGCTTCACAAGAGCAAAAGGACGAAGGACTTGAGGGAGGTGAGATATCTCCGGAGCGGACTCCTTCTGATGACATAACTTTGTCTAAACTTGTTACTCCAGGAAGTGAATCTTCTTCAAAGAGGAAAAAGAAGCGCGGAATATCAAAGAAGAGGAGGAAGAGCATCATTGCTACTGAAGAGGAATCGGAAGTTGAACCAGTTGTACCTCCCTCTCCTTCTTCCCTCATGCCTAAAGATCGACCCAAAAAGCTAACCATCCGGCCGGGTGAAGGGTCCAAAGGTGGCAAGAAGAAATGAAGATTCCAGTTTTTAGCTTTTTGTTTTTTGCACGTACTGGTCGGGGATTGTGCGGGTACCGGCCCCCGCTTTCTTTATCTCGAAACTTGTATCTGTAAGAAATTGTAATAGAATTGAATAAAATGATCCTTTATTTGTACAATCTTCTTGTTTGTATTTGAGAATGCATTTATTATTAACTTTTGTACAAGTTTCTTTGCACGATATTGCAGTGAGCTTGTGGTATACTGTTCGAGCGCAATTTTACCGATGTAGTTATACCATGTTGCCCCTATACCATAAGCTTGTTGCAGTATTTTATGTTTTGAGGGGACTTGTGCTTTTATTTTTTTAGAGAATAATTATTCCATACTTGGAGGAATATTATTTCGTTAAAAAACAAAGTACAACTCCCTCCAAATAAGTTTTTACGCTTCATCCTTCGAAGATATCACTTTTTCTTTTGTGCATATACACATTTTACCAAGTGAACTCTTCTATGTGGTAAAGCGGGTGTCTGAAGGGTACTTTAACTTCTTTTTGAGGAGAGAATTTTCCAGAATAGGTGGATCGTTCTTCCTTTGAGAGTTAAAGCGTGCCTTTGAAGATGGCTTCTTTTTTTTTTGTGCCACAGTAAAGGGCTTTTTGATTTTTGCTTCTTTGAAAAGTTGCACCTCTGAGGAGGGCTTTCTCACGTTTCAACACTCGGAAGTTTTATTTCAATCTCGGTGAAACGTGTGCTTCCGAAGAGTTGTGCCTCCAAGGAGGGCTTTTTCACGTTTCAACACCTGGAAGTTTTATTTCAATCTCGGTGAAACGTGTGCCTCCAAAGAGGTCTTTCTGCTTGCTTGTGCCTCCGGGAGGAGGTCTTTTCGTTTCTGCCTCTGGGAAGAGGTCTTTCTGTCTTGTTGTGCCTCTGGGAAGAGGTCTTTTTGCTTCTGCCCCTTGGGAGAGGCTTTTATTTTTCCCTGTTCGCTGGGAAGCGGGCCTCCGAAGAGGGCTTTCCACATTTCAACACTTGAAAGTTTTATTTCAATCTCGGTGAAATGTGTGCCTTTGAGTAGGGTTACTGCCTGGAAGTTTGGAGTTTCTTTCTCTCGGTTGGACGGATTCACGGGAGTGTATCAACCGATCATTCCGCAACTTTGTATTGAGAAAGATCTCTCTTTTTCTGGTTGGCCCGTTCGAGGTCTTTTAGCATTTCAACTGTGGTGAAATGGGCCTCCGAAGAGGGCTTTTCACGTTTCAACACCTGGAAGTTTTATTTCAATCTCGGTGAAACGTGTGCCTCTGAGTAGGGCTTTTGCCTAGAAGTTTGGAGTTTCTTTCTCTCGGTTGGACGGATTCACGGGAGTGTATCGACCAATCATTCCGCAACTTTGTAACGAGAAAGACCTCTCTTTTTCTGGCTAGGCCCGCTCGAGGTCTTTATCCTCCGAAGAGTTGTGCCTCCGAAGAGGGCTTGTGCCTCTGAAGAGGTCTTTTGCTGATTGATGCTTGCTCGCCCACGTCTCTTTGCCATCGATTCACGTCGGCGACCCCCGTTGTCTTTTGCAAGTGTTTTCACTTTCTAGTTGCCAATAGTTTCCCTTATCCAAAGAAATATACTTCATAGTTGAGTGAGTTGGTGGTGGTAGACACAGTTTATTTAACTGGCTGTTTGTTTGTTCAAACATTTGCAGTTGGTTAGAAATGGTCCACTTCCATCCACATTGCCAACATTTATTTGAAGCACTTCTTTTGTAGGATTTTAGTATGGAAATTTTGAATGGTTTAGTGTTTGTTTGCTGAGTGATGTCGGGGATTGCTTGGTCTTGCGATGGGTAAGCTTTGCTTTTATGACCTGCATTATTAAATCGACATTTTAATGACACAATTAATGTATTTTCTATGTCGAAATAAAACAAAGCAGTTTATAATAGTAAAGAACACAAGATTTATAGTGGTTCGGCCAAAAACTGGGCCTACATCCACTTTATAGCTTTTCATTATTTACTTGCTTTACAATTGTTTTCAATATAAGAATCATATATTTGCAATTCTTTTACAACATTTCAGCAAAGCTGTCAAGTAAAATAAGGACGCAAATGATTACTGTTCCAAGCTCTTGGGATTGGTTCTCCTTCGACAGTTGTGAGTTTGAATGTGCCGTCAAGAAGCTTCGTGCCTATAACATATGGCCCTTCCCAGTTTGCCCAAACACACCTGTAGCTGTCATGATTCTTTTTAGAACTAGGTCCCCAACTTCAAAGTTGCGCTGACGAACTTTGGAATTGAAGTGCCTGGCTATTCTTTGTTGATGAGCTGCAATTCTAAGTCTAGCCTCTTCTCTTCTTTCATCAAGGAGGTCAAGTGCTTCCAATTGCAGTTTTTCATTCTCATCTTGATCAAAATGGATTCTTCTGTGTGAGTGGACTTCAGTTTCCACGGGAATCATTGCTTCCGATCCGTATGCCAATGAAAATGGAGTATGCCCAGTCGCAGTTTTGTGGGTGGTTCTGTATGCCCATAGTGCAAGCGGTAACTTGTCAACCCATCCACTTTTCGCTTTTTCCAGCTGTTTTTTGATGGTTGATTTGATGATTTTGTTTACTGCTTCCACTTGCCCGTTTGCCTGCGGGTGAGCCACTGCTGAGAAGCTTTTTCCGATTTTGAATCGTTTGCAAAAATCTTGGAATTCTTCACTTTCAAACTGAGTACCATTATCTGTGATTATCTTCTGAGGCACACCATACCTGCAAATGATATTCTTAGTCACAAAACTTATCGTTTTCTCAGAGGTAATAGTGGCCAAGGGTTCGGCCTCAGCCCATTTAGTAAAATAATCAACAACAACGATAGCATATTTAATCCCGGATTTGGCAGTTGGCAAAGGCCCAATAAGATCTATTCCCCAGATGGCAAACGGCCATGGACTGACCATTTGTGTTAGCTCAGTAGAAGGTGCTCTAGGAATTTTAGCGAATCTGTGGCATTTGTCACACTTCTGGGAATAGTCAGCAACATCCTGATTCATTTCTGGCCAAAAGTATCCATAACGGAGGATTTTCTTTGCCAAAGTTTGACCACTTGTATTATCTCCACATTCCCCTCCGTGTACTTCAGTTAGAATCGTCTTATCTTCTTCCTTTGTCACACATCGAAGTAATGGCATTGAAAATCCTCGTCTGTACAAACGACCATCTTGAACTATATATCTGGAGGCTTTCCTCATCAGTTTCTATCGTTCTTTTGAACTTTCTAGCAAAGAACCACTGAGTAAATATTCAAGTATCGGAGTCATCCATGATTGTTGCTCTTGGGATATGTTCATAATCCACTCAACATCCATTTTATCTGTGCTTGGAGATGACAAGACTTCAACGGGAACTAACCCCAACAGTTGAGCTTCACCAGTACTCGAATACTTTACGAGAGAATCCGCCTTCATATTTTCTTCTCGGGGAATATGGTTTATTGAATAACGGTCAAAATTTTGAAGGAGCTCCCAGGCCTTTGACAAATAGGCTGGTAAATTTCCTCCTTTAGCTTGAAATTCCTTCTTGACTTGACAAACAATAAGTTGAGAATCACTGAAGATATGCAATGCCTTGATGTTTAGTTCTTTAGCAATCCTTAAACTGGCGATGAGAGCTTCGTATTCAGCTTCATTATTTGTCGAAGGGAATTCCAGCCTCAGTGCATAACATAGTGATCGACCTTCTGGGGTTTGAAGAACAACCCCTGCTACGGAACAGTAATCATTCCTTGCGCCATCGACATACAATTTCCATTGGATTGGGATGCTATTAATGACTTCTTCCTCACTATCACCCTTATTCGTACATTCCGCAATGAAATCTGCTAAAGCTTGTCCATTGATTGCTTTCCGAGTGATGTCATACTAGCTGAGTTCGATATTCATTTTCAAAAGACGGCCGGAAGTCTCAGGACGGAATAGGACTTGCTTTAGAGGCTGATCGGTGAGGACTTTGACAGGATGAGCTTGGAAATAAGGCCTCAATTTTCTTGATGCATTCAACAAACAATAGGCGAGCTTTTCTAATATGGAATAGTTCATCTCTGCCCCAGTGAACCTTTTGCTGATATAATAGACTGGGCGTTGAATCCTTGCATCTTCCCGTACCAACACTGCACTGAGAGCTTGAGACGAAATTGCCAAGTATATGAAGAGATCTTCACCACTGTCAGGCTTTGAAAGTATCGGAGGCACTTCCATATGACGAATCAACTCATCAAACGCTTTCTAACATTCAGTAGTGCACTCGAAGTTTTTCTTTCCTTTCTTCAGAGCATCAAAGAATGGAATGCATTTGCCGGTTGCTTTGGAAATGAACCTACTCAAAGCAGCAACCTTTCCATTGAGACTTTGCAATTCCTTCTTTGTTCTAGGAGCCTTGACCTCTCTCAGGGCAGTGATTTGAGCTGGATTGGCCTCAATGCCCCTAGCGATCACAATGAAACCCAAAAACTTTCCGGACTCCACTCCAAATGAACATTTCAGGGGATTAAGCTTCATTCTATACTTTCGGAGTACTGCAAACAACTCTGCCAAATGATCCATGTGGTCCACTGCTTTCTTAGACTTTACTAGCATATCATCAACATAGACTTCCATTGTCTTGCCAATCTGTGGTTTAAACATGGCATTAACAAGCCTCTGGTAAGTTGCTCCTGCATTCTTGAGTCCGAAAGGAATAACCTTGTAGCAGTAGAGTCCAACATCTGTGATGAAGCTTGTATCCTCTTGATTCGGCTCATGCATCATAATCTGGTTATATCCGGAGTATGCATCCATGAAAGATAACAATTCATGTCCTGCTGTCCCATCCACCAACTGATCGATCCTGGGCAGCGGGAAACAGTCTTTGGGGCAGGCTTTGTTCAAATCCGAAAAATCAATGCACACTCTCCACTTTCCGTTGGCTTTCTTAACCAGCACTGGATTTGAGACCCAATTTGGATAAGCAGATTCTCTAATGAACCCATTCTCCATGACTCGATCCACTTCTTCTTTTAACGTCGCCGTTCTCTCAGGACCTTGAGTCCTTCTCTTCTATTTTACAGGTGTAAATTTTGGATCAATGTTCAGGGAATGCACTGCAATCTCTGGGGATATTCCGCACATGTCCGCATGAGTCCAAGCGAATACATCCAAATTAGCCTTCAAAAATGAAATCAAAACATTCTGAACTGTCGGATTGAGTTGTGAACCCACATTAAGCACTTTGTTTGGGTCCTTTGGGTCTATGGGCACCGGTACTGTTACCTCTATTGGTACCACTCTATTCTCCACTGCACTGGCTTTCCTTGGATCCATCTCTCTTCGTTCCCCACTACATTCACCAGTGCAGGGACCACCCTGTAATTGCTACAAGGTTGGTTCTTTGATGCGGACTGGAGCCGCCGCACCTTTTCCCATCTCTCTCTTCCTGGATTCTCGCAATTCTGCAAAATAACATTCTCGCCCCGCATCTTGGTCTCCCTTAACCGCACCAACTCCGTTATCTGTGGGGAATTTTAGAGTCAAGCACCATGGGGCAAGAACAACTTTGAATGCAGCTAGAGTTGGTCGGCCCAAGAAGGCGTTGTAGGAAGAGAATTCTTCAACAATTATAAAGGTTTGCTTTCGAGCCACCTTCCTCAGTCCCTTTCCGGGTTCTACAAACAAATCTATGGTCCCAATTGGCTGTTTGGGTTCTCCAGCAAACCCAGCAATCTTAAGTGATGAAGCTTGAACATCAGCCATTGAAATTTTCATTTGATCAAAGGTCTTCTTGAAGAGGATGTTGCATGAGGCTCCACAATCAACTAGAACTCTTCTCACAGTTGCCGGCCCAATACCTGCGGATATGACCAAAGGATCTATGGTCGGAGCTTCGATACCCAAAGAATCCCTGGCACTGAACACAATATCATCTGTGGAAGTCTTTTGTTGCTTTAAAGGCGCATCATTCTCTAAAACAAAAACATTCTCTTCAGCTGGTACATGCTTCATGGCCCGGGCATACCTTTCCATATCGCCCCAGCTTCTGCCTGCTGGGTGAGGTCCTCCAGTTATTATATTGATGACAGGCCTTTTCGATTCATGTTCCACGACCTTCTCACTTGAGCTAGGACGGTGAGCGGGAACTTGCTATTCTTGAGTTGATGGAGCTGAGGCATTTCTGTTCCTTTTCACATACTGCTGGAGCTTGTTTTCCTTTAAGAGTTGTTCAATTACCTCTTTCAATTGGCGGCATTCGTTGGTATCATGGCCGGGCTGGTTGTGGAACCGGCAGTACTTTCCACTTTTTTCCTTCTTAACCGCAACTCTCATTTTAGGTGGGGCCGGATAATTGACATCATCTTTAGTTGCAAAGTAGATGTTTTCAGGGGAATCGGTCAAGGGTGTGAAATTGAAAGAACGACCTTTCTTAGCGTCTCCTTGTTTCTTTCCACCATTGTTTCCCCTTTTCTGAGTGTTTGGTTCCTTCTTGTTCGTAGCAGCACCATTGTTCCTGGCTTGTACTGATACCACCTTAGCTGGTGCTTGAAGGCTCTCCAAGCGCATGAATTCATCCGCTTTCTTGTAGAATTTGTCAAGTGAGTTTGGTTCTTTCATTTTCAACCATTTTCCAAATTCGCTTGACTTGTCAATTGCCCTCATCAAGTACGTCAAGACCATGCGTGGCTCAGCATTATCAACCTCAGCCAATGCTATGTTAAAGCGATTCAAGAACGACCTGATAGATTCTCCCGAATTTTGCTCTAGACTTGACAGCGACATTATGTCCTTTGCTTTAGAAGCATACAATCGAAATTGCTCCTTGAATTTCCTAGTCAGATCGGAAATTGATCGATGGACCTGACCGGCAGCTTTGTAAACCATAATAGTGCTACACCTTCTAGATAAACCGGGAAGTATCGGCATTTAGTTTCATCAGATGCCCTGGCACCAGTCATGTGCCGGTCGTATTTTTACAGAAACTCGTTAGGATCACTCGTCCCCTTGTAAGCCGGAATAGTAGGGGAACGAATTTCCTTGGAAACTCTGCCTTCAAGATCCTTTCAGTAAATGGAGTTTTGCTCGGAGCAAATCCCCACTCTTTCTCATCTTCATCTTTTCGCATACTTTCCTTCATGATTTGACGAACCATACCCGAAAAATACTCTTCATCATTTAGAGGCTCCGGAGGACACACATCAGCCACTCTCTCTGAATTCTGCCTCGACAATCGTTCACGGAGGGTTGTCGGCGGCCCCGACCCTCCAGCCTGAAGAGGAGTCCTTTCTACAGGGTCTGCGGCTCTTTGAGAAATGTTTCCTTCAACATCCTGAACTCCCGCAGTAGGGTTCCCATCATTATTACTCGGTTGACGGTTTATCCCCAGCAGATCATTCAACTTACTCAAGATCAGAGCATTCTGGGCATTTTGGGGCTCCAACTGTGCATTTTGAGCATTCAATTGTTGATTCAGTCCCAAAACTACGGCATCCAACTCTGCTCGAGTAACTCCAACAGTTGGAGCTGCTTGACTTGAAGGAGGAGAGGTAGCAGTATTCTCTTGAACATTATCGGATCTTACAGAATTTCGCTTTCTCCCAGGAGCCATTATTTACAATAAACTTCTGGTTTTAAAAGAAATCCTTTCAACAGACCTTTGCGAAGCAATGATGGAAGTTTCCTGAGTTGGGTTCTCAGTGAAAGCACCAAAAATGTTAACGTGAAAATCGAACGCTAACACCAAAAATGTTAACGTGAAAATCAGACGCTAACACCCCGGTGTCAATTGAAGTTGGATGAAAGCACCACCCGTGTACACGGGAACTACAAGCAAGTAGAGAAAATACAGAAAAAAGCAGAAAAGACAACAATTTTTATAGTGGTTCGGCTTAGAGTAAGCCTACGTCCACTTTAACTCTCTTTATTACTGAATTTGATTACAACCTTACAACAATCCTCAATTACAACACACTTTAGACCAGTAGATCAAACTTTGATAGAGAATAATCTTCCGAATTCATGTTGAATGATGTAGATTTTCTCTTGGAGATCGTCGTAGTGTCCTTGGTGTTTGGAGTACTTGAAGTGTTGAGTGAGTCGAGAATTCTGCAGAGTATCGGCACTTGAAATGGTCGGCCAAAATACCTTTTCTAGTTCGAGTTAGGGCTATATTTATAGGAGTGATTCTGAGCATGATTTTCTTTCCAAGTCTTAGGTTGTGGACGACCTAAGTTAGGTCGTAGGTCGGCGATGACCTAAGGAATCTCTCGTATCTGTTGCTTCTTGAACTTGTCTTTATCTGCTTAGGTCTTGTGCGACTTATCATAGGTCGTAGGTCGCGAGCAGTTTTAAGTTATGGTGGGACAAGGTCGTACTCAACTCTGGAACGGGTTACGGGCTAGTAAGTTGTAGGTCGTAGACGACTTATGAGAGTAGTTGGCGATCTTAGAACGCTGAGGCATTCAATGTAGCGACCTAGGCTAAGTCGTTAACTCGTTAGGTCGCTAAGTCTTAAATTCTCTCAGGTCGGTAGGTCGTTGGCTTTTTAGGTCGCTTGATAAATGAGTCGTGTATGAACGAGTTAGTAGATCGTGAGCGACCTAATATAGGTCGTGAGTGACCTATGATAGTAGGTGAAACTTTTCTTTGCTTTAACTTGCTAAGTCGCTGCCATGCTAGGTCGTGAAATTACAGAAATCTTTAGGTCGCAGATAGCTTTAGGTCGTTGAGGAATGAAGTCACTAGGTCGCTAAAAATTTTAGGTCGCTGAGTGCTTTGTGACGTTAGGTCGCTAAGACAATTATGCCGTTAGGTCGTTGAGACTATTAGGTCGTCAGGTACTCTTAGGTCGTCAGGTACTCTTAGGTCGATGGGAGTTAACAAAGGGAAATTCAGATGCAGGTTACACTGGTAACTTAGTTGATAGAGAAATTACTAATGGAACATGTTTTATGTAAAGGCATTCATTAGCTGCATCACATTTTCAAAGAAAATATCTGCATATTTTCCATTTCAAATAGCAGACATTTTCTTATAAAACCCCTTCCAGAAAATCATTTTTGATGACCTTGTTTCAGATTAGTCATTTTTGAAAATTTGATTTCATAATTATTTCTGCATTTGATTCAAATTACTACATTAACCAATCTGACTCCCTATTGATTATCAAAAGGATAAACAGTGATTGAAAAAGTGATAAGTGTTGATATGGATCGCATGCTATAACTTGAGCCAGTATATTTAGTAAATTTCTTTAGAAATTTAAACAAGAGTTATAAAAACTTTTTGTTGGTAAAAATTCCATGACCATTTCTATTTCTATCATATTTCTATCGACCATCACTTATCAAAATCCAATATAGTATGTCAATATGTGGTTTTTTAAACAGGAAATTATTCGTTTTTCATTTCATTATATTTTTAGCAATAAAAATATGATGCCCTACCCCGAGACCCATATTAACAAAGAGTATTACGGGGTAACACTATCTCCTAATGCGGAGAACAGGGCTGGTGAGGAGCGACCATCTATAGTCTTGTCTTAAATATCTATTGCATACGTCGATTAGTGCTCTATATTCTTTATTTACTAACTCAAGTGGATCCACAAATCCAGTTGTTTCTTAATACAAAACTACATGCGGTTATTGGATCTATGAGAACAAAATACAATAACTCAAATGCTAAACACATCATAGAACAGCAGATAATCACATATATATATATGTACAGATACATCACAAAGTATACAAAATGATACATCATATATGTGGTATGATGACCACAATACAAACACGACTCAAAAGAATATACATATCAGAGTAGCGATAAAAGGACTACTCAAAAACTATATCAAAAGGAGAAAGCAGAGAAGAGTCCATGCAGAAGCAGAATATGGTAAGTCCAAATGTAACTAACCTGAAACACCTTGGTCAGACCCGAGTATAAAATACACGGGTCAGTAAAGCCAAATATATCAGTTTAAGAGGATAATCAATAATAAATACATAAGATTAAGGGTAATGTTCTTCTTAAACAAGAAGGAACATTACTGAGTATAAGCATAAGTATAATTATGGTATGGTTACTTTGAGTGATGAGATGATATCACTTACACAAACATATAATCCCAAAAGAGATAAAAAAATCCATAAAAATGCAAAATATAGCAAGTCTATTATCATCGGCATATCACAAATCATGAATAGTGGTTTAGGGAAAATATAACTCCTAAAGAGGAGATGTGACGACCCGGAATTTTTGGATGTTTGAAATCGGAACATTTAATTGATTTCAATATTTAAAAGTTAGTTTGTAACTTAAATTTCAAATATCACCATTGTTTAGAAATTTAATTACTGGATTTAATTATTGGAAATTGGGCAAGATGTTGAATTTGGAGTTTTAAGCCTGTTAAAAATAATTTAAGGGTTTGTAAAATTTATATCGATAGTACTGAGGATAGTAAATGTGTTGAAATTGAATTTGGGAATGCTTTGTTTAGTTCTGAAAATATATCGTTTAAATTGACGTTTAAAAATAGCCTTTCGAGGCACAGTCTTGGTATTCGACAAAACCAATTTTATTGGGTCTGTAATATTGTATTATTATTGGATTAATGTTTGGAGTTGTTGTGTGAGCGTACGATATATAAACGCGCTGAATTTGTATCGAAAATTTAATATAATAACTGGGTTCAAAAAGCTATCTTCTCCATATGATCGAATTAGGACTCGAAACCTTTTCCATTTCGCTCGGAATAGGGATATAACATTATGAACGCCTAGTAGCATGCCTCGTTAGAGGTTTGAGATTTTAAGCCACGATGTCGCCACATTTTAAAATTTTAATAATATATTTTCTTTATTCCATTCACATTGGTTGTATTTTTTTCACATCAATTCTGCTTTTCTCCTCTAACATGCAACCCACCTTTCCTTTCTCCTTTCCCATCTCCCTCCATCGATTTCACATCAGCCGAAAGAAGGATTTGAGAAATAAATTAAAATAATAGGATTCGATACTACCCTTATAAATCTCGAGTTCCCATCTACTTCCTTCTCGTGCAAAATCATAGTGAAGCCATCAATTAAAAATAAAAGACACGAAACGAAGAGAGGAAAATAAAATTAATGGCCAAGCAGTTCGATTTAGCGAAAGCTTCAATTCTGAAATCAATTAGAAGTCGATGAAAGAGGGGGCGATCGCACATGGCACGGATTGTTGAGTGTGAACTTCGTAAGATGGTCGTGAGGCTTCGTTGCGAAGCGTTAGGCAAGCTTCGCATTCGATGAGTTTCCAGAGGCGGCGTGTGGAGATTTGCGGCAAGATGGAAGTTCGACAAGCGAGTGGAAGTCGTGAGGCATCACGATGGGCGGAGCAAGGATGGACTTGGTCTCGGCGGAATATTTCGATCATGGTTAGGGTTCGCAAATGGCTGCTGTGGGTGTTCGAATGCGTGCAGCAGTGGGTCACGTTCTAGAGAGTGCGTCGGTTCGTTTGGTTGTGTAGGTATTATTTTCGTTTTCTATTCGTTTCAGCAATCTAGGTTAGACAGTTAATTTAAAACTATTCAGTTAAAACATTTTAGTTACAAACTGAAGGGGAAGAAATTATAGGCCAGTAATTATTTAAAACTGGATAATTAAAATTTATTTAGTGGTAAAGATAGATTACTTGATTATTTCAAATATTTATAAAAGCCATTTTGTTTTTGATTTAAAATACATATGGAAGGTTTTGGAAAATATATATTTATAGATAAGGTTTTGAAAAGATAGAAATTTTAAATGTTAAATTTTAAATATATATTTATAGATTGGGTTTCAAAGAAATGTATGTAAGTGTAAATTTTTTTGTATAAATATATATATACACACATATCTTCACTCACCAGTTTATTAAAAAAATATCATAATGGAGATAGATTTTTTTAATAAACTTATTCAATTATTTTAGTTGCTAAAAGTGTTTTATTAAAGGAATAAGATTTTAAAATTTATTATTATCGATTTAAAAACTAAGTTATGGGTAAATTAAATATATCAGATGGAAATTTAATGATTCGATTGGTTTGAATATTAATAAAATCATCTAATATTTATACAAGGTCTGAAACCATGAAGGAACAAGTCGGTTTGGATCGAATTGCAAATTAAAGGCAAAGGTGAGTTAATCTCACTCTTTTGGATCTTTATTTAAATTTAAATAGTTAAATTTAAATAATTGTTTGAATGGTTAAATTTAAATACTTGGTTGAATGATTGAATTGATTTGATGTGCTATATTATATATAGTAGTATATAGTATATATTGGAGTGATTGATTTACCGCATTATATAGCGGATGAGACCCTATGCGCCGCACAATAGCGGATGATATTATATTTATAACGCATATACCACAATATTCCACCTCGAAGTGGAATTGGCATTTTATTTTGCTAACATCTGTGGATGCAGGGAAAACAGGTTGGAGGGATCCAACTGGGTTCCTCAAAATATTTAGTTTTGTCAAAATATTCTGTGATACAATTATTTGCTATCCTGTGATGAATTATATTGATAATTGGAAATGGGGGATACTATGGTTGATTTAAAATATTTCGGTGAACGGAGTTATCAAAATCTATAGAAATGGGATGTTTGAAAAGAAAATAAAAGAGTGAATTTTGAGTAAAATAATCATAGAAATTTGAATAAATTAAAAATGAACTGGAAAAGAAATAAAAGCGATTTTTGAATTCCGATAAATAAAATTCCAAGTGCGGGAAATGAAATTTTGAATAAATGGGAATAAGTGATTTTATTTTTAATCTCATGTGATATTATTTCAAGAAATAAGAATTTATTTTAAAATTCAAGGGTTAAATTTATTTAAAAGGATAAAGAAGGAATTTGGGAAATCTAATATAGGTTCTTTCAGTTAAAAGATTTTAAATCATAATTAAGGAATAAAAATTTGAAGTCAATGGGTTTTGAAATAAATGAGTAAGTAAAGGAATTTATCTTAAAAGTGAAGTAAATTAGAAATCGATTCGGGGATTGATTTAAGTGTGTAAAACCGGGATTTTTAAAAGAGAAGCGAGACTTGAAATTTATAAACCGGGTTTATAAAAGTGAAGCAATATATCAGTGGTTATTTGGAAGAATAAATTGGCGATGAGAATTTATTAAAGGAATGGGTAAATTTGTTTAAAAATAAATAGTGGTTTATTTTCAAAAGATGAGAAAGAGAAGCGTATTTCCCTGGATAGCCAAGTACGACTCAAACAAATTTTAAGTATAAGTAAATAGTTTTAAGTTGTTTAAAAAGTATGTTTAGAAAACTTATTAGTTCTTAATGTTTAAATTCTAATGTAATTATTTTCTTTTAATCTATTGTAGCAGTAATTATTTAAAGGTAGCTTGGTGTTATGTTTTAAAAGTTAGAAATTTAGTTTATATTGTACAAAGTAGTTTTATTTTAAATATTCTTAAAGTATATATTTTGAATAAGTATTAAAGTAATTTCTAATTTAAATGTTTTAAAGGATATTTTAAAATAAAGTGTTTTTAAATTATTTTAAACATCTAACATTTTTGTGCTTGGTATTTTCAGTGGAAATAAATATTTGAAAATTTATTTCATGAGAAAAGTGTGGTTTGAAAACTGTTTTCAAAAGGGTTGAAAATGGAAATATATCCTGCGAAGATATTTTAGGGTTAATAAATAATTCAGGAGAAATTATTTTTGTTTGATGGTTGTTGTGAATGTTAATTGATAGTTAAATAACCGTCTATCAATATTGGCCAATGCGCTGACCGTTTCGAAGAGACCGGGATCGGGTTTTCCATATTATAGCATGATATAATCAATTTTAGTGTTGTTTTCTCAGGTTGGTATTACAGACTAACTCGGGTGTTATATCACTATAATGCTCGGGTCCGACCGAGTATTGTAGGATACATGAAAGGATGTTGTGGAGCTCAGGAGACGAGCTGGATGGCGATATGTACTTTCGTATTTGTGTTAAACATTCCACTGTGTATTCAGACTGTGAGGACAGGTTATGATTACTGTCCAGTTGTGTGTTGTGTATACTCTGATGATGTAATGTATAAACAATTGTATTTGTTCTTGTGTAAAGATCATTTATTATCTATTATATTTTATTCCGCTATGATGGTTAGATTCTGATGTTGTTTTTATTTTCTTCTTCTACCTCTTCTTCTTTGACCCAAATGGCTCGTATTTCCGTACATCTTTAGTTGATTGAAGGAGAATAGTGTCGACTCTAGGGGTACGGATTTGCGGGTCATAACATTTGGTATCAGAGCCAGGTTAGGTGATAACCTTGGCTCTAGTGGGGATTGCTCATTAAATAGAGTCCGTAGTACTCTAGAATGAGTTTGAGCGTATTAATAGATATGAGCGCGTATTTGTTAGTGAATATAATTTTTTTTAATATTGTGTTGATTTGAATTATTATTTGAACCTTGAAATAGGTTAAAATGGAATTTGGGTTCAAATTAAATGGTTTAAAGATATAAGTTGATTTGATTTAAAGGATTAAATCTACATTTAAAAATTAACTCGAATTTATATAATGCGGGTTGGTTTAAATTTTAAATTTGAATTGAACTAGTTCAAATTGGATTTGATTTGAATTAATTGAAATTGAGTCAATTTAAATGGAAGTGAAAATTTAAATTTGGTTTGATTGAATATGATGGTTGGTAATTGAATAGTTTGACTCTAGACTATTTTTAAAATAAATTATTTTAGTACAAATCTATTTTTCCAAGTTATTTATTATATATATGTTAACTCCTATGATCAGTGACTCAAAAAGGCTTACGACTTAACAAGAGCAACGACCTAATTGATATACGACTCATTGAGGGATACCGACCTAACATACTTGAGAGGGATGCCGACCTAAGGCTTAAGTAAGTTACCGATCTAACTACCTAAGGAGGCTGCCGATCTAATTGCCCGGAACAGAGAAAGGTCCACGACCTATGCTTAAGTCGCCACCGACTTACGACATAGAGAAGTCTACGACTTAACGGTTTCTACGACTCAAGGACAGGATGACTTAACGATTCAAGAGGTGGCACGACTTAAGAGGGAGATGAGTTCACGACTCAAAGCTGTCCGCAACCTACGACCTAGCATGTGTCATGAACGACTTAAGAAAATGAAACGCTGTTACTTATTTAACACGGTGGCCTCCTAGCTCGTCAACGAGTTAAGACTTTAGCAAGCTTATCAGTTAAACCGTGACTCATGACTTAGCTTAAGTCGTCCACGACCTAAAGCCGCTAAGTTATAGTCCGCTGCCACAATACTCATGCTGGAGGAAGTCTCGACCCAGCAGTTAAGTTGCGAACGACCCACGACCTAGTTTAAGTCGTCCACGACCCAACTTTGGTCGGTTACAGGTTAGGACTTGGTAATGTTTCCTGCCCAGAATTCTCTATAAATACGTTGCCATCTCCAACTTTCGAGGGACTTTTGGCCGATCTCTTTAAGCGCCGATACTCTGCTGAATTCTCGACTCACCCGACACTTCAAATACGAAAGGCATCTCAACAAACTTCAGGAGGAAATCTAACGCAATCAACATGGATTCAAAGAATTCTTCTACATCGGAGTTCTAGTTGTTTGTCTCATCAGTATTGTAATTGAAGATTGTTGTAAAGCTGTAATTGATTCAGTAATAAAGAGGATTAAAGTGGATGTAGGCTTACCTGAAGCCGAACCACTATAAAAACTGTTGTCTTTTCTGCTTTCTCTGTGGTTTTTCTACTTGTTTTTAGTTCCCGTGTTCACGGGTGGTGCTTTCACTCAATCTCTATATACATTGGGGTGTTAGCGTTCGATTTTAAGCGTTAACATTTTTGGTGCTTTCACTGAGAATTGAACTCAGGGATACTTCCACCATTGCTCCATGAAGGTTTGTTGAAAGGATTTCTTTTAAAACTAGAAGTTTATTGGAAATAATGGCTCCTAGGAGAAAACGAAGTTCTATAGGATCCGACAATGTTCAAGAGAATACTGCTACCTCTCCTCCTTCAAGTCAAGCAGCTCCAACTGTTGGAGTTACGCGAGCAGAATTGGACGCCGTAGTTTTGGGGTTGAATCAATAATTGAATGCTCAAAATGCACAGTTGGAAGCTCAGAATGCCCAAAACGCCCTGATCTTAAGTAAGTTGAATAATCTGCTAGGAGCAAATCGTCAACCAGTTAACAATGATGGCAACCCTACTGTGGGAGTTCAGGATGTTGAAGGGAACATTTCTCAAAGAGTCGCAGACCCATGTGGAGAGGACTCCTCCTCAAGCTGGAGGATCAGGGCCGCAACCGACCCTCCGTGAACGATTGTCAAGACGGAATTCAGAGAGAGTGGCTGATGTTTTCCCTCTAGAGCCTCTAAATGATGAAGAATATTTTTCGGGTATGGTTCGCCAAATCATGAAGGAAAATATGCGAAGAGATGAAGATGATAAAGAGTGGGGTTTTGCTCCAAGCAAAACTCCATTTACTGAAAAGATCTTGAAGGCATAGTTCCCAAGGAAATTCGTTCCCCCTACTATTCCGGCCTACAAGGGGACGAGTGATCCTAACGAGTTTGTGTACAAGTACGACTGGCATATGACGGGTGCCAGAGCGTCTGATGAAATCAAATGTCGATATTTCCCGGTTTATCTGGAAGGTGTGGCTCTATTGTGGTTTACAAAGTTGCCGGTCAGGTCCATTGATCAGTTCTCCGATTTGACCAGGAAGTTTAAGGAGCAATTTCGATTGTATGCTTCAAAAGCAAAGGATATAATGTCACTGTCAAACCTAGAGCAAAATCCAAGAGAATCCATCAGATCATTTTTGAATCGTTTTAACATAGCATTGGCTGAGGTAGATAATGCTGAGCCACGCATGGTCCTAACATACTTGATGAGGGCGATTGACAAATCGAGTGAATTTGGAAAATGGTTGAAATTGAAAGAACCAAACTCACTTGACAAATTCTACAAGAAAGCGGATGAATTCATGCGCTTAGAGAGCCTCCAAACACCGGCTAAGGTGGTATCAGTGGAAGCCGGGAATAATGGTGCTGCTTCGAACAAGAAAGAACCTAACACTCAGAAAAGGGGAAATAATGGTGGAAAGAAACAGGGAGATGCTAAGAAAGGCCGTCCTTTCAATTTCACACCCTTGACCGATACCCCTGAGAACATCTTCTTTGCGACCAAGGATGAAGTCAATTATCCGACACCACCTAAAATGAGAGTTGAGAAAAAGATGGAAAAAAGTGGAAGGTTCTGCCGTTTCCACAACCAACCCGGCCATGACACCAACGAATGCCGTCAGTTGAAAGAGGTAATTGAACAACTATTGAATGAAAACAAACTCCAACAGTATGTGAAAAGGAATAGAAATGCCCCAGCCTTGTCGACTCAAGGACAACAAGTTCGCGCTCACCATCCTAGCTCATGTGAGAAGGCCGTAGAAGATGAATCGGAAAGACCTGTCATCAATCTAATAACTGGAGGACCTCATCCAGCAGGCAAAAGCTGGGGCGAGATGGAAAGGTATGCCCGGGCCTTGAGGCATGTACCGGCTGAAGAGAATGTTTTTGTTTTAGAAAATGAGGCACCTTTAAAGCAACAAAAGACTTCCACAGATGATATTGTATTCAGTGCCAGAGATTCTTTGGGTATCGAGGCTCCGACCATAGATCCTTTGGTCATATCCGCTGGTATTGGGCCGAAACATGTGAGAAGAGTTCTAGTTGATTGTGGAGCTTCATGCAACATCCTCTTCAAGAAGACCTTTGATCAAATGAAAATTCCAATGGCTGACGTTCAAGCTTCATCACTTAAGATTGCTGGGTTTGCTGGAGAACCCAAACAGCCGATTGGGACCATAGATTTGTTTGTAGAACTTGGAAAAGGACTGAGGAAGGTGGCTCGAAAGCAAACCTTTATAATTATTGAAGAATTCTGTTCCTACAATGCCTTTTTAGGCCGACCAACTCTTGCTGCATTTAAAGCTGTTCTTGCCCCGTGGTGTCTGACTATAAAATTCCCCACGGATAATGGAGTTGGCGTGATTAAAGGAGACCAAGATGCGGGGCAAGAATGTTATCTTACAGAGCTGCGTGAGTCAAGGAAAAGAGAGATGGGAAAAGGTGCGGCGACTCCAGTCCGCACCAAAGAACAAACCTTGTAGCAATTACAGGGTGGACCTGCACTGGTGAATGTAGTGTCGCACGAAGAGAGATGGATCCAAGGAAAGCCAGTGCAGGGGAGAATAGGGTAGTACCGGTAGAGGTAACGGTGCCGGTACCCGTTGACCCAAAGGACCCAAACAAAGTGCTAAATGTGGGTTCACAACTCAACACAACAGTTCAGAATATTCTGATTTCATTTTTGAAGGCAAATTTGGATGTATTCGCATGGACTCATGCTGACATGTGTGGAATATCCCCAGAGATTGCAGTACACACTCTGAACATTGATCCAAAGTTTACACCCGTGAAACAGAAAAGAAGAACTCAGGATCCTGAGAGGACGGCAGTGTTAAAAGAAGAAGGGGATCGGCTCATGGAGAACGGTTTCATCAGAGAATCTACTTATCCAAATTGGGTGTCAAATCCAGTGCTGGTTAAAAAAGCTAACGGAAAGTGGAGAGTATGCATTGACTTTTTGGATCTAAACAAAGCCTGCCCCAAAGACTGTTTCCCGCTGCCCAGGATCGATCAGTTGGTGGATGGGACGGTAGGGCATGAATTGTTATCTTTTATAGATGCATACTCCAGATATAACCAGATTATGATGCATGAGCCAGATCAAGAGGATACAAGCTTCATCACAGATGTTGGACTCTACTGCTACAAGGTCATGCCTTTCGGACTCAAGAATGCAGGGGCAACTTACCAAAGGCTTGTTAATGCCATGTTTAAACCACTGATTGGCAAGACAATGGAAGTTTATGTTGATGATATGCTAGTGAAGTCTAAGAAAGCAGTGGACCACATGGATCACTTGGCAGAGATGTTCGCAGTACTCCGAAAGTACAGAATGAAGCTTAATCCTTTGAAATGTTCATTTGTGGTGGAGTCCGGAAAGTCTTTGGGTTTCATTGTGAGCGCTAGGGGCATTGAAGCTAATCCTGCTCAGATCATTGCCTTGAGAGAGGTCAAAGCTCCTAGAATGAAGAAGGAATTGCAAAGTCTCAATGGGAAGGTTGCTGCCTTGAGTCGGTTCATTTCAAAAGCTACTGACAAATGCATTCCATTCTTTGATGCTCTGCAGAAAGGAAGAAAAAACTTTGAGTGGACTCCTGAATGTCAGAAAGCATTTGATGAGTTGGTTCATCATATGGAAGTGCCTCCGATACTTTCAAAGCCTGACAATGGTGAAGATCTCTTTATATATTTGGCAATTTCATCTCATGCTCTCAGTGTAGTGTTGGTACGGGAAGACGCAAGGATTCAACGCCCAGTCTATTATATCAGCAAAATATTCACTGGGGCAGAGATGAACTTTTCAAGGTTGGAAAAGCTCGCCTATTGTTTGTTGATCGCATCAAGAAAATTGAGGCCGTATTTCCAACCTCATCCCATCAAAGTCCTCACTAATCAACCTATAAAGCAATTCCTATTCCGTCCTGAGACTTCGGGCCGTCTTTTGTAATGGAATATTGAACTCAGCCAATATGACATCACTTACCATCCCCGGAAAGCAATCAATGGACAAGCTTTAGCAGATTTCATCGCAGAATGTACGGATAAAGGTGATAGTGAGGAAGAAGCCACTGATAACGTCCCAATCCAATGGAAATTGTATGTTGATGGCGCAAGGAATGATTACTGTTCTGGAGCAGGAGTTGTCCTTGAAACCCCAGAAGGGCGATCACTATGTTATGCACTGAGACTGGAATTCCCTTCGACAAATAATTAAGCAGAATATGAAGCTCTCATCGCTAGTTTACGAATCACTAGAGAACTAAACATCAAAGCATTGCAGATCTTCAGTGATTCTCAGCTTATTGTCTGCCAAGTCAAGAAGGAATTTCAAGCTAAAGGAGGGAATCTACCCGCCTATTTATCAAAAGCCTGGGAGCTTCTTCAAAATTTTGACCGTTATTCAATAAACCATATACCCCACGAAGAGAACATGAAGGCGGATTCTCTCGCAAAGTATTCAAGTACCAGTGAAGCTCAACTATTGGGATTAGTTCCCGTCGAAGTCCTGTCAGCTCCTAGCACAGATGAAATGGATGTTGATTGGATTATGAATGTATCCCAAGAGCAAGAATCATGGATGACTCCGATACTTGAATATTTACTCAATGGTTCTTTGCCGAAAAGTTCAAAAGAACGACATAAGCTGATAAGGAAGGCCTCCAGATATATAGTTCGAGATGGTCGTTTGTACAGACGAGGATTTTCAATGCCATTAGTCCGATGCGTGACAAAGGAAGAAGCTAAGACAATTCTGACTGAAGTACACGGAGGGGAATGTGGGGAACATACAGGCGGTCAAACTTTAGCAAAGAAAATCCTCCGTTATGGATACTTTTGGCCAGAAATTAATCAGGATGCTGCTGACTATTCCCGAAAGTGTGATAAATGCCAGAGATTCGCCAAAATTCCTAGAGCACCTTCCAATGAGCTAACAAAAATGGTCAGTCCATGGCCATTTTCCATCTGGGGAATAGATCATTGGGCCTTTGCCGACTGCCAAATCGGGGATTAAGTATGCTATCGTTGCTGTTGATTAGTTCACTAAATGGGCTGAAGCCGAACCATTGGCTTTTATTACCTCTAAGAAAATGATAAGTTTTGTGACTAAAAATATCATTTGCAGGTATGGTGTGCCTCAGAAGATAATCACAGACAATGGTACCCAGTTTGAAAGTGAGGAGTTCCAAGAATTCTGCAAACGATTCAAGATCCGAAAAAGCTTCTCAGCAATGGCTCATCCGCAGGCAAACGGGCAAGTGGAAGCAGTAAACAAAATCATCAAATCAACCATCAAAAAGCAGCTGGAAAAAGCAAAAGATGGTTGGGTCGATAAATTACCACTTGCACTATGGGCATACAGAACCACCCACAAAACTGCGATTAGGCATACTCCATTTTCATTGGCATACGGGTTAGAAGCGATGATTCCAGTGGAAACTGAAGTCCCCTCACACAGAAGGATCCATTTTGATCAAGATGAGAACGAAAAATTGCAATTGGAAGCACTTGACCTCCTTGATGAAAGAAGAGAAGAGGCTAGGCTTAGAATTGCAGCTCATCAGCAAAGAATAGCCAGGCACTTCAATTCCAAAGTTCGTCAGCGCAGCTTTGAAGTTGGGGACCTAGTCCTGAAAAGAATTATGATAGCCACAGGTGTGTTTGAGCCAAACTGGGAAGGGCCGTATGTCATAGGCACGAAACTTCTTGGTGGCACATTCAAACTCACCACTGTCGAAGGAGAACCAATCCCAAGGGCTTGGAACATCAATCATTTGCGTCCATATTTTACTTAAAAGCTTTGCTGAAATGTTGTAAAAGAATTACGAGTATATGATTCTTGTATTGAAAGCAATTGTAAAGCAAGTGAATAATAAAAAGCTATAAGGTGGATGTAGGCCCAGCTTTTGGCCGAACCACTATAAATCTTGTGTTCTCTACTACTATAAACTGCTTTGTTTTATTTAGACATATAAAATACGTTAATTGTGTTATTAAAATGTTGATTTAATAATGCAGGCCATAAAAACAAAGCTTACTTATCGCAAGACCAAGCGATCTCCGACATCACGCAGCAAGCAAACGCTAAACCATTAAAAATTTCTATACTCAAATCCTACAAAAGAAGTGCTTCGAACAAAAGTTAGCGATGTGGATGGAAGTGGACCATTTCTAACTAACTGCGAACGTTTGTACAAACAGGCATCCAGTTAAATAGCCTGTGTCTACCACCACCAGCTCGCTTAACTATGAAGTATATTTCTTTGGATAAGGAAAATTATTGGCAACTAAAAAGGGATGACACTTGCAAAAGATAACGGGGATCGCCGACATGAATAGATGGCAAAGAGACATGGGCGAGCAAGCATCAATCAACAAAAGACCTCTTCGGAGGCACAATCCCTCTTCAGAGGCACAACTCTTCGGAGGATAAAGACCTCGAGCGGGACTCGGCAGAAAAAGAGAGGTTTTTCTCGACATAAAGTTGCGGACTGATCGGTGATACACTCCCGTGAATCCGTCCAACTGAGAGAAAGAAACTCCAAACTTCCAGGCAAAAGCCCTACTCAGAGGCACACATTTCACCGAGATTGAAATAAAACTTCCAAGTGTTGAAACGTGAAAAGCCCTCTTCGGAGGCCCATTTTACCATAGTTGAAATGCTAAAAGACCTCGAGCGGGCCTAACTAGAAAAAGAGAGTTCTTTCTCGACATAAAGTCGGACTGATCGGTGATACACTCTCGTGAATCCGTCCAAATGAGAGAAAGAAACTCCAAACTTCCAGGCAAAAACCCTACTCAGAGGCACACATTTCACCGTGATTGGTGATACACTCCCGTGAGTCGCAATGTGAAAAGCCCTCTTCGGAGGCCCGCTTCCCAGCGAACAGGGAAAAAATAAAAGCCTCTCCCAAGAGGCAGAAACAAAAAGACCTCTTCCCAGAGGCACAATCAAACAGAAAGACCTCTTCGGAGGCACACTTTTCACCGAGATTGAAATAAAACTTCCAAGTGTTGAAACGTGGAAAGCCCTCCTCGGAGGCACAACTCTTCGGAGGCACACGTTTCACCGAGATTGAAATAAAACTTCCAAGTGTTGAAACGTGAAAAAGCTCTCCTCAGAGGTACAACTTTTCAAAGAAGCATTTCATCAGAAATGCAAAGCAAAGATCAGAAAGACCTCCACCGAGGCGCAATAAAAAAAAAGAAGCCCTCTTCAAAGGCACACTTTAGCTTTCAAAGGAAGAATGGTTCATCTATTATGGAAAATACTCTTCCTCAAAAAGAAGTTAAAGTGCCCTTAAGAGGCCCGCTTTACCACATAGGAGAATTCACTTGGTAAAAATGTGTGTATGCACAAAAGAAAAAGTGATATCTTCGAAGGCTGAAGCGTAGAAACTCATATGGAGCGAGCTGTACTCTATTTTGAGCAGAATAATATTCCTCCAAGTATGGAATAATTATTCTCCAGAAAATAAGAGTACAAGTCCCCTCAAAGTATAAACCATTGCAACGAGCTTATGGTATAGGGGCGACATGGTATAACTACATTGGTAAAAATTACGCTCGAACAACATACCACAAGCTCACTGCAATATCATATAAAGAAACTTGTATAAAAATGAATAGTAAATGCATTCTCAAATACAGATAGAAGTTTGTACAAACAAAAAGAATCATTTTATTCAATCCTATCAAAATTTTGTACAGGTACAGGTTTCAAAATAAAAAGAAAAAGAAAAGTGGAGGCCGGTACCCGCACGATCTCCGGTCAGTACATGCAAAAAGTAAAAATGAAGGGAAGCAGGGCCTGTTACTTCTTCTTGCCACCACCTTTAGAGCCTTCACCTGACCTAATAGGTAGCTTTTCAGGACGGCTTGGGAGAATCAGGGATGAAGGAGAGAGGGTTACTGCCGGATCAACCTTCGCTTCCTCTTCAGAAACAAGAATGTCTTTCCTTTTCTTCTTGGAAGTGACACGCTTCCTCCTCCTCCTTGAAGAAGACTCACTTCCGGAGTAACAAGAGCAGACAATTTTATGTTATCAGAAGTGGTTCACTCCGGGGACTCATTGCCTTCTCCAAGCCCTTCTCCCCCGTGTTCCTGTGAAGCATTAGGATCATCTAAGTATCGGAGAGCCTCTATTTGCTCCTCTTGCGACCCGGGTTGAGAGGCGGATGGAGGAGTGACCTGGAGAGGCGGAGGAGGAATAATTGGAGGAGGGGGAGTCTGAACGATGCTCGACACTTTCTCTACAGAAGAAAAGAAGTTAAAGTCACTAAAGAGAGGAGATAAAGGCTCGGTGAGGTCCAGGAAATAGTCAAGAAGCTCATCAAACTCATAAGAAGCAAATGAGCAGTCTACTTGGGCAAGATTAACAGTAGAGTTACCTGGAGAAGTCGGCTTCCTGGTATCAACCTCATAAGCCTGTGCTTCGGCGCACTCTTCGCCTTCATCTCCACCCTGTGTGCTTGTGATCTCAGTCGTAACTTTAACCAGGGATGGAGAATGAGAACTGGAGCCGACAATGTCGATTTCGGCCGAAGGTGAAGGCTGAACTGGATCAGTTGAAGTAGTTTTTCCTAAACGTTCCCCTTCTGCCATTTCGGCTCTTAATTTCGCAAGTTGTTCTTTTCCCCTGGCGAGAGCGGCGCGAGCTTCGTCATCCAAGTAATGCTCCTCAAGAGCTGATTCGACGTAGCCAGCACCTTTAGCACCTAGCATATCAAGTGCGGCCTCCCATACCTCAACCAGAGTAATTTCATATTTGGGACCTACAAAGGCGAGACTACCACGCCCCAAGACGCTATGCTGGTAGAAGTCAAATAATGTCGAGCTGATGCTGGTCTTCGTTGCCTCATGAGATTCTTCAGCTGCAATTTTACCGGCAACGGCCTCATCATGCTCTCTTTCAGCTTTGGAGACTTGAAGCTTAAGCATTTCGATCTCCACCTCTTGAGAGTCGGTTTTCTTCCGAAGCTCTGCAATATCAGCAATATAGCCCTCATTGATTCTTTTTTGCACGTCGAGCCTGTCTTCGGCGTCTTTTTGGACGGCATGAACATCTCTCACTTGTTTCTGAAGCACTTCTTCTTTTTGAGTGTAGGAAGTAGAAGAAGTGGCGAGCTCTTCTTTAAGCTTTTCGACTTTCGCTTCAAGCTCTTCATTATAAGTAGTGATGCTCCTCATCTCGGTATCATGCTGCTCAAGAACCTTCTGCCATTCAGCTTTGTCATTTTCCGTAGTAAGCATGGTCTCGAGATTCGCACGGTTTACCCTTTGAAGCTCGTCAACAAGCTTTTGCCAGCTCGACATTCTTTCAATATCAAGTCTGACGGCATCGAGATTTCGCAGCATGGCAGGCTTGTCAATTGGAACTAAGTCGAGATCGAAACGAACCCCATTCAAGCACCATTGTGGAGACCGGCTTTGGAGAGTAGCTGGACCTGGCCCAACTTGATATGAAGGCTTATTGATGATTGTCTGAATATCAGTACGGGAAAGGGCCGGAGATTGAGAAGGAATTGGAGTAGTGGTCTTCTCAGAAATTGCAGGCACAGATTGCTCACTAACTTTAGCCCGTTTGCTTGGGTCATCAGCCATGTGGCTCTTCCCTCTGTCATCATGGGATTTACGCTTATGGGAATCACCCTCTCTGTGGGAAGAATCGTACCGCTCATCCCCTCTTCCATAGAGTTCTTCATAAGAACGTCTCTCCTAAGCCTTTCGAGCAGCCCTCTCTTCATCAGTTTCCCTATAAGCGGGAAGATAGCGTCTATAGTCATACTGACCACGCTTTCCATATTGCTTGAAGTCGTCGTAATATGAACCACTTCGCCTCATTGGGGAATCTGAAATAAAAAAAAGAGACAAGTCTTAAAAGTCTTCAGAGAAAGAAGCGTAACTGTAGAATCTTCAAAGTGCAAAGAATTAGGTGCATGAAAGTGCCGAAAGGTTCTAAGTGTGTGTAATGTGCAAACTACGCGCATCAAACTACGAACCACTCTTTGATTGCGGAGTAATCGTGGGGGTAGTAGTTAACGTCAACTCTTGGGTCGATGGAGCTTGTTGCAAAGAAGAAGTCGCTTCTACTACAGAAGAAGAAACCCTAGTAGTGACAGGGTCGTCTTTAAAGAGCTCCTGTGAGGTGACAAAGAGGTCGCTCAACCCTTCGAAAGTGTCGTCCCCGCTCTGCTTGACAGGGCTTGTTTTCCCTACTTTTTCACCGGACTTCTGTGAATGTTGGGAGATCCCTGAGCCTCTTCTTCCTCAATGACTGGGCAAGTGCGAATTTGCCAGACGACCCCACAACATCAACAGTAGTAGAGCACTTCATCAGAGAAGCCTCAGAGGCAGGTTCTTTTGGTATTGGTTCGTCAGTGCAAACTGGGGCATCTAATGCTTTGGGCGGGGAGTCTGGAACCTCATGGGGGTGTGTAGAGCGAGAAGCGTGTAAAAGTCCATACTGATGCAAAAATTCGTCCCTCAACAAAAACTTTATACTTCTCTCTCTAGCAGTCACAGCACTTAATCTTTCAAAAACTTGCTTATGGCCTGGATCTCTAGAAGGGAGAGGAAGTGTTGAAAAGAGCAAAGAATAAAATTAGCAATTGGTAGTTCGGATCTCGAAAAAGTTTGAAAATGGAGAAAATAGAAACATTTAATCTTACTCCCTACTCTCCAGATGGCATAAAACCCTGGGGGGCAGCGAGCAAAGAAAAACTAGTTCAAAAATCCATGAACACTTTCGGTAAGATCAGAAATAAGCTTGCGGTTTCTAGCACTTCTCACAATAATAAGGGAAGGATGGTCTTTACTCTTTGTAAACGAGCATAAGTAGCGAATTTCTTCGAAACTTGGCAAGCGATCAAGAGTTCTCCTAAACAATACACACAACCCCATCAAGATGGCGTAGCCATTAGGATGAAGTTGGAACGGAGAGATTGTCAACCGAAGGAGAAGGGTTCGAAGGAAGTTGTTAAAAGGAGGAATCGCCCCGCTTAGGAACATTTGACGATTTACTGCGACAAAACCAGGGGGAGGACCATCGGCAGTATCATTTGGCCCGGGGAGTAGAGCATCCTTTTTAGCAAAACCAAATTGAGTACGTAGCTGAATAAACGCTCTCGGAGTTAGGATAGTCGAAGTTCTCTCTGGAGGATTCTCTATAGGAACAGCTGTCTGAAAGGTCTCTCCCGCTTGAGCTACCACTTCTTCTTCTTGATGGGAAGTCATTCTACACAAACAACTAGTCTTTCAAACATGAAGGTGCACGTTTCCTAAAATGTGTGGAGTGTTGTGTAAAATCAATCAAGCAATAAGCAAATATAACTGGAATAAAAACTAGCAAGTATTTGTCAGTTATAAAGTCCAGGGTTTGTTGTTTTAAATATGAAAGTGAAATGTAGATGCAAACAAATCAGTTCAAGATAGCGATGCTTTGCATTGATATTTCACTTTAGTTGATTGGTTCATAGCATTTCATACTGTGTGTTTAAGTTGATTACTCTATGTCGACTAGTCTGTCATTTGATGTGGGCAGTCAATGGCAATATATTCGCCTTGGTTTTCTGTGATTGTTGTTTTCAGCAGGTTGTTAGCCTATAAGTTAATGTGATCTATGAAATAAGGCAACAAAGTTAAAACAATGTAGGATTTAAGCAATTCAGTCCAGCAGATCAAGTTGAGTATTCTAGTTGGAATTATGTTTTTAAGTGAGAATTCGAGTTGGGCATCCAAGTGTTAACTCGGCTGCGACCCAAGGAATCTCTCGCGAGTTAATATTAAGTCTCTGATTCCTTAAATCGGTGGTTCTTTAGGTCGTGAGGAGTGGTAAGGAGAAAGGATCCGGTTCAAAAAGTGGTGCAAGATTCCCCAAGTGCTAGTTCGGCCGCGATTTAAGGATTAGGTCGGCAAATTGCCCCGAGTGCTAGTTCAGCCACGAACTAAGGTTTAGATCGTATCAAATTAGGTCGGCCAAAAGATTGGTCGAGTTAAGAATCCAAAGGGTTGAGTCCCTCGTACAGCCTAAGTCCTAAGTCATCAGGAAATCAATACGACCTAAAAGCTAAGTCGTGTGCAGCTGAGATTGCAGGAAATTCCTTAGTCGGTAGATTCAAAAACTAACTAAGCCGTGAGAATTTCAAGTCATTCCCTCAACCAGTTGATTCCACTCCAACCCAATACCCGTTATCGCCTAAATAACATCAATCCATCATCCCCTCAACTAAGCCTATTATCCATTCAGCCCATCAGCTTATCAAACACCAATCCGAACCATCATGAAGCCGCCATAAATCAAGCGCGATGCTACAATCTTGAGAATCGCAACGGCAACGTAGCCAACGGTGATTGGAACCGATCACAAAAGCTAGGTAAGACATGCGGAGGTGATTTGGGAGCAGGAAGTGAAAATTCGTGTCTCAGCAATAGTCGCAGTTGGGTTAGAATTCAAGATCACTTACGCAATGTAATGGAAAGGATGGATTGCTGATTAACTAGCTTGGGCTTGCCTTCAGAAAGTTGAGAGGTCGCTAATGGCGGAGAGGAATGATAAAGCAGTAAAGTGAGAAGGAAGAGGTAACTTAACAACTTATGTAGGAGGCAGGGGAGAAGGTCGAAGGACGAACGAGTTAACAAGCCTCTTTGAGTCGTTCACGACTCAGGAGCTAGATCAAAGCACACGACTCACGACTTAAGCGTGTACTTCGAGGGGCAAATGTTAACTCCTATGATCAGTGAATCAAAAAGGCTCACGACTTAACAAGAGCAGCGACCTAATTGATATGCGACTCATTGAGGGATACCGACCTAACAGACTTGAGAGGGACAAGGATGCCGACCTAAGACTTAACAGGGATGCCGACCTAAGGCTTAAGTAAGTTACCGATCTAACTACCTAAGGAGGCTGCTGATCTAATTGCCCAGAATAGAGAAAGGTCCATGACCTATGCTTAACTCGCCACCGACTTACGACATAGAGAAGACTACGACTTAACGGTTTCTACAACTCAAGGACAGGATGACTTAACGATTCAAGAGGTGGCACGACTTAAGATGGAGATGAGTTCACGACTTAAAGCTGTCCGCAACCTACGACCTAGCGTGTGTCGTGAACGACTTAAGAAAATGAAACGCTGTTACTTATTTAACACGGTGGCCTCCTAGCTCGTCAACGAGTTAAGACTTTAGCAAGCTTATCAGTTAAACCGTGACTCACGACTTAGCTTAAGTCGTCCACGACCTAAAGCCGCTAAGTTATAGTCCGCTGCCACAATACTCATGCCGAAGGAAGTCTCGACCCAGCAGTTAAGTCGCGAACGACCCACGACCTAGTTTAAGTCATCCACGACCCAACGTAGGTCGGTTACAGGTTAGGACTTGGTAATGTTTCCTGCCCATAATTCTCTATAAATACGTTGCCATCTCCAACTTTCGAGGGACTTTTGGCCGATCTCTTTAAGCGCCGATACTCTGCTGAATTCTCGACTCACCCGACACTTCAAATACGAAAGGCATCTCAACAAACTTCAGGAGGAAATCTAACGCAATCAACATGGATTCAAAGAATTCTTCTACATCGGAGTTCTAGTTGTTTGTCTCATCAGTATTGTAATTGAAGATTGTTGTAAAGTTGTAATTGATTCAGTAATAAAGGGGATTAAAGTGGACGTAGGCTTACCTGAAGCCGAACCACTATAAAAACTGTTGTCTTTTCTGCTTTCTCTGTGGTTTTTCTACTTGTTTTTAGTTCCTGTGTTCACGAGTGGTGCTTTCACTCAATCTCTATATACACCGGGGTGTTAGCGTTCGATTTTAAGCATTAACAATATACAACCTTTCTTATTAAACCCAAAACTATCTTATACTTATTTTATAACTACTTTTGGAATTATTTAACTATTTTGTAACTGTTTTATAAACTAATTACTGTTTTTCAACTGTTTTATAACTAATTACTATTTTAATCTATTTTGTAATTATCTAACTATTTGATAACTATTTGACTATTTTCCTACTATTTTATCGTTATTTAACTATTTTACATCTATTTTACAAACTAATAATTATTTTTCAACTACTTATCTATTTTAAAAAAAATTCAAGCTATTTTCTAAATTTAAGCTGGTCAGAGTGCAAACTGTTTATGGCTAAATTACCCAGTTGAGATAAGAATTAAAGTGATAATCTAAATGGGATTGAAGCAATTGTAAATAAGTGAATGAAAATTAAAGTGAATGTGAATAGAAAGGGAATTGTTTTGGCTATAAATCAATGAGGATAGATATGTGGATGTACGTATATTATTCTATTCGCATAGTGGTTTGATCTGGATTCGAGCACAGAATTTCAAGATAGTTTATCGATCCGAGTTAGGATTTTTCACTTAATTTTCGACGGCGAACCTGGATATGGATTGTTGATTGATTCTGGATATTCTCTATCATAGCTAGGCTATGCAAGGAGAATGACAGCTTCTGATCAAGAAACCAGATCTGTGTCCGCACTAGGAAGTCGGGTGGACAATACTAGTTCGGAAATGAAATTGTGTGATCGAGTGAGTGATCAGATTGGTATAGCGTACGGATGATATGTGTACATCGTACGGATTTGAATGAAATTGATATTGGAAATTTGTGGATAAGAAATGTGAATGGTTTTTGAAATGAAAGGTATATTTTGTGAAACATATGATGAAGTAAAGTGGAAGTTGGATATTTCTATGGTAAAAATTTACTTTATGGAAGTAAGTAAAATGGTAAGTGACTTTATAGAGTAATCAAATTTGAATATTTGATTTTAAATAAACAAAGTTTTATATCTATGTTATATAAGATAAATCTCCCCTTGTTGAATCTATTGCTAGAAGAAAATGATTTTGAAAGTGTTTGAAGTATGAAAGGAGTTTTTTACAAGTTCGAAATGATCCAAAGTTTTTAATTTTTTTTTATATATCTATATATATAAAGTAACTTATGAGGATTTTGGGAAAAGGTTTTGGGAACCTTTTGATTTGGAAAGGCTTTTTATTTTTGGGTAAAATCAATATTGGAATTTGAAAAGCCTAGTTTGAGAATTATCGATTTTGGGATAATCGATTTTGAGAAAAGGAGATTTATATGAGATTTATACTAGGTGTATGATTTGGAAGATAATATATGTGTATTGTATAAAGTGTTTTAACAATGGCTCTGGGAAAAAAGGCGCTCCCTTGAAATGAACTTCTCAGGAGTGCCACAAGATGGTACTGCCTTGAACCCTAAGGGGGGTTCTAAAGTTGATCATGTGAGGAGTCCGGACAAAACTAGTTCCTGAGGGTTATGTGTAGTGTGTAGAGAAAGTCGAGGGCGCTGAGGCCTATAGAGGCATTTGGGTTATACTGTGACGATAATCTAACTCGATGTCACTGCGATCTACTGTAGACCATAGCGAAAGTCGCGTGTGCCGCTGAGAGCCAACAGTCTACATTTGATTTTATATCGGTAGACTGCGACTTATGGTAACATAGCGAATGTCGTGTGTGCTGCAAGAGCCAACTGTCTGCATTAGATTTTACATCGCTAGACTGCGACCTATGTGGGAGTGGAGGAGTTTCATTTTTGACAGCGAAAATCAAGGGCGCTGATGCCTACAGTTACATGGACTTTTGCTGCGATGGCAACGTAACCCTAGAATGTAACTGCGATCTGTTGTGGGTTCCATGGCGTAATCGAGGGCGGGGAGTGCCTGCAGTTACATGGACTTTTGCTGCGATGGTAACGTAACCCAGGATGTAACTGCGACCATGGATGGGGGTAATGATTTCCAGAGCATTCTCACCAAAAGATATTTCCTCTGTTTTCAAAAAAATGTTTTTGATATTTTCAATAAAATTATTTTCCAAGTATTTTCACTGGATGTTGAAAATGGGTCTGCTAAGTACTTATAGATTTTCAGTCCTACGCCTCATAAACGTATGACCGAATTTCTGTGAGAACAAGGATGGACTGGTTGAGACATCGAGTTATAAGAAGTATTTTTATCAAAATCTATTTTAATAGTATTATGTGAATTTTAAAATATTTCTAAAATTTTAAAATAAAAGAGTAAGCCGCTATTCGAGAAGAGTTTATAAACACCTGACACGATAAATTCACACAGTATTGTTTTTAAGGTGGGCGAATGAAATAATTTTACCCAAAATATATTTTGATATAAAAGAAATATTTTCTTAAATTGTTATATAACTTGGATGTTGGGATGATAATATTTTAAACAAATAAAGATTGGAATGACTTGTATGATCAAATGGGAATTTGTGTGGGCATAAATTATACAAATGAATTATAGTTAAAATTTGATTTAAGTCAAAATTTGAAAATTTAAAACCCTGGAGATTTGGAAGTGTTTTTCAAAGTGTTTTGAAGATAAATAATAGCATTATTATTTTGGAAGTATTTTTGAAAGGAAATTGTTTCAAACAAATTTTAGGAAGGGATATAGCATTGAGCTCAATTCAGTCGCGGGAAAATAATTTCGGTGATGACTGCAGCATCATCGTTGTTCATTTTCGAGTTTCTAAGTGACGGATTGCTGCCAAATTGATTTGTTCAAAAGAACTAGTTTTTTTTTTGAAACCAGGATGGGTTTAAAAAAAGTTGAGAAATGTGATTTTGGGATAATGGTAGTTATAAAATGATTTGAACCAAAAGCCGGGTATTTGAAATCCTGAATCCTTATTTGAATTGAAATGAAATAAATTGAGATGTAAATGATATTAAGTGAAAGTAAGTTCTTACTTAATTTAAATTCAAGTGGATTGAGTGGATTAAAAAGAATGGTATGATGCTAGATTTAATTGAAGTTAAATTAAATAAAATTGAATTGAAATAAATTCAGTTGAGTTATAAATAATATTGAATGGACTAAAATTCTTACTGAAATAAATAAGCGTAAACTAAGTAAGTATTGAATTGGGATAAATAAGCTTTGGAAGCTTATAAAAGAATTAAAAAACATTGAAATAAAAATATAATCCCTAGTTAAAAGTAAAGTGAAAATGTGATTGACTGTAAATGGATGGAGAAGTATGAATATTAATAAGTGGGTAGCTTATAAAAATGTAAAAAGGGAATAAATAAGCCGAAATAAAAGTGTTGGAATTTTGGAATATAAAAGAAAATCCAAACTAGAATTATGAAGAAAAAAATTGAACTCAGGAAAATTTAATGAAGTGATTTTTGTAATAAAATCGAATATTGATTTAAAAGTTGGAAGTAAGCTAATTAGCTAAATAAATTATTTGATATAGTATGTCAATAAAATTTAACTCGGTTAAATAAAATGGATTGTAAGTTAATAATGAAGTTTGGAGATAAACTCGAATTATAATAGAATTCGACTTGGATTGGTAATGAATTAAAATAAGTGGAGATGTTGTAAAGATAAAACGGAATTGGATTATAATAGAAATGATTTGAGTTACAAATAAAATCCAATTCGAGTATAAATGAGTTAAGTATGTGCTTGGATATTATTTTGATAAATTGAGAAGGTGAATTAAAATAAAATGGATGGGCTAATTGGATTAAATGGAATTTGATTAGATGAGAATTAAATGGAAGTGAACTTAAGTTTGAAGTTGGAATAAATTGAAATAAATTAACTTAAGTTAAGAATAATGAGAAACTCGACTTCGAGTAAGAATGGAAGACCATTAAATAAAAGCTTGGATTGGATTAGTTTGGGAATGGTTGGTAGTATACAAGCATGGAATGTGTCGAGCTAAATAAAATGGTTGTGAATGAATTAAAATAGAAGGAATTAAAATAAATTGAGTCGGAATCAATTTAAATTGGTTATAAAACTTAAGTAATTATTTATTCACATGGATATGATCAAATTGCATAGAATGAATCGTCGTTTGACGTAAACGAAGGTAATTAAAATTCTATGAGTTGATAAAGATTAAATAAATTGGTTTTAAGATCAATTGAAGTGAATATGAGTTTGTTTTGCTTAAAAATGAATTGAATGTAAGCAATTGGTTGTAAACCATTTAAATTGAATGAAGTTTTATACGAATTGGTTGTAAACAATTAAAATTAATTTCGGAACCCTATAAGTTGCTTATAAATATTGTTTAACATGCATTGCATATAGAAACTCATATGTTTACAGTCAAATGTGTAAATTGATGTTAAGTTACATGATTTTGGCACTTACATATTTGAATTGAGTAAGTACAGGTACCGGGAAGCTGTTTGGCTGGATTTGGATGCGCTAATTGCTAAAATAATAAGCCGCTTGCTTAAAAATGCTAAATAAATGAACGCCTACGCCATAAAAATATAAAATATGAACTGTTTTTGTTTTTCTGACCGTGTGGGCCGATGTATATATATTTATATCTTTTGTCAAATTGCAATAGCTCCTCCGTACAAATGAGACTCTATCAAAAAAATTTGAAAATTTTAGGAGTTAGAAAATTTTTGAAAATTTGTGGAAAATTTTTGTTAGCGACAAAACGATTTCAAATTGGAATTAAATAATGGATTTTGGAAATGAAAATTGAAACAAATTGTTTAGCTGGAACTAAAGGATTAGGAAAGTGAATTTGGGATTTTTGATTTCAGAGGATAAATTGAAATTTGCTCGGCAAAGGTATGTATTTAAATTTCTGTATGAAATTTGATGATTTTCTAGTCTAGCCACTTGGCGATTTGTTTTCTTCAGGAATTTGGGAGCCCGTAGGGGCATTTTGTAGTTGTTCCGAGCTAGCCGCGCAAAGGAGATGTCAGGACACGATTCTTCGTCTTCCGAAAATTCGACATCGACACTCACTTTATCGACTGCCGAGAAATCGAACGACGGAAAACCGAACACTGAGGGTTTTTAAGAAAAAGAAGAAAAGAAAGAAGAAAGAAGATAGGAAAGAAGGAAATAGAAAATAGAAATTAGAGAGAATAGAAAACAGAATAGAAGGTAGAAAATTTTAAAATAGAAAGAAAAGAGAAGAGAAAAGAAACGGAACAGAAAGCAACAGAACAACATCAGAATCTCACAATTCGCAGCGGAACAACATATAATAATAAATGAATAATCTTTAAACAAGGAACTATATCAGTTATTACATTACATCACATTTCATTACATCATATCATCAGAGTGTACAACAACAACAAATAGTGCAGCGGAAAAAGAAATACTATATAAACTAGTAATACGCCATGTCATCCAGCTTGCCTCCAGCAACTCCAGAATATCCAGAATATCCTGATAAATCTAACTCTTGACTGCCCGTGTGAAAATTGGTGGGCACCCAGAGTTTAGGAAGGAAAACAATAAACTCCAAGTCAGTCATGTGACTGGTGTGAGAACTCAAAACAGTTTATTTATCTTTAAAATCAAAATAGAGGAATATTTTTAAATTCAATTCGCAATGCTTTTAAAAATGAGACTACCATCAGACCTCCTGCCACACACACAATGCAAACGCAGACTTGGAGAAGATTTCTCCTTATGATAGCCAAACATGCTTGATACGCATTAAAATCAAATCAATTTGATATTATTATTAGTGCATAGTGTAGAAGAAATTCATTTCGAAAGTAGAATATAAATCTTAGCCAGCATAGGTACCATTATATTATGCCTACTATAGCTACCTCTTGAGGAAGCAGGTTCTACAACTAAAACCGTACAAGTTTCGTATTGTTTCTTTGGATTTCCAACAAATGGTCAGGCCAAGGAACTTCCCATTGCCACATGAGAATGCCTCTGGAAAGACATCCCCGAGAACCAAACCGGAACTCTGCCAACACAAGGCCAGGTTACCCCTAACTGGGTAACTACTGACACGAGCACGCCATTCCCCGATCGTAAACGACCTTTCTCACGGGATCCCGAAAACCAACAACCACAAAGTAATAAATTCGTAGTAACCACATAGGTTAAATATCTGGGCTCCATACCATGATACAACCTCTATCCAGAAGGAAATGTACATACCCTAAAGGGTGCTACCCCTCATAACCTTGCTGCATCTTTCCTGTTTTGACCATTTCCGGGGTGTGAGGTTCGACGAAGTCACGTCCACAAAAACATACTTTATACAAAAGCCATGCTTTGGGCCAACAAATGATCAACACAATGATCACTAAGATAGACGATCAAATAAACGATCCTATCACAATAATCAACACAATGATCATTTCAGCATCACTCAGCATATCACATTACCAAATTGGGAATATATCGCTGATAACATTCAACTATATAACCTCTGAGCTCGTACGTCTCAGAGAAGGGTGTTAAGCTAAAAGAATAAATTCTTCGCCACCAACAGAAATATATTTGAAAGAAATCGGCTTTATATCTCAACTTGTAATGTCAGACATACAATCCATACAAGTCTGTTCCGGGCTCGAACAAAATCGAAGGCACTTACAAAGAAGTCCTTGCAATCCGGATATTCACAATCCTGATCGGATTCACCATCACATATGGAGAACTCTATACCGGAGCAACTCGGTGCAGAGTAAATCGACAGGTCATCCTATCGCTCTCGCAAATACCGGGTCTTCAACACCGATCTTCAAATGCAATTCATAACGACGTATCACATATTCGGAATGGGTTATACGACCCCAAGGTCCTTTCCCGGTTAACCCGAATAGTGAGCGCTTATTCAAAAATAAGTGTAGCATTCACATTCAAACAAATCACATCAATTACCCATTCAAAGGGAAATATTGATAGTCGGTTATTGAACAATCACTGGATATGCACACATCACCAGTTTCCAAATAATTTTCCAAATTATTTATTTTCCAAAATATCTTCACTAGATATATTATTTCAACACTTCAAAAATAAATCAATATTTATTTTTAAACAAATTCCACTTTCTCATATAAATTCCATAATGAATTTATATTTCAAAATATCCATGCATATACGATTTCAATTATCCGTTTCAATTTATCTTCAAAAAGATAAATTCTAACTATTCACTTCATATTGGAAAACATTTCCATACTTATTTATTCATAAGTAATTCACAAATCTTTTTATTTTCAACCTTGGAAAATATTCAATATACTTAAATCGAATTAAGTATATATTTCATTCTTTAAGGAAATCATTCACTTAAACATATTTATTTGGGCCAAAACGAATGTTACATAAAACATCGTTACGACAACCCAAAATCACTAGTATAGGGATTCGAAATTAAAATAGATATATAAATCCCAATACTATACGAAACATTTCCTTTCGGAAATCATTTACTATAACAACAGTGTTATAGTCCATTATTTCCTTCTATTTCTCGAAAACGTCTATTTCAACAATAAATGTTGAAATCTATGGTTTCGAATCTCAACACATTTTAAAACATTGTTCGATCGTTTTAATTCTATTTAAAACATCCAAATCCAAAACAATTTCTTTAACGTGTTATTCACTATTCAAAAACGTGAATATATTTTGTTAACAAATTTCATTCTTTTATTTATTTTATTTCAAAGGATTATTCACTATTCAAAAACGTGAATATAACTCCATAAATAAATCATAACAATTTACTTATCAAAATAAGTCGTTTGCGAATTTATAAAACAACGTGTATAAATTCTATTTCTATTTATTTATAACAACTTCCTTTTATAAATTCCTTTATTAACCTATTCGATTTATAACTCAATTATAAACAATGGTTCATATTATAAGTTAAATACTTATAAATTTATTCGTTTGCAAAATCGTTCCTTTGAACTTCATAATTATAAATCTTATAACTTATAAGATTCAATTATTCATCCAGATATATTCTTTAATAACTTCACAAAATTTATAAATCTTACTATTTATAAATTTCACTTATAACTTCATCATTTATAATTTTATAAATTCCATTCACTTATGCAATCCATTTGCACTTCATTCAAACACTTATAAAAACTCGTTTTATAATGTCCATATTTCAATTTATAAATATCCATTTATAAATCTCTTAATATATATCAATTTATATTATTCTTTTAAAACGTCTTTAATCTCCTTTATTATTTCACCATTTTGATTCATAAAATAATTAAGTTTTATAAATCCTATATTTAAACTTTTCACAAAAAAAAATTCTAAAATCCCGATTAAACTATTCTATATAAAATCGTTAGAATCCTATTCTCAAAAATCAGTTTTTTTCTGTATTTCACAAAAATCATAATTTTTATAACTTTAAAAATTATAACGTTTATTTATTTAAAATGAATCAATTCCAAAAATATTTTATAAACGTATACTTTCAAAAATCACTTTAAAATCATTTTAAAATCCCAAAATCTGGGTCCAATGATGCTACACACCAAATAGTCAATCACGACTACAACGATATCATATATCGATATGATAATCAATCAAATATCAAAATATCTGAAATTAAATAAAAACTGTTGAGGGATCCAGTTGGATCCCTCCAACCTATTTTCCTGCATCCAAAAACATTAGCACAATACCAATTTCGCTCCAGTACGAAATTATCGCGGTATATGTTCTTATTAAATATTATCCGCTTAATAACGGCGTAATAGGGTCTCATCCGCTAAACAAATAAATGCGGGAAATCAATAACTCCAATATATACATATGCCAATATATATATATTGATATTATATATAATACCAATTTCACTGTTTATGAAATATTCGCGGTATATGTTTTTAATAAATAACATCCGCTTACTAACGGCGTATAATGTCTATTTTAACAATCAATAGATAACAATCATCATTCAAACATGCATTCAAATATTTTAAATCTAGCTATTTAAAATAAAATCGAAACTGATTCGATTGAGTGAGAAATTCTCACCTTGATTTAAATTCCGTTTTAGCGATTTATTTCGAATAAAATTAAACGGACGTTTAATTTTACCCAAAATTCTCACAAACTCCAAACGACTCCAAACCAACTCCATCGCGTAGTGCTCGTCCATACGATTCCAACGCAACTGGTTTTGCATTTTTTCGACCTCGTATGAAAAGGTTATGAATTTACGAAGTTTGTACACGATTTATATACACAAATTTATAACTTAAATTAAAATTTTATAAACCTAAGTTAATCCTGGCCATAGATCAATCCCCCAGCAACATCAGGCCGCACGTTCTCTCCCTCTCCCTCACGTTTCCATCTCCAGTTTATTTTACACGCATATGAACCCATAGCATACTATTAGGGTTTGAATTTGCAACATCAATACTCGATGAGAATTCGATCAGCAACCTTCAACACAAAGCTCCAAACCCCCTCTACCTTCGCCCACCACCATAGCAAGCTCGGCCTACTATTGCACCTGGAAATGCGTGCGTGACTGAGCACGGTCGGCACCACTTTGCTCCTCCTACGATGCTCCATTTCCGATCATATCCGTATGGATTTAAAGCTCTCTTCATGCTCTTCAATGTTGTAGTTAACAACTTTGGCTAATTATTGCTGGATTGAGAGAGATTGAGGGATGAAGATCATGAATTTCTGGCCATACATTGCAAGGGTGGCGGCTAGGGTTTAATATTAGGGTTTAGTGTTTTATTTTTTTTTTAATTTATGAAGGGTAGGGCTATTTATAAGGAACCAGCGAAACACTATTCATCCCGGAAATTCCGAACTCCGATTTACGCGCCGTAACCAGCGTTTCTAGGGTTTACCCCGCGTTCCGGACACAATGGAACAGGTTTCGAAAGCTAATTCGGACATCTGTGCGAGTTATGGCTGTAAACGCTCAATTTGAATTAAACCGATTTAAGTCGATTTCTAGGCGTTTTAATTTGTACAGGACAAACGGTAAATCCAATTGACTTGAAATTTGAAACCTTACAATAATATCACATTACGGATCCGATGAAACTGGTTTCGTCGAAATCCGAGACTTTTTGAAAAATGGCTATTTTAGCTCGTCAAATTTAAATTAAAAATAAATCGATGCGTTTCGAGCTGCCACGATCAAACGGTAACTCCGATTGACACGAAATTTGAAATCCGGTAATAACTAACTATTATGGATCCAATGGAACTGGTTTCGTTCAATTCTGAGACTGTTCAAAAATTGACTATTTTGACTAGTCGATTTAAATATTAAAATATTCAATTTTCACAAATTAACTTTTAATTCGATTTTAAAAGTTCTAAAATATCGTTCTAACTTTAACATGATAAAATAAAATTTCCCAAATTATTTTCAATCATATTTAACCCAATTTTCAATTATTTCCATAATTTAACATATTAAATTATCGATTTAATTATTCAATTAAATCCAATAATTCAAATAAAAATTTATTTGACTTATAAATTCACTTATTAATATTTAAAATTAATTAAATATTCAAATTTTAATTTCTAAAAATTCTGGGTCGTTACAATCTTCCCCACTTAAAAGAATTTCGTCCTCGAAATTATCAAGTAAGAAAGGTTATAGAATTTATTAATTTTCCAAAATTCCATAGTTAAATTTCTTATAATAACTTACTAAGTTTTCAAATCATACTTAGTTATCTTTTTCAAAAACAACTACTATTATTTGACTTTCAATTCCAAAATCAAAGTTATAGTTTTCAAAATTTTTCCAATTCTCTCAAATTTTTTCTAACGCCCTAAATTTTCGGAAAAATTCGCCATAGTCTCTTTTGCGCGGCTCGATCCGAAAAAAAAATGACAGTATATATATCACAAATATACATCTCATCAAGTAATGAGGCATCCCGAAGGGAAAAAAGTGTAAAAGTACGATATGTAATCCGAGATATGTACCTTATATTTTATTAGCAAGCATATACGGCTAATATAGCGCAAAAGCGAGCTCCAAATGCGAAGCAACGCGATCCGCACCTACTAATCACTCAACAAACAACATGAGAATCATGCATATATGATAATAGTATCGATATACAACATATAGCAACATACTAACTATACATGTCAACATATCAAATGAAGTAAAAGCAACAAATGCAAACATCAACCAACTATCATTCAACTAACATCCATAACCAATAAATATTCGTTTATATTTTCATTCATATTCAATGAATTGGTTTTCAATTTAATCACATTTGATTTATTAACATTGGATTTTCTTACTAACATTCATTTTCAATTAGTTTATATTCACTAATTCATATTCAAGTTGGTTCACTTTCAAATCAAATTCAATTTATTTAAGATTCACTTAACTTCCAATTGAATTTCAATTACTTTAGCGTTCAATTTCATTAATTCTTAATGAATTATATACAATCAACTTACAATCATATAACAACCAATGTATATTAATTACAACCAAATTCCTTTACTTTCAATTGGTTTAATTTAATTGATTTTCATTCAATTATTCAACTTTCTAATAACATTAGATTTTAAATGAATTAACACTTATATTCATTATTTCACATCAACTTAAATTTACATTTAATTGATTAATATTCAATCCATTCATTCAATTCAATTATTACAAAAGTTGAATTTCATTTATATAACTCAAGTTCATATTTATCACTTCACCTTATTATTTATAACTCATATTCATAAATATATTCATTAGTTTCACTTCTTATATATATAAGTTTATTTCACAATTATAAATTACTTTAATTATAATTCAATTCTTATAATTCTTTTGCTTATACAATTATTCTTTTATATATAAAATATAATCATGGTAAAATTATTTCATTTACCCAATTTTTAAAATCAATATTATGTCCAATTGTTCTATTCAAGTGTTTAGAAACCCCTTCGGCATAGTTTGACAGACCGCGCTGACGAAAGTTCATATGCCACTCAATAAACCAATCATCACAATATAAAACAATTTTATATATTCACTAACAAATACGCTCTCATAGCTATTATTACTCTCAAATTCATTCTAGAGCACTACTGACTCTATCTCTAATGAGTAACACCCAACAGAACCATGGTTGTCGCTTAACCATAAGCTTTGATACCACATTGTCAGGACACGATTCTTCGTCTTCCGAAAATTCGACATCGACACTCACTTTATCGACTGCCGAGAAATCGAACGATGGAAAACCGAACACTGAGGGTTTTTAAGAAAAAGAAGAAAAGAAAGAAGATAGGAAAGAAGGAAATAGAAAATAGAAATTAGAGAGAATAGAAAACAGAATAGAAGGTAGAAAATTTTAAAATAGAAAGAAAAGAGAAGAGAAAAGAAACGGAACAGAAAACAACAGAACAACATCAGAATCTCACAATTCGCAGCGGAACAACATATAATAATAAATGAATAATCTTTAAACAAGGAACTATATCAGTTATTACATTACATCACATTTCATTACATCATATCATCAGAGTGTACAACAACAACAAATAGTGCAGCGGAAAAAGAAATACTATATAAACTAGTAATACGCCATGCCATCCAGCTTGCCTCCAGCAACTCCAGAATATCCTGATAAATCTAACTCTTGACTGCCCGTGTGAAAATTGGTGGGCACCCAGAGTTTAGGAAGGAAAACAATAAACTCCAAGTCAGTCATGTGACTGGTGTGAGAACTCAAAACAGTTTATTTATCTTTAAAATCAAAATAGAGGAATATTTTTAAATTCAATTCGCAATGCTTTTAAAAATGAGACTACCATAAGACCTCCTGCCACACACACAATGCAAACGCAGACTTGGAGAAGATTTCTCCTTATGATAGCCAAACATGCTTGATACGCATTAAAATCAAATCAATTTGATATTATTATTAGTGCATAGTGTAGAAGAAATTCATTTCGAAAGTAGAATATAAATCTTAGCCAGCATAGGTACCATTATATTATGCCTACTATAGCTACCTCCTGAGGAAGCAGGTTCTACAACTAAAACCGTACAAGTTTCGTATTGTTTCTTTGGATTTCCAACAAATGGTCAGGCCAAGGAACTTCCCATTGCCACATGAGAATGCCTCTGGAAAGACATCCCCGAGAACCAAACCGGAACTCTGCCAACACAAGGCCAGGTTACCCCTAACTGGGTAACTACTGACACGAGCACGCCATTCCCCGATCGTAAACGACCTTTCTCACGGGATCCCGAAAACCAACAACCACAAAGTAATAAATTCGTAGTAACCACATAGGTTAAATATCTGGGCTCCATACCATGATACAACCTCTATCCAGAAGGAAATGTACATACCCTAAAGGGTGCTACCCCTCATAACCTTGCTGCATCTTTCCTGTTTTGACCATTTCCGGGGTGTGAGGTTCGACGAAGTCACGTCCACAAAAACATACTTTATACAAAAGCCATGCTTTGGGCCAACAAATGATCAACACAATGATCACTAAGATAGACGATCAAATAAACGATCCTATCACAATAATCAACACAATGATCATTTCAGCATCACTCAGCATATCACATTACCAAATTGGGAATATATCGCTGATAACATTCAACTATATAACCTCTGAGCTCGTACGTCTCAGAGAAGGGTGTTAAGCTAAAAGAATAAATTCTTCGCCACCAACAGAAATATATTTGAAAGAAATCGGCTTTATATCTCAACTTGTAATGTCAGACATACAATCCATACAAGTCTGTTCCGGGCTCGAACAAAATCGAAGGGACTTACAAAGAAGTCCTTGCAATCCGGATATTCACAATCCTGATCGGATTCACCATCACATATGGAGAACTCTATACCGGAGCAACTCGGTGCAGAGTAAATCGACAGGTCATCCTATCGCTCTCGCAAATACCGGGTCTTCAACACCGATCTTCAAATGCAATTCATAACGACGTATCACATATTCGGAATGGGTTATACGACCCCAAGGTCCTTTCCCGGTTAACCCGAATAGTGAGCGCTTATTCAAAAATAAGTGTAGCATTCACATTCAAACAAATCACATCAATTACCCATTCAAAGGGAAATATTGATAGTCGGTTATTGAACAATCACTGGATATGCACACATCACCAGTTTCCAAATAATTTTCCAAATTATTTATTTTCCAAAATATCTTCACTAGATATATTATTTCAACACTTCAAAAATAAATCAATATTTATTTTTAAACAAATTCCACTTTCTCATATAAATTCCATAATGAATTTATATTTCAAAATATCCATGCATATACGATTTCAATTATCCGTTTCAATTTATCTTCAAAAAGATAAATTCTAACTATTCACTTCATATTGGAAAACATTTCCATACTTATTTATTCATAAGTAATTCACAAATCTTTTTATTTTCAACCTTGGAAAATATTCAATATACTTAAATCGAATTAAGTATATATTTCATTCTTTAAGGAAATCATTCACTTAAACATATTTATTTGGGCCAAAACGAATGTTACATAAAACATCGTTACGACAACCCAAAATCACTAGTATAGGGATTCGAAATTAAAATAGATATATAAATCCCAATACTATACGAAACATTTCCTTTCGGAAATCATTTACTATAACAACAGTGTTATAGTCCATTATTTCCTTCTATTTCTCGAAAACGTCTATTTCAACAATAAATGTTGAAATCTATGGTTTCGAATCTCAACACATTTTAAAACATTGTTCGATCGTTTTAATTCTATTTAAAACATCCAAATCCAAAACAATTTCTTTAACGTGTTATTCACTATTCAAAAACGTGAATATATTTTGTTAACAAATTTCATTCTTTTATTTATTTTATTTCAAAGGATTATTCACTATTCAAAAACGTGAATATAACTCCATAAATAAATCATAACAATTTACTTATCAAAATAAGTCGTTTGCGAATTTATAAAACAACGTGTATAAATTCTATTTCTATTTATTTATAACAACTTCCTTTTATAAATTCCTTTATTAACCTATTCGATTTATAACTCAATTATAAACAATGGTTCATATTATAAGTTAAATACTTATAAATTTATTCGTTTGCAAAATCGTTCCTTTGAACTTCATAATTATAAATCTTATAACTTATAAGATTCAATTATTCATCCAGATATATTCTTTAATAACTTCACAAAATTTATAAATCTTACTATTTATAAATTTCACTTATAACTTCATCATTTATAATTTTATAAATTCCATTCACTTATGCAATCCATTTGCACTTCATTCAAACACTTATAAAAACTCGTTTTATAATGTCCATATTTCAATTTATAAATATCCATTTATAAATCTCTTAATATATATCAATTTATATTATTCTTTTAAAACGTCTTTAATCTCCTTTATTATTTCACCATTTTGATTCATAAAATAATTAAGTTTTATAAATCCTATATTTAAACTTTTCACAAAAAAAAATTCTAAAATCCCGATTAAACTATTCTATATAAAATCGTTAGAATCCTATTCTCAAAAATCAGTTTTTTTCTGTATTTCACAAAAATCATAATTTTTATAACTTTAAAAATTATAACGTTTATTTATTTAAAATGAATCAATTCCAAAAATATTTTATAAACGTATACTTTCAAAAATCACTTTAAAATCATTTTAAAATCCCAAAATCTGGGTCCAATGATGCTACACACCAAATAGTCAATCACGACTACAACGATATCATATATCGATATGATAATCAATCAAATATCAAAATATCTGAAATTAAATAAAAACTGTTGAGGGATCCAGTTGGATCCCTCCAACCTATTTTCCTGCATCCAAAAACATTAGCACAATACCAATTTCGCTCCAGTACGAAATTATCGCGGTATATGTTCTTATTAAATATTATCCGCTTAATAACGGCGTAATAGGGTCTCATCCGCTAAACAAATAAATGCGGGAAATCAATAACTCCAATATATACATATGCCAATATATATATATTGATATTATATATAATACCAATTTCACTGTTTATGAAATATTCGCGGTATATGTTTTTAATAAATAACATCCGCTTACTAACGGCGTATAATGTCTATTTTAACAATCAATAGATAACAATCATCATTCAAACATGCATTCAAATATTTTAAATCTAGCTATTTAAAATAAAATCGAAACTGATTCGATTGAGTGAGAAATTCTCACCTTGATTTAAATTCCGTTTTAGCGATTTATTTCGAATAAAATTAAACGGACGTTTAATTTTACCCAAAATTCTCACTAACTCCAAACGACTCCAAACCAACTCCATCGCGTAGTGCTCGTCCATACGATTCCAACGCAACTGGTTTTGCATTTTTTCGACCTCGTATGAAAAGGTTATGAATTTACGAAGTTTGTACACGATTTATATACACAAATTTATAACTTAAATTAAAATTTTATAAACCTAAGTTAATCCTGGCCATAGATCAATCCCCCAGCAACATCAGGCCGCACGTTCTCTCCCTCTCCCTCACGTTTCCATCTCCAGTTTATTTTACACGCATATGAACCCATAGCATACTATTAGGGTTTGAATTTGCAACATCAATACTCGATGAGAATTCGATCAGCAACCTTCAACACAAAGCTCCAAACCCCCTCTACCTTCGCCCACCACCATAGCAAGCTCGGCCTACTATTGCACCTGGAAATGCGTGCGTGACTGAGCACGGTCGGCACCACTTTGCTCCTCCTACGATGCTCCATTTCCGATCATATCCGTATGGATTTAAAGCTCTCTTCATGCTCTTCAATGTTGTAGTTAACAACTTTGGCTAATTATTGCTGGATTGAGAGAGATTGAGGGATGAAGATCATGAATTTCTGGCCATACATTGCAAGGGTGGCGGCTAGGGTTTAATATTAGGGTTTAGTGTTTTATTTTTTTTTTAATTTATGAAGGGTAGGGCTATTTATAAGGAACCAGCGAAACACTATTCATCCCGGAAATTCCGAACTCCGATTTACGCGCCGTAACCAGCGTTTCTAGGGTTTACCCCGCGTTCCGGACACAATGGAACAGGTTTCGAAAGCTAATTCGGACATCTGTGCGAGTTATGGCTGTAAACGCTCAATTTGAATTAAACCGATTTAAGTCGATTTCTAGGCGTTTTAATTTGTACAGGACAAACGGTAAATCCAATTGACTTGAAATTTGAAACCTTACAATAATATCACATTACGGATCCGATGAAACTGGTTTCGTCGAAATCCGAGACTTTTTGAAAAATGGCTATTTTAGCTCGTCAAATTTAAATTAAAAATAAATCGATGCGTTTCGAGCTGCCACGATCAAACGGTAACTCCGATTGACACGAAATTTGAAATCCGGTAATAACTAACTATTATGGATCCAATGGAACTGGTTTCGTTCAATTCTGAGACTGTTCAAAAATTGACTATTTTGACTAGTCGATTTAAATATTAAAATATTCAATTTTCACAAATTAACTTTTAATTCGATTTTAAAAGTTCTAAAATATCGTTCTAACTTTAACATGATAAAATAAAATTTCCCAAATTATTTTCAATCATATTTAACCCAATTTTCAATTATTTCCATAATTTAACATATTAAATTATCGATTTAATTATTCAATTAAATCCAATAATTCAAATAAAAATTTATTTGACTTATAAATTCACTTATTAATATTTAAAATTAATTAAATATTCAAATTTTAATTTCTAAAAATTCTGGGTCGTTACAATCTTCCCCACTTAAAAGAATTTCGTCCTCGAAATTATCAAGTAAGAAAGGTTATAGAATTTATTAATTTTCCAAAATTCCATAGTTAAATTTCTTATAATAACTTACTAAGTTTTCAAATCATACTTAGTTATCTTTTTCAAAAACAACTACTATTATTTGACTTTCAATTCCAAAATCAAAGTTATAGTTTTCAAAATTTTTCCAATTCTCTCAAATTTTTTCTAACGCCCTAAATTTTCGGAAAAATTCGCCATAGTCTCTTTTGCGCGGCTCGATCCGAAAAAAAAATGACAGTATATATATCACAAATATACATCTCATCAAGTAATGAGGCATCCCGAAGGGAAAAAAGTGTAAAAGTACGATATGTAATCCGAGATATGTACCTTATATTTTATTAGCAAGCATATACGGCTAATATAGCGCAAAAGCGAGCTCCAAATGCGAAGCAACGCGATCCGCACCTACTAATCACTCAACAAACAACATGAGAATCATGCATATATGATAATAGTATCGATATACAACATATAGCAACATACTAACTATACATGTCAACATATCAAATGAAGTAAAAGCAACAAATGCAAACATCAACCAACTATCATTCAACTAACATCCATAACCAATAAATATTCGTTTATATTTTCATTCATATTCAATGAATTGGTTTTCAATTTAATCACATTTGATTTATTAACATTGGATTTTCTTACTAACATTCATTTTCAATTAGTTTATATTCACTAATTCATATTCAAGTTGGTTCACTTTCAAATCAAATTCAATTTATTTAAGATTCACTTAACTTCCAATTGAATTTCAATTACTTTAGCGTTCAATTTCATTAATTCTTAATGAATTATATACAATCAACTTACAATCATATAACAACCAATGTATATTAATTACAACCAAATTCCTTTACTTTCAATTGGTTTAATTTAATTGATTTTCATTCAATTATTCAACTTTCTAATAACATTAGATTTTAAATGAATTAACACTTATATTCATTATTTCACATCAACTTAAATTTACATTTAATTGATTAATATTCAATCCATTCATTCAATTCAATTATTACAAAAGTTGAATTTCATTTATATAACTCAAGTTCATATTTATCACTTCACCTTATTATTTATAACTCATATTCATAAATATATTCATTAGTTTCACTTCTTATATATATAAGTTTATTTCACAATTATAAATTACTTTAATTATAATTCAATTCTTATAATTCTTTTGCTTATACAATTATTCTTTTATATATAAAATATAATCATGGTAAAATTATTTCATTTACCCAATTTTTAAAATCAATATTATGTCCAATTGTTCTATTCAAGTGTTTAGAAACCCCTTCGGCATAGTTTGACAGACCGCGCTGACGAAAGTTCATATGCCACTCAATAAACCAATCATCACAATATAAAACAATTTTATATATTCACTAACAAATACGCTCTCATAGCTATTATTACTCTCAAATTCATTCTAGAGCACTACTGACTCTATCTCTAATGAGTAACACCCAACAGAACCATGGTTGTCGCTTAACCATAAGCTTTGATACCACATTGTCAGGACACGATTCTTCGTCTTCCGAAAATTCGACATCGACACTCACTTTATCGACTGCCGAGAAATCGAACGACGGAAAACCGAACACTGAGGGTTTTTAAGAAAAAGAAGAAAAGAAAGAAGATAGGAAAGAAGGAAATAGAAAATAGAAATTAGAGAGAATAGAAAACAGAATAGAAGGTAGAAAATTTTAAAATAGAAAGAAAAGAGAAGAGAAAAGAAACGGAACAGAAAACAACAGAACAACATCAGAATCTCACAATTCGCAGCGGAACAACATATAATAATAAATGAATAATCTTTAAACAAGGAACTATATCAGTTATTACATTACATCACATTTCATTACATCATATCATCAGAGTGTACAACAACAACAAATAGTGCAGCGGAAAAAGAAATACTATATAAACTAGTAATACGCCATGCCATCCAGCTTGCCTCCAGCAACTCCAGAATATCCTGATAAATCTAACTCTTGACTGCCCGTGTGAAAATTGGTGGGCACCCAGAGTTTAGGAAGGAAAACAATAAACTCCAAGTCAGTCATGTGACTGGTGTGAGAACTCAAAACAGTTTATTTATCTTTAAAATCAAAATAGAGGAATATTTTTAAATTCAATTCGCAATGCTTTTAAAAATGAGACTACCATAAGACCTCCTGCCACACACACAATGCAAACGCAGACTTGGAGAAGATTTCTCCTTATGATAGCCAAACATGCTTGATACGCATTAAAATCAAATCAATTTGATATTATTATTAGTGCATAGTGTAGAAGAAATTCATTTCGAAAGTAGAATATAAATCTTAGCCAGCATAGGTACCATTATATTATGCCTACTATAGCTACCTCCTGAGGAAGCAGGTTCTACAACTAAAACCGTACAAGTTTCGTATTGTTTCTTTGGATTTCCAACAAATGGTCAGGCCAAGGAACTTCCCATTGCCACATGAGAATGCCTCTGGAAAGACATCCCCGAGAACCAAACCGGAACTCTGCCAACACAAGGCCGGGTTACCCCTAACTGGGTAACTACTGACACGAGCACGCCATTCCCCGATCGTAAACGACCTTTCTCACGGGATCCCGAAAACCAACAACCACAAAGTAATAAATTCGTAGTAACCACATAGGTTAAATATCTGGGCTCCATACCATGATAAAACCTCTATCCAGAAGGAAATGTACATACCCTAAAGGGTGCTACCCCTCATAACCTTGCTGCATCTTTCCTGTTTTGACCATTTCCGGGGTGTGAGGTTCGACGAAGTCACGTCCACAAAAACATACTTTATACAAAAGCCATGCTTTGGGTCAACAAATGATCAACACAATGATCACTAAGATAGACGATCAAATAAACGATCCTATCACAATAATCAACACAATGATCATTTCAGCATCACTCAGCATATCACATTACCAAATTGGGAATATATCGCTGATAACATTCAACTATATAACCTCTGAGCTCGTACGTCTCAGAGAAGGGTGTTAAGCTAAAAGAATAAATTCTTCGCCACCAACAGAAATATATTTGAAAGAAATCGGCTTTATATCTCAACTTGTAATGTCAGACATACAATCCATACAAGTCTGTTCCGGGCTCGAACAAAACCGAAGGCACTTACAAAGAAGTCCTTGCAATCCGGATATTCACAATCCTGATCGGATTCACCATCACATATGGAGAACTCTATACCGGAGCAACTCGGTGCAGAGTAAATCGACAGGTCATCCTATCGCTCTCGCAAATACCGGGTCTTCAACACCGATCTTCAAATGCAATTCATAACGACGTATCACATATTCGGAATGGGTTATACGACCCCAAGGTCCATTCCCGGTTAACCCGAATAGTGAGCGCTTATTCAAAAATAAGTGTAGCATTCACATTCAAACAAATCACATCAATTACCCATTCAAAGGGAAATATTGATAGTCGGTTATTGAACTATCACTGGATATGCACACATCACCAGTTTCCAAATAATTTTCCAAATTATTTATTTTCCAAAATATCTTCACTAGATATATTATTTCAACACTTCAAAAATAAATCAATATTTATTTTTAAACAAATTCCACTTTCTCATATAAATTCCATAATGAATTTATATTTCAAAATATCCATGCATATACGATTTCAATTATCTGTGACGCCCCACCTCTATACCCACGCTAGCCAAGAACACTCCGGAGTAGTGCTGTCAACTAGCACGGAGAATAGGGCTGTTGAGGAGCGACCATCCATGTAATTGCTTATCACACGGTGGCTATAAATAATCTTCGAAAACAAACATAGAAATAATCATATCACAAATCAGTCACAGATATCCATATCACAAAGGCGGAAGAAGATATGAATATATGACTAACACATGAAAGTGTACATCAGAGTAGTGGTCAATAAGATCCACGATAATACAAAAGAATAGCATCACGTGCTATACAAAAGAATACAACTTTGAGTCTATATCTCAAGTGTATACAACAAAAACTGCTAATCTAAACAGTTAGCCAAAAGTCAGAGTGATGAATCCCTGGGAAGAAGTCAAGCAGAAGCACCTGTAACATCTCGGTCTGACCCGAGTATTATTTAAGAAAATAATAAACGGATCAGTCTAGCTATAAATATCAGATGACATGATATAACATAAAAGATATGGCATAAACATAAACATCCATGACGACATACCACTATAAGTATGTAAATAATGATCAACAGAAGATCAATCAATAAGAGATAATCAATATCACAAGAATCTTCTCAAAGATTCGAAGAGGGCATCGTACCCTAAACTTGTACTCATAACAAGTCAATGACATAAATTCCAGAAATCAACACGAGAAATCCAGAAATCATAAAAAGGGAAAGAGGCCTATCACATGACGGTCCGAAGACCATGGGGAGCTACCCCACATGTGTGAATGGAATCACACAGATTGAGGTCAAGACTAACCAAAAAGCAGAAAGGTATGTGTGAATGGAATCACACAAGTGGTGTCTAGTCTAACCTTGCAATGAAAGAGACATCGCGCAATTGCTAGTCTAATTCACAAAGCGATCATCAAGATCAACGAGAAGTGTCAATTACACTAAGCTAGTAAATATAGAAGTTTAGCTTCATGTCCCATAACCACTTGCTTAACTTAAATATTTACGAAAAAACTGTAAATCTTCACTAATAAAATTGTCACAAGAGGTTCAATCGAACAAGTCCAAGAATTAACCGACGAAGTGAACGCAAGCGTTTCATACCACTTGTTAACTCCGCCTTGACCATGACTCATCGATCTAGTGCATCAAGAGGTTCCGACCTAACAGTTAGAAGCTTGCCGACCTAAGGCTCAACAGGGGGTGCCGACCTAAGGCCTAAGGGTTATGCCGACTTAACACTTCAACAAGGCTACCGACTCAACATAAATACCGACCCAACAGCCTTAGCTCATTGCCGACCTAAGATGAATGGTGACTCAATGGTTACCGACTTAATGACTCAGAAGGGACAGCGACTCAAGGGAGGCCGACTTAAGATTCAAAGGGTTACCGACCTAGTAGGATTGAGAGGCATACCGACTTGAGAAATACCGAGTCAAAGCTAAAACAGTTACCGACCTAACGTGGGTACTGGCTTAAGACTCAGAAGATACCGACTCAGTGACTTGACCGAGTTACCGATCTAAGGCCCTACCAAGCTGGCGACCTAGAACAGTTGCCGACCCAAGTCACAACCGATCCAGCTCCCCAGTTATCTCGTTCAGACCGTGACTTGCGACTTACCAAGTTAACTCGTCCACGACCTAATATAAGCCCGATGCCATGTTACTGAGAAGAGGTGGTGTTGACTCGGAGGCGACCTTAGACCGGTCACGACTCACCTTAAGTCGGCTGCGTCTTAACTTGAGTCGGCCGCGGTTTAGGACTTGGCAAATTTCAGAATAAGAACTCTCTATAAATAGGCACCCATCTCCAACATTCAAAGGACTTTTGGGCACATTCTCTTCATACACCGTTACCTTGCTGCATTGAGAACTTCATCAACACTTAGAGCTTTCAAGATTAGAGGAATACATCAAAGAAATTCACGAAGAAACCACACATCTTCAATATGAATCTAAGGACTTTAATCGACATTGAAGCTTAAGACTTGTTCCAAATCACTTGTAACTTGAAGTATATTGTATTTGAGAAGAATTGTATCAGCTTGTAACGGGATTATTAATAAAAGTACTTAGAGTGGACGTAGGCTATACCCTTAAGCCGAACCACTATAAAATCGTTGTTGTTTACTGCTTTTCTGCTATTACTTGCTTGTAATTCTTTCCCGATCTATCGGGTGGTGCTTTCACAACTACACTTCACACACCGGGGTGTTAGCGTTCACATTTTAGCGTTAACATTTTTGGTGCTTTCACTGAGAATTGAACTCAGGAAAACTATCATCATTGCTTCACAGAGATTTGAAGAAAGAATTTCCTTAAAAACCAGAAGTCTATCTGAGATTATGGCTCTTGGAAGGAAAAGTAGATCTATCAGATCTGGAAACATTCAAGAGGGAACCTCCGCTTCCCCTGTACCTAATCAACCCACTCTGTCTGTTGGAGTTACGAAAGCGGAGTTGGATGCTGTAATTCTAGGGCTAAACCAGCAGATAAACGCCCAAAATGCACAATTAGAGGCTCAAAGTGCCCAGAATGCTCTGATTCTGAATAAGTTGAACGATTTACTTGGGGCAAACAATCAACCAGCTGGTAATGAAAGGAACTATGCTGGCAACATTCATGATGTTAGTGAGAGGAATGCTCCGGAAAGGGCTACTAGTCCCTTTGAGCAGGCAGTTCCTGAGGCTGGTGGATCTAGAACTCGGCATGATGAGGAATATCTTTCTGGAATGGTCCGGCAGATCATGAAAGAAAGTATGCAAAGGGTTGAAGATGAGAAGGAATGGGGTTTCGCCCCAAGTAAAACTCCGTTTACTGAAAAAATCTTGAAGGCGGAATTTCCAAGGAAGTTTGTCCCTCCGACTATTCCAGCTTACAAAGGGACAAGTGATCCGAATGAGTTCTTGTATAAATATGATTGGCACATGACAGGTGCCAGGGCCTCTGACGAAATAAAGTGTCGATATTTCCCCGTATACCTGGAAGGTGTGGCTCTACTATGGTTCACCAAGTTGCCAGTCCGATCTATCGATCAGTTTTCAGACTTGACCAGAAAATTCAAGGAGCAGTTTAGACTATATGCTTCGAAGGCCAAGGACATTATGTCACTATCGAGTTTAGAGCAGAATCCTGGTGAGTCTATCAGATCCTTCTTGAACCGCTTTAATATAGCGCTGGCTGAGGTGGACAATGCTGAACCACGAATGATATTGACTTATCTGATGAGGGCTATTGATAAGTCAAGCGAATTTGGGAAATGGTTAAATATGAAGGAGCCAACCTCTCTCGAAAAGTTCTACAAAAAAGCAGATGAATTCATTCGCTTGGAAAGCGGTCCTTTACCAGTAAAGACAGTTTTGGAGAAAGCAGAAGACAACACTGTCGCTCCACGCAAGAATGAATCGGTGGGGCAAAAAAGGGAGAATAATAATGGGAAGAAACAGGGTAATCTGAAGAAGCCCCGATCCTACAAGCCATCAGAATATACTCCATTATCACATACACCGGAGCACATCTACCTGGCCACTAAAGATTCCGTCGATTTCCCTAAACCTATCCCTTTGAGAACCGGGAAAAAAGCCATACAGAGTGGGAAATTCTGCCGCTTCCACAATCAACCCGGTCATGAAACTGATGAATGCCGCCAGTTGAAAAATCTGATTGAAGAGTTGCTAAGAGAAAACAAACTGCAGCAATTCGTGAAGAAAAATAGCAACAATCCTGCATCGTCAAGTCAGGGGCAACAGGTTCCTGTTCATCAGCCTAGGACAGGTGAGAAAGCTACGGGACATGAATCTGGAAGGCCCGTTATCAATGTCATTACAGGAGGGCCTCACCCAGCTGGCAAGAGCTGGGGTGAGATGGAGAGATATTCCAGGGCTTTGAAATATGCTCCAGCCGAAGAAGACGTCTTTGTTTTAGAAGACACTACGCCCCTGAAACAACAGAAAACTTTCAGCGATGATATTGTTTTCAGAGCCAGAGATTCCACAGGTATAGAAGCTCCTACCCTAGATCCCTTGGTCATCTCGGCTGGTATTGGACCGGCCATTGTCAGAAGAGTCCTCATTGACTGCGGAGCATCATGTAATATCCTCTTCAAGAAGACATTTGACCAGATGAAAATCCCTATGATTGATGTACAAGCCTCATCACAGAAGATCGCTGGCTTCACTGGGGAGCCAAAACAACCAATTGGGACCATCGATCTGCTTGTAGAACTTGGGGAAGCAGAAAGGAAAGTGGTCCGCAAGCAAACATTTGTGATTGTCGATGAGTTTTCTGCTTATAATGCTTTTCTTGGCCGTCCAACACTCGCAGCATTCAAAGCTATCCTTGCCCCGTGGTGCCTCACTATTAAATTCCCTACTGACAATGGAGTAGGAGTTATAAAAGGGGATCAAAATGCTGCGCGAGAATGCTATTTGACAGAGCTGCGAGAGTCAAGAAAAAGAGAAATGGGGAAGGATGCGGCAACCCCAGTCCGCATCAAAGAACCAGCCTTGTAGCAATTACGGGGCGGACCCTGCACTGGCGAGCACAGCGGGGCACGGAAAGAAATGGATCCCAGAAAAGCCAGTGCAGGGGAGAATAGAGTGGTACCGGTGGAAACGACAGTTCCGGTACCTGTTGACCCGAAGGACCCAAATAAGGTGTTAAATGTGGGTTCACAGCTTAATGTGTCAATTCAGAATATCTTGATATCTTTCCTGAAAGCAAATCTGGATGTCTTTGCTTGGACTCATGCCGATATGTGTGGAATATCCCCAGAAGTTGCAGTACACGCTCTGAATATTGACCCAAAGTTTACGCCAGTTAAACAGAAAAGAAGAACCCAAGGTCCAGAAAGGTCAGCAGCATTAAAAGAAGAAGTTGATCGACTCATAGAAAATAACTTCATCAAAGAATCTACATATCCGAATTGGGTTTCAAATCCTGTGTTGGTCAAGAAAGCTAATGGAAAATGGAGAGTGTGCATTGATTTTTCTGATCTAAACAAGGCTTGCCCCAAAGATTGCTTCCCATTACCCAGGATCGATCAACTGGTAGACGGAACTGCGGGACATGAATTGTTATCTTTCATGGATGCCTACTCCGGTTATAACCAAATCATGATGCACGAGCCGGATCAGGAGGATACAAGCTTTATCACAGATGTTGGACTTTATTGCTACAGAGTTATGCCCTTCGGATTGAAAAATGCAGGGGCAACCTACCAAAGACTTGTTAATGCTATGTTCAAACCGCAATTGGGCAAAACTATGGAAGTCAACGTCGACGACATGTTAGTGAAGTCCAGGAAAGCAGCGGATCACATTGAACACTTAGCAGAAATGTTCGCAGTCCTTCGGAAATACAGAATGAAACTTAACCCTCTGAAATGTACATTTGGGGTCGAGTCCGGAAAGTTCTTAGGTTTCATCGTCAGTGCTAGGGGCATTGAGGCTAGTCCAGCTCAAATTACTGCCTTGAAAGAAGTTAAAGCTCCTAGAACGAAGAAGGAATTGCAGAGTCTCAACGGAAAGGTCGCCGCCCTGAGTCGGTTCATTTCCAAAGCCACTGATAAATGCATCCCATTCTTTGACGCCCTGAAGAAAGGAAAGAAGAATTTTGAATGGACTTCCGAATGCCAAAAAGCCTTCGATGAGTTGATCCGTCATATGGAAACGCCTCCAATACTTTCTAGGCCAGGCAATGGTGAGGATCTTCTTATATACTTGGCAGTATCATCTCATGCTCTAAGTGCAGCGCTGATACGGGAAGACAAAAGGATTCAACATCCGGTTTACTATATCAGCAAAAGACTCACTGGGGCAGAGCTGAATTACTCCAAGTTGGAAAAACTCGCCTATTGCCTACTAGTTGCATCAAGGAAACTGAGGCAATATTTCCAGGCTCATCCTATCAAAGTACTCACTGATCAACCTCTAAAGCAAGTCCTATTTCGCCCTGAAACTTCGGGTCGCCTTCTAAAATGGAACATTGAACTCAGTCAATATGACATCACCTATCACCCCCGAAAAGCAATCAACGGACAAGCTTTAGCTGATTTCATTGCAGAATTCACAGAGAAAGATAATGGTGAGGAAGAAACGATCAATGATTCCCCAATCCAGTGGAAGATGTATGTTGATGGCGCAAGAAATGACTACTGTTCTGGAGCCAGAGTGGTACTTGAAACTCCTGAAGGTCGATCATTATGTTATGCATTAAGATTGGAATTTCCTTCAACAAACAATGAAGCAGAATATGAAGCTCTTATTGCAGGTCTGAAAATCGCTAAAGAGCTAAACATTCGAGCATTACAGATCTTCAGTGATTCTCAGCTTATTGTATGCCAAGTCAAGAAGGAATTTCAAGCAAAAGGTGGAAACCTGCCTTCCTACTTGTCAAAGGCTTGGGAACTCCTATGTGAACTTGATCACTATTCAATAAGCCACATTCCTCGGGAAGAGAATATGAAGGCAGATTCCCTCGCAAAGTATTCAAGTTCTGGTGAAGCTCAACTATTGGGATTGGTCCCTGTAGAAGTCCTTTCAGCACCGAGTATAGATGAGATGGATATAGACTGGATTATGAATGTATCTCAAGAACAAGAGTCATGGATGACTCCAATACTGGACTACCTACTCAGAGGTTCTCTGCCAGAAAATTCGATAGAAAGACGAAAGCTACTAAGGAAAGCCTCTCGCTATGTAATTCAGGATGGCCGATTGTACAGACGGGGATTCTCAATGCCATTGCTTCGATGTGTATCCCGGGAAGAGTCCAAAACAATCCTAGCTGAGGTGCATGGAGGAGAATGTGGTGATCATTCAGGTGGTCAAACATTAGCAAAGAAAATTCTCCGATACGGATATTTTTGGCCAGAAATTAATCGAGATGCTGCAGATTACTCCCGAAAATGTGACAAATGCCAAAGATTTGCCAAAATTCCTAGAGCACCTTCTACCGAACTCACACAGATGGTCAGTCCGTGGCCATTTGCAATTTGGGGAATGGATCTCATTGGGCCGCTACCAACTGCTAAATCAGGGATTAAATATGCTATTGTTGCAGTTGATTACTTTACTAAATGGGCTAAAGCTGAACCATTGGCTACTATCACTTCTAAGAAAATGATAAGCTTTGTGACCAAGAATATCATTTGCAGATACGGTGTGCCTTAGAAAATAATCACAGACAATGGTACTCAGTTTGAAAGCGAGGAATTCCAGGATTTTTGCAAACGATTCAAAATCCAGAAAAGCTTTTCGGCAGTAGCTCTTCCGCAGGCAAACGGGCAAGTGGAAGCAGTGAACAAGATCATCAAATCAACCATCAAAAAGCAACTCGAAAGAGCAAAAGGTGGTTGGGTCGATAAACTACCACTTGCACTATGGGCATACAGAACTACTCACAAAACTGCCACTGGGCATACTCCTTTTTCGTTAGCATACGGATCGGAAGCAATGATCCCGGTTGAAACAGAGGTCCCTTCACACAGAAGAATCCATTTCAATCAAGCAGAAAATGAGAAGCTACAACTTGAAGCGCTGGATCTCCTTGATGAAAAAAGAGATGAAGCTAACCTCAGAGTTGCAGCTCATCAGCAAAGGATAGCCAGACATTTCAATTCCAAAGTTCGTCAACGCAGCTTTGAAATTGGAGATCTAGTCCTGAAAAGACTTATGACCTCGACAGGTGTGTTTGGGCCAAATTGGGAAGGACCGTATGTAATAGGTCAGAAGCTTCTTGACGGCACATTCAAGCTCACCACTGTTGATGGAGATCAAATTCCAAGGGCATGGAACAGCAACCATTTGCGTCCATACTTTACTTGAAAATTTTGTTGAAACATTGTAAAAAGAATTATGAATGTATGATTCTTGTAATTGAAAGCAATTGTGAAACTGATGCAAGTAAATAATGAAAGAATATAAAGTGGATGTAGGCCCAATTTCATGGCCGAACCACTATAAATCTTGTGTTCCTTATTATTATTATATGTTTGCTTTGTTTTCGATATAAAAATACATAAAATGTATTGCTGAAATGTCGATTTAAATTTTTGCAGACAATGGAAATAAAACTTGCGCATAATAAGACCGAGTGATTCTCACCATCATTCAACAAACAAATTTCAAGTCATAAAGGCCCCGAATTCAAATCCTAGATAGGAAATACTTCAATTGAACGGCTTATGATTTCGATAGAAACGAGCCCTTGCTAATAAATTTAGATTGTTTGAACGAACAAACATCCAATTAGGAAGCTAGTGCCCGTTCTCACGAACTTGCCTGACAATGAAGTACGCTTCCTTGGATTAAACAAGCCACTTGCGAGAAAAGGGGAATGAAAACTTGAAAAAAAAAAAAAAAGAGGATCGCTGAAAAGGCATAAGCAAGTGAACAGAGGAACAACCAAAGCTACCATCAACAGCACAAGTCCTCTTCGGAGGCGCAACTCTTCGGAGGATAAAAGACCACTAATGGGTCATACGCCACAAAAAAGAAAGTTCTCTACTCAACAAAAAAAGATTGGAGGAGTCATGACCCTCCAACCATGAGAGAGTAACTTCCAGGCGATGAAAACCCTCTCTGAGGCACATTTCACCAGGAGTTGAAGTGTTATGACCGCTCTTCGGGATTTCACTTCACCAGAGTTGAAATGCAAAAAAAAAATATAAAAGCCCTCTTCGGAGGCCCATTTCACCAGGAGTTGAAGTGTTATGACCGCTCTTCGGGATTTCACTTCACCAGAGTTGAAATGTAAACAAAATAAAAGCCCTCTTCGGAGGCACATTTCGCCAGGAGTTGAAGTGTAACAACCGCTCTTCGGAATTTCACTTCACCAAAGTTGAAATGCAAAAACAAAATAAAGACCTTCCTGAAAGCCCACGTTTCACCGAGATTGAAATAAAACTTCCAAGTGTTGAAACGTGAAAAGGCTTTCTTCGAAGGCACAACTCTTTGGAGGTACACGTTTCACCAAGATTGAAATAAAACTTCCAAGTGTTGAAACGTGAAAAATCCCTCCTTAGAGGTACAACCCCCTCCCGGGGACACAATTCAAAGGAAAGACCTCTTCGAAGGCACAATCAAGAAGAAAGACCTCTTCGGAAGCCCACATTTCACCAAGATTGAAATAAAACTTCCAAGTGTTGAAACGTGAAAAGGCTTTCTTCAAAGGCACAACTCTTTGGAGGTACACGTTTCACCAAGATTGAAATAAAACTTCCAAGTGTTGAAACGTGAAAAATCCCTCCTCAGAGGTACAACTTTGTATAAAAAAAAAATCCTCATCAAAAGCGTACTTTAACTTTCAAAGGAAGAGTAATTTCCCTACTATGGAAAATGATCGTCAAAAAAAAAAAAAAAAAAAAAAAAAGAAAAAGAAAAGAAGTTAAAGTACCCTTCAGAGGTCCGCTTTACCACATAGAGGAATTCACTTGGTAAAATATGCACATAAGCAAAAGAAAAAAGTGATTTCTTCGAACGACAAAGCGTAGAAACTTATACGAAGGGAGTTGTACTCTACAAAAATTTTCTTTAAAGAATAAAATAATTATTCTTTAGCAAATAAGAGTGCAAGTCCCCTCGAAGTATGAAATATTGCAGCAAGCTTAAGGTATGTGGGCAACATGGTATAATAGTATAGCTGCATCAGTAAAGTAATACTCAAACAACATACCATAAGCCCGCTGCAATATCATATAAATAAACTTGTGCAAAAATGAATAATAAATGCATTCTCAAATTCAAACAGAAGTATGTACAAATAAAGAATCATTTTATTCAATTGTAGATATTGCAGATACAGGTTTCAAAATAAGAAGCAGGGGCCGGTGCCTGCACAACATCCGACCATTACACAAAAAAGGAATCAAAAAGCTTAACTCTTCATTTCTTCTTGCCGCCTTTAGACCCTTTACCCGGCCGAGTGGTTAGCTTTTCGGGTCTTCCAGGTTGGTCTGAAGGCATGAGGGAAGAAGGGGAGGGAGGTACAACTGGCGCAATTTCCGGTTCCTCTTCAGTGGTGATAATTTTCTTCCCCCTCCTCTTCGATGTCCCAAGCTTCTTTCTTCTCTGCGAAGAAGACTCACTCCCCGGAGTAACGAGAGCGGACAAAACTATGTCGTCAGAAGGAGTCCGCTCCGGAGAGATCTCGCCTCCTTCGAGTCCCTCATCTTTTTGCTCCTGCGAGGCAACAGGGTCATCCAAACCATGAAGAGCCTCAATTTTCTCCTCTTGTGACCCAGGTTGTGAAGCAGAAGGAGGAGTCACCTGAAGAGATGGAGGAGGAATAACCAGAGAAGGCGAAGTCTGCACGGCACTTGTTGTTTCAACTGCAGAAGAAGAAAAATTGAAAATGTTAGTATCTTCCCGAAAGAAGGGAGATATGGGTTCATCGAGATTCAGGAGGTAATCGAGAAGCTCATTAAATTTTTGAGGAATAAGCAGGCAATCCACCTGAATCGGACCAATGTCGAAATTACCTGAAGATATTGGCTTTTTCAGTTCAATCTCATAATTCTGAGCCCCAATGTCCTCCAAAGCCTCTTCATCAGTAGGGGTGATTACCCCAGTTCTTGTAGGAGGCGGCAAATGAGCACTAGGGCCTGTAATGTCCACCTCGGGAGAAACTAGAGGACGTTCGGAGATGGTAGGCGGTACTTCTTTTTCAGAACGCTCTTCTTCCGCCATCCCGGCCCGCGCTTTGGCAAGCTGCTCCTTACCCTTGGCAAGAGCGGCACGGGCTTCGTCATCAAGATAATGCTCTTCAAGGGCTGACTCAGCATATCCAGCACCTTTACCACCAAGCATATCAAGTGCTGTCTCCCAAACTTCAGCCAGTGTGATTTCATACTTGGGGCCTAGAAAGGCAAGGCTTCCACGCCCCAAGACGCTGTGCAAGTAGAAGTCGAATAATGTTGAGCTGATGCTGTTTTTAGTCGCCTCATGAGATTCTTCAGCTGCGATTCTGCCGGCGACAGCCTCATCACGCTCCCTTTCAGTTTTGGCAAGCTGAAGCTTAAGCATTTGTATCTCCGCCTCCTGGGAGTTGTTTTTCTTTTGGAGCTCAGCAATATCAGTAGCATAGCCTTCACTGATTCTTTTTTGTACTTCTAGCCTGTCTTCGGCATCCCTTTGGCTAGCGTGAGCGTCTCTCACTTGTTTCAGGAGCACTTCTTCTTTTTGAGAATAGGAAGTAGAGGAAGCAGCAAGCTCATGTTTCAATTCCTCGACTTTTGCTTCAAGCTCCTCATTGTAAGAAGCAATGTTCCTCATCTCGGTGTCGTGTTGCTCAACGACCTTTTGCCATTCGGCCTTATCGTTTTCCATAGTAAGCATGGCCTCTATGTTGGCACGGTTAACTCTTTGAAGCTCATCGACAAGCTTCTGCCAGTTTGACATCCTCTCGATATCGAGCTTGACGGCATCAAGATTGCGAAACATAGCAGACTTGTCGATGGGGACCAAGTCTAGGTCGAACCTCACCCCCTTAAGGCACCATTGAGGAAATCGGCTCTGCAGAGTGGCTGGACCCGGCCCAACTTGAAATTTGGGCCTGCTAATTATCGTTTGAATGTCTGATTTCCCAAGAGCGGGAGAGTCAGAAGGAATGTCGAGTGAGGCAGGAATAGTAACTTTCTTAGGAGTAGTAGAGGCCTGCTTTTCACTATGACGGGCTCGTTTGCTTAAGTCTTCACTCATGTGACCTTTTCCTCGATCGTCATGAGATTTTCTCTTGTGAGAGTCATCGCCTTTTTGCCAAGAATCGTGGCGCTCTTCTCTCTCCCTTCTTTCACGATGTTCTTCTTCAGTCCTCCTTTCATGAGCCTTTCGGGCAGCCCTCTCATCATCCGACTCTCTGTAAGAAGGAAGGTAACGCCTGTAATCATACTGGCTACGCCTCCCGTAGAGCTGGAAATCGTCATAGTACGAGCCGTTGCGCCCCATAGGAGAATCTGGAATTAAAATAATAAGCTTTAGAAATCTTTAAAGTGCGAGAAGATAAGTGCATAGAAGTGATGAGAAATTCTAAGTGTGTGTGTTGTGCAAACTACGCGCATTAATCTACGAACCACTCTTTATTTGGGGAGTGGTTGTGGGTGTAATAGTTAACGTCAACTCTTGAGTCGACGACGGCTGTTGCAAAATAGAAGTAGCTTCAACTACTGAAGAAGAAATCCCGGCAGTAGTAGGGTCATCTTTGAAGATCTCTTGTGAAGTAGCGAAGAGGTCGCTCAATCCTTCGAAGGTATCGTCCCTGCTTTGCTTGACAGGACTGGATTTCTTAGCCTTTTCACCGGATTCTTGTGAATGGTGAGAGGATCCTTGAGGCTCTTCTTCCTCGATAACCGGGGCAAGTTTACCAGATGGCCCCGCAACATCAACAGAAGTGGAGCATTTCACCAGCGAAGATTCAGGAGTCTTTATCGGAGAATCGGGGACTTCCGTTGGAACTTCATGAGCATGCATAGAGCGAGAAGTGTGTAGAAGCCCATGTTGATGTAAAAATTCATCCCTCAACAGAAATTTTATGCTCCTCTCTTCTGTGGCCACGGCACTCAACCTCTCAAAAACTTGCTTGTGAATTGGGTCTCTAGAAGGGAGAGGAAGTGCTGAAAGGAACAAAGAATGAAATTAGCAACTGAAAGTTCGGATCTCGAAAAAGTTTCAAAACGGAAAAAATAGAAACACTAATCTTACTTCCTACTCTCCAAATGGCATAAAACCCTGAGGGACAGCGGGCAAAGAAAAACTGGTTCAAAAATCCATGAACGCTTTCAGTAAGATCGGAAATGAGCTTGCGGTTTCTGGCACTTCTCACAATAATGAGGGAAGGATGATCTTTACTTTTTGCAAACGAGCACAGATAACGAATTTCTTCAAAACTCGGTAGGCGATCAAGGGTTCTTCTAAACAAAACACATAACCCCGTCAAGATGGCATAGCCATTGGGATGAAGTTGAAACGGAGAGATTGTCAACCGAAGGAGAAGAGTTCGAAGGAAGTCGTTAAAAGGAGGAATCGCCCCACTTAAGCACATTTGGCGATTGACTGCAACAAAACCATAGGGAGGATTGTCAGCAGTATCACTTGGCCCAGGGAGAAGAACATCACTTTCAGCAAAGCCAAATTGAGTGCGCAGCTGGACAAACGCTCTCGAAGTTAGAATAGTCGAGGTTCTCTCCGGAGGATTCTCTATAGGAAAAGCTATCGGAAAAGTTTCTTCCTCTTGAGTTACCACTTCTTCTTCTCGGTGGGAAGTCATTCTACATAAACAACTGGGTATTCAAACATGAAGGTGCACGTTTCCTAAAGTGTGTGAAGTGTTGTGTAAAATCAATCAAGCAGTGAACAAATATAACTGGAATGAAAACTAGCAAGCATTTATTAGTTATGAAATTCAGGGACTATTGTTTTAAGCCTAAATATGCAAGTAAGATGTTGATGCAGATAAATCAGTTCAGATTATTGATACTTTGCATTAATGTTTAACTTTAATTGATTGATTCACAAACATTTCATGCAGTGTAATTAAGTTGCTTGTCCTGTCTTGACTAATCTGTCATCTGACATGGGCAGTCAATGGCAGTATTTTCGCCTTGGTTTTCTTTGTTTGTTATTTTCAGCAGGTTAGCAGCTTATAAGTTAATGCGATCTGTGAAATAATACACTGAGATTCAAGCAAATTTAAAGTTGGGGCAGTTCAAAATTTAGGCAACTTAGTTTGGCAGTTCAAGTTAGAAACTCAAAGTGGATCTATGCTCTCAAAAAGTCAGCATGCCCAAAGCTTAAGTGTTAACTCGGCAGCGATTTAAGAGCCAACTCGGTCACGGTTTAAGGGCTTAGCTCGGTCACGACTTAGGGGTTAACTTGGCTGCGGTTCAAGGTTAAATCGGTATAAGGCTTAGATCGGCAGAAGAATAGGTTGGCAGATTTCCCCCAAGTGCTAACACGGCCACGATTTAAGGATTGGGTCGGCCAAAAGCTAAGTCACTTCAAATCACCGGGTCGCATCCAAATCAATACCTCGCCCCACTCAACCCGTTAACCCGTTAGCCACTCCCTCAACCAAAAAACCTTCATCTCGTTCATACTACCGGATCATCCCATAAACTGGTTCAAAACCTCCACGAATCCAACGCCTTACAATCCTAACGCGAATCAAAATTGGCCACGCCTAAAGCAGTAACCCATCGGCATCATTTCATCGATAGCCTAAAGCCAGATCAAACTAACTAAGGATCATCAACTATAAATATAACGGGATTCGTGATAAAGCATCGTACAAAGAGGCGGTTTAAATTTGATTGGTAAAATTCATGAATAAACGGTAATCTTGGATTGAGGAGGAAGCAAGTTTACTTACGATGGATGGCAAAGGTTATCAGTGATTGACTAGAGTGAAATCGCCTTTAGGAGCTCTGGGAAATTTTAATGGCAGAATTGAGCAAGGGAGTAAGTAATGAAAAGGAAGAAGAAGATGGATGTCTTATACCCTGCAGTGGAAAATTTGGAGCGACACGTACGGTCTAACTGTTAGGTCGCATACGACCTACCGACCTAAGAGGGGACGGGTCAAGGGCTATCGAAGCACACGACCTAATATTTAGGCGTATACTTCGAGGGGCAAATGTTAACTCCGCCTTGACCATGACTCACCGATCTAGTGCATCAAGAGGTTCCGACCTAACAGTTAGAAGCTTGCCGACCTAAGGCTCAACAGGGGGTGCCGACCTAAGGCCTAAGGGTTATGCCGACTTAACACTTCAACAAGGCTACCGACTCAACATAAATACCGACCCAACAGCCTTAGCTCATTGCCGACCTAAGATGAATGGTGACTCAATGGTTACCGACTTAATGACTCAGAAGGGACAGCGACTCAAGGGAGGCCGACTTAAGATTCAAAGGGTTACCGACCTAGTAGGATTGAGAGGCATACCGACTTGAGAAATACCGAGTCAAAGCTAAAACAGTTACCGACCTAACGTGGGTACTGGCTTAAGACTCAGAAGATACCGACTCAGTGACTTGACCGAGTTACCGATCTAAGGCCCTACCAAGCTGGCGACCTAGAACAGTTGCCGACCCAAGTCACAACTGATCCAGCTCCCCAGTTATCTCGTTCAGACCGTGACTTGCGACTTACCAAGTTAACTCGTCCACGACCTAATATAAGCCCGATGCCATGTTACTGAGAAGAGGTGGTGTTGACTCGGAGGCGACCTTAGACCGGTCACGACTCACCTTAAGTCGGCTGCGTCTTAACTTGAGTCGGCCGCGGTTTAGGACTTGGCAAATTTCAGAATCAGAACTCTCTATAAATAGGCACCCATCTCCAACATTCAAAGGACTTTTGGGCACATTCTCTTCATACACCGTTACCTTGATGCATTGAGAACTTCATCAACACTTAGAGCTTTCAAGATTAGAGGAATACATCAAAGAAATTCACGAAGAAACCACACATCTTCAATATGAATCTAAGGACTTTAATCGACATTGAAGCTTAAGACTTGTTCCAAATCACTTGTAACTTGAAGTATATTGTATTTGAGAAGAATTGTATCAGCTTGTAACGGGATTATTAATAAAAGTACTTAGAGTGGACGTAGGCTATACCCTTAAGCCGAACCACTATAAAATCGTTGTTGTTTACTGCTTTTCTGCTATTACTTGCTTGTAATTCTTTCCCGATCTATCGGGTGGTGCTTTCACAACTACACTTCACACACCGGGGTGTTAGCGTTCACATTTTAGCGTTAACATTTTTGGTGCTTTCACTGAGAATTGAACTCAGGAAAACTATCATCATTGCTTCACAGAGATTTGAAGAAAGAATTTCCTAAAAACCAGAAGTCTATCTGAGATTATGGCTCCTGGAAGGAAAAGTAGATCTATCAGATCTGGAAACATTCAAGAGGGAACCTCCGCTTCCCCTGTACCTAATCAACCCACTCTGTCTGTTGGAGTTACGAAAGCGGAGTTGGATGCTGTAATTCTAGGGCTAAACCAGCAGATAAACGCCCAAAATGCACAATTAGAGGCTCAAAGTGCCCAGAATGCTCTGATTCTGAATAAGTTGAACGATTTACTTGGGCAAACAATCAACCAGCTGGTAATGAAAGGAACTATGCTGGCAACATTCATGATGTTAGTGAGAGGAATGCTCCGGAAAGGGCTACTAGTCCCTTTGAGCAGGCAGTTCCTGAGGCTGGTGGATCTAGAACTCGGCATGATGAGGAATATCTTTCTGGAATGGTCCGGCAGATCATGAAAGAAAGTATGCAAAGGGTTGAAGATGAGAAGGAATGGGGTTTCGCCCCAAGTAAAACTCCGTTTACTGAAAAAATCTTGAAGGCGGAATTTCCAAGGAAGTTTGTCCCTCCGACTATTCCAGCTTACAAAGGGACAAGTGATCCAAATGAGTTCTTGTATAAATATGATTGGCACATGACAGGTGCCAGGGCCTCTGACGAAATAAAGTGTCGATATTTCCCCGTATACCTGGAAGGTGTGGCTCTACTATGGTTCACCAAGTTGCCAGTCCGATCTATCGATCAGTTTTCAGACTTGACCAGAAAATTCAAGGAGCAGTTTAGACTATATGCTTCGAAGGCCAAGGACATTATGTCACTATCGAGTTTAGAGCAGAATCCTGGTGAGTCTATCAGATCCTTCTTGAACCGCTTTAATATAGCGCTGGCTGAGGTGGACAATGCTGAACCACGAATGATATTGACTTATCTGATGATGGCTATTGATAAGACTCTTATTTAAGCCATAAACGAACCTCTGGTTCTTCTTCAATGGGGTGTTGATGTATTCAACCCCATATTTGGAAAGCGACTCGAAGGCTGCGACGTAATCAGTCACAGAGGATTGACCTTGAACAAGGTCTATAAAACGTCGAGCCAAGGTTACTTTCCCAGCTTCTGGTACAAACTTTAACTCGAAGCGTCCTTGAAATTGCTCCCAGGAGAGATCCGCTTCATTAATTTCTGAAATAAGGAGTTCGTACCAGTCCAATGCTCTCTCTTGGAGCATGCTGGAAGCCACCTGAACGCGGTGGAGATCGATAAGGTTCATGCGAGAAAAGATTCGATCGCATGATTTTAACCAAGCCTGGACCTCGATGATATTTTCCGAACCTTTGAAGGGCTTCCCACCCAAGTTGGTGTAATCGCTGCACAAGCGTGCAAATCCCGACTTTGGGTGAGTAGGTTCCGGGTTAGCTCCTGCTGCTTGAGCATTAGTTACTAAATCAAGAAGCTGTTGAGCAGTCATAAAAACTCCATCCGGTGGTGGAGCACTAGATGATCCAGCTCTGGGACGACCTGGTCTAGACATTCTTTTCCTTAAGAAAGAAAGAAGAGAAAGAAAATAGTTATTCACCAAATGAATATCAAACATTCTTGACAGGTGAAATAAGGAATCATAAAAGAAATAGGATGAATCGGTTTGAAAACCCGAACAAAATCCTAAAGCAAGACTCCTAAGGTGGACTTAGGATGATGATCCTTGTCAAGTTATTCTACATTGTTCCGAAGTTTGGCTTTGATACCAAGCTGTGACGCCCCACCTCTATACCCACGCTAGCCAAGAACACTCCGGAGTAGTGCTGTCAACTAGCACGGAGAATAGGGCTGTTGAGGAGCGACCATCCATGTAATTGCTTATCACACGGTGGCTATAAATAATCTTCGGAAACAAACATAGAAATAATCATATCACAAATCAGTCACAGATATCCATATCACAAAGGCGGAAGAAGATATGAATATATAACTAACACATGAAAGTGTACATCAGAGTAGTGGTCAATAAGATCCACGATAATACAAAAGAATAGCATCACGTGCTATACAAAAGAATACAACTTTGAGTCTATATCTCAAGTGTATACAACAAAAACAGCTAATCTAAACAGTTAGCCAAAAGTCAGAGTGATGAATCCCTGGGAAGAAGTCAAGCAGAAGCACCTGTAACATCTCGGTCTGACCCGAGTATTATTTAAGAAAATAATAAACGGATCAGTCTAGCTATAAATATCAGATGACATGATATAACATAAAAGATATGGCATAAACATAAACATCCATGACGACATACCACTATAAGTATGTAAATAATGATCAACAGAAGATCAATCAATAAGAGATAATCAATATCACAAGAATCTTCTCAAAGATTCGAAGAGGGCATCATACCCTAAACTTGTACTCATAACAAGTCAATGACATAAATTCCAGAAATCAACACGAGAAATCCAGAAATCATAAAAAGGGAAAGAGGCCTATCACATGACGGTCCGAAGACCATGGGGAGCTACCCCACATGTGTGAATGGAATCACACAGATTGAGGTCAAGACTAACCAAAAAGCAGAAAGGTATGTGTGAATGGAATCACACAAGTGGTGTCTAGTCTAACCTTGCAATGAAAGAGACATCGCGCAATTGCTAGTCTAATTCACAAAGCGATCATCAAGATCAACGAGAAGTGTCAATTACACTAAGCTAGTAAATATAGAAGTTTAGCTTCATGTCCCATAACCACTTGCTTAACTTAAATATTTGCGAACAAACTGTAAATCTTCACTAATAAAATTGTCACAAGAGGTTCAATCGAACAAGTCCAAGAATTAACCGACGAAGTGAACGCAAGCGTTTCATACCACTTGTTTTACTAAGTCGTTTAATTAGATTTCTCATCCGAGTGAGGTAAAGGCTTGTATATACTAATAGATTGGAAAACGGTTTAAGAAAAGAGCTTTGTTATTAAAAATAGAGTTGAAATTGTTTGTTAAAAGAGTTTTGATATTTACTACTAGTATTGAAACCTTTATATTATAAAGTGACAAAACACATAAGCAAGTGTAGAAACAATCAGTCACAAAGATCGCATACGGAGATGCGAATAAAATCCAAGGAAATCAGCTCAATGTTTTTCAGATAAGATCCCCTACGGAGGGGGGGGTCCAGGGGGGGTGGCAATCCCCCAAGGTGGGGGTGCGGGGGCAACGCCACCGCTTACGGGGTTCGACCTGCCCGGTCAGGTCACGGGGGTCCAGGGGGCAGCGTCCCCGGCGGGGTGCGGGGCAGCGCCCCGACCAAAACGGTACGACCTAGTGAAGACAAAATGAGGTCTAACGACCTAAGGGGAATAGGGTCGAGCGACCTAATGGTTGCGACCTAGGGGTCTAAGGAGTCAAGCGACCTAACTGGAGCAACCCTATGGTCATGCGACCTAACTGAAATGGCCAAGCGACCTAACAATAGCACAGGTCAAGCGACCTAACGTTTTAAGGCCGAGCGACCTAATTAAACTCACGACTTAATGGTGTGAAAGGCGTGCGACCTAATGTGTTACGACCTAAGGGTCGAGCGACTTAGTGGAACAAGGTCATACGACCTAATACTTGTAGTAGGGTTGGGCGACCTAATGGAGTAAACGGTCGAGCGACCTAACAGGTTATAGGTCATGCGACCTAGTGGGTTAACGGCCTAACGACCTAACGACCTAAAAACCCGCGACCTAAGGGTCGAACGACCTAAATGGTCCAGCGACCTAGCACTAAACAAGGCCGAGCGACCTAATGGTACCCGCGACCTAGAGGTCAAGCGACCTAGGGATGAAATGGCCAGAGGATATAGGCGAGCGACCTACGACCCACCTACCCACGACCTACGACCTAAGCTCAAACACGAGCTGCGAGCTACGAGCTAGCGACCTAGCGAAGTGAGAGAGAGCGAGCGACCTACGACCTAAGGTCCATACGACCTATGACCTAACACCGAACAAGCATTTAGATGGCCCAGCGACCTATGGTACTAACTCGCGAGCGACCTAACTCCGAAAACACGAAAATGGCCAGAACGACCTAGGGGTTAACTCGTACGCGACCTACGACCTAAGGTCCACACGACCTAACTCCGAGCGAGCTAAAAACGGCCAGAACGACCTAAATGCAGAAATTTCACCCAAACACCAAAAATCGGAGTTTTTCGCCAATCCAATTCAAACCAAAAGCAAATATGCATGCTAAAGTGATAGGGAATCATTCCCAACAGTCCAAGATAGATATAGACTAGATTTATGAGATAAAAGTCTCACCTTTGCACTAAAGTTTATGAAGATGAAGCTTGAAAGCAAGGAGAAGCAATCCAAAGCTTGAATCCAATATCTTCTACTTGAATTTGGAGTTGAATGTTGGATTTGCAATTGAATTTGTGCTTGGAGTTTTAATTTCCCATTCCCTCCACCATTAATGCCAAAGCTTGATTAGTTAGGGAATTTATGAAGAGTGAGGAGAAGAGGGTTGGAACTTGGGCTTAATAGGCTAAACTAACCCAATGTCCAAAGCGGGAAAAGTTAGTGAAATTTCACTAACTCCAAACCTATCGATGTTTATACTTAAAAAGTTGTAAATGACATTTCGAACTCAATGGAAGTGGTCTCGAGTCCTAATTTGACCGTTTGCAAAAAGTAGCTTCTCGGACCAAAATTCGATTAACGAGTTAATATTTAAATAAAATATTTAAATACAAAGTCCATAAATATGCGGGTTGTTACATTATCCGTTTCAATTTATCTTCAAAAAGATAAATTCTAACTATTCACTTCATATTGGAAAACATTTCCATACTTATTTATTCATAAGTAATTCACAAATCTTTTTATTTTCAACCTTGGAAAATATTCAATATACTTAAATCGAATTAAGTATATATTTCATTCTTTATGGAAATTATTCACTTAAACATATTTATTTGGGCCAAAACGAATGTTACGTAAAACATCGTTACGACAACCCAAAATCACTAGTATAGGGATTCGAAATTAAAATAGATATATAAATCCCAATACTATACAAAACATTTCCTTTCGGAAATCATTTACTATAACAACAGTGTTATAGTCCATTATTTCCTTCTATTTCTCGAAAACGTCTATTTCAACAATAAATGTTGAAATCTATGGTTTCGAATCTCAACACATTTTAAAACATTGTTCGATCGTTTTAATTCTATTTAAAACATCCAAATCCAAAACAATTTCTTTAACGTGTTATTCACTATTCAAAAACGTGAATATATTTTGTTAACAAATTTCATTCTTTTATTTATTTTATTTCAAAGGATTATTCACTATTCAAAAACGTGAATATAACTCCATAAATAAATCATAACAATTTACTTATCAAAATAAGTCGTTTGCGAATTTATAAAACAACGTGTATAAATTCTATTTCTATTTATTTATAACAACTTCCTTTTATAAATTCCTTTATTAACCTATTCGATTTATAACTCAATTATAAACAATGGTTCATATTATAAGTTAAATACTTATAAATTTAGTCGTTTGCAAAATCGTTCCTTTGAACTTCATAATTATAAATCTTATAACTTATAAGATTCAATTATTCATCCAGATATATTCTTTAATAACTTCACAAAATTTATAAATCTTACTATTTATAAATTTCACTTATAACTTCATCATTTATAATTTTATAAATTCCATTCAATTATGCAATCCATTTGCACTTCATTCAAACACTTATAAAAACTCGTTTTATAATGTCCATATTTCAATTTATAAATATCCATTTATAAATCTCTTAATATATATCAATTTATATTATTCTTTTAAAACGTCTTTAATCTCCTTTATTATTTCACCATTTTGATTCATAAAATAGTTAAGTTTTATAAATCCTATACTTAAACTTTTCACAAAAAAAAATTCTAAAATCCCGATTAAACTATTCTATATAAAATCGTTAGAATCCTATTCTCAAAAATCAGTTTTTTTCTGTATTTCACAAAAATCATAATTTTTATAACTTTAAAAATTATAACGTTTATTTATTTAAAATGAATCAATTCCAAAAATATTTTATAAACGTATACTTTCAAAAATCACTTTAAAATCATTTTAAAATCCCAAAATCTGGGTCCAATAATGCTACACACCAAATAGTCAATCACGACTACAACGATATCATATATCGATATGATAATCAATCAAATATCAAAATATCTGAAATTAAATAAAAACTGTTGAGGAATCCAGTTGGATCCCTCCAACCTATTTTCCTGCATCCAAAAACATTAGCACAATACCAACTTCGCTCCAGTACGAAATTATCGTGGTATATGTTCTTATTAAATATTATCCGCTTAATAACGGCGTAATAGGGTCTCATCCGCTAAACAAATAAATGCGGGAAATCAATAACTCCAATATATACATATGCCAATATATATATATATTGATATTATATATAATACCAATTTCACTGTTTATGAAATATTCGCGGTATATGTTTTTAATAAATAACATCCGCTTACTAACGGCGTATAATGTCTATTTTAACAATCAATAGATAACAATCATCATTCAAACATGCATTCAAATATTTTAAATCTAGCTATTTAAAATAAAATCGAAACTGATTCGATTGAGTGAGAAATTCTCACCTTGATTTAAATTCCGTTTTAGCGATTTATTTCGAATAAAATTAAACGAACGTTTAATTTTACCCAAAATTCTCACTAACTCCAAACGACTCCAAACCAACTCCATCGCGTAGTGCTCGTCCATACGATTCCAATGCAACTAGTTTTGCATTTTTTCGACCTCGTATGAAAAAGTTATGAATTTACGAAGTTTGTACACGATTTATATACACAAATTTATAACTTAAATTAAAATTTTATAAACCTAAGTTAATCCTGGCCATAGATCAATCCCCCAGCAACATCAGGCCGCACGTTCTCTCCCTCTCCCTCACGTTTCCATCTCCAGTTTATTTTACACGCATATGAACCCATAGCATACTATTAGGGTTTGAATTTGCAACATCAATACTCGATGAGAATTCGATCAGCAACCTTCAACACAAAGCTCCAAACACCCTCTACCTTCGCCCACCACCATAGCAAGCTCGGCCTGCTATTGCACCTGGAAATGTGTGCGTGACTGAGCACGGTCGGCCCCACTTTGCTCCTCCTACGATGCTCCATTTCCGATCATATCCGTATGGATTTAAAGCTCTCTTCATGCTCTTCAATGTTGTAGTTAACAACTTTGGCTAATTCTTGCTGGATTGAGAGAGATTGAGGGATGAAGATCATGAATTTCTGGCCATACATTGCAAGGGTGGCGGCTAGGGTTTAATATTAGGGTTTAGTGTTTTATTTTTTTTAATTTATGAAGGGTGGGGCTATTTATAAGGAACCGGCGAAACACTATTCATCCCGGAAATTCCGAACTCCGATTTACGCGCCGTAACCAGCGTTTCTAGGGTTTACCCCGCGTTCCGGACACAATGGAACAGGTTTCGAAAGCTAATTTGGACATCTGTGCGAGTTATGGCTGTAAACGCTCAATTTGAATTAAACCGATTTAAGTCGATTTCTAGGCGTTTTAATTTGTACAGGACAAACGGTAAATCCAATTGACTTGAAATTTGAAACCTTACAATAATATCACATTACGGATCCGATGAAACTGGTTTCGTCAAAATCCGAGACTTTTTGAAAAATGGCTATTTTAGCTCGTCAAATTTAAATTAAAAATAAATCGATGCGTTTCGAGCTGCCACGATCAAACGGTAACTCCGATTGACACGAAATTTGAAATCCGGTAATAACTATCTATTACGGATCCAATGGAACTGGTTTCGTTCAATTCTGAGACTGTTCAAAAATTGACTATTTTCACTAGTCGATTTAAATATTAAAATATTCAATTTTCACAAATTAACTTTTAATTCGATTTTAAAAGTTCTAAAATATCGTTCTAACTTTAACATGATAAAATAAAATTTCCCAAATTATTTTCAATCATATTTAACCCAATTTTCAATTATTTCCATAATTTAACATATTAAATTATCGATTTAATTATTCAATTAAATCCAATAATTCAAATAAAAATTTATTTGACTTATAAATTCACTTATTAATATTTAAAATTAATTAAATATTCAAATTTTAATTTCTAAAAATTCTGGGTCGTTACAATCTTCCCCACTTAAAAGAATTTCGTCCTCGAAATTATCAAGTAAGAAAGGTTATAGAATTTATTAATTTTCCAAAATTCCATAGTTAAATTTCTTATAATAACTTACTAAGTTTTCAAATCATACTTAGTTATCTTTTTCAAAAACAACTACTATTATTTGACTTTCAATTCCAAAATCAAAGTTATAGTTTTCAAAAATTTTCCAATTCTCTCAAATTTTTTCTAACGCCTTAAATTTTCGGAAAAATTCGCCATAGTCTCCTTTGCGCGGCTCGATCCGAAAAAAAAATGACAGTATATATATCACAAATATACATCTCATCAAGTAATGAGGCATCCCGAAGGGAAAAAAGTGTAAAAGTACGATATGTAATCCGAGATATGTACCTTATATTTTATTAGCAAGCATATACGGCTAATATAGCGCAAAAGCGAGCTCCAAATGCGAAGCAACGCGATCCGCACCTACTAATCACTCAACAAAAAACATGAGAATCATGCATATATGATAATAGTATCGATATACAACATATAGCAACATACTAACTATACATGTCAACATATCAAATGAAGTAAAAGCAACAAATGCAAACATCAACCAACTATCATTCAACTAACATCCATAACCAATAAATATTCGTTTATATTTTCATTCATATTCAATGAATTGGTTTTCAATTTAATCACATTTGATTTATTAACATTGGATTTTCTTACTAACATTCATTTTCAATTAGTTTATATTCACTAATTCATATTCAAGTTGGTTCACTTTCAAATCAAATTCAATTTATTTAAGATTCATTTAACTTCCAATTGAATTTCAATTACTTTAGCGTTCAATTTCATTAATTCTTAATGAATTATATACAATCAACTTACAATCATATAACAACCAATGTATATTAATTACAACCAAATTCCTTTACTTTCAATTGGTTTAATTTAATTGATTTTCATTCAATTATTCAACTTTCTAATAACATTAGATTTTAAATGAATTAACACTTATATTCATTATTTCACATCAACTTAAATTTACATTTAATTGATTAATATTCAATCCATTCATTCAATTCAATTATTACAAAAGTTGAATTTCATTTATATAACTCAAGTTCATATTTATCACTTCACTTTATTATTTATAACTCATATTCATAAATATATTCATTAGTTTCACTTCTTATATATATAAGTTTATTTCACAATTATAAATTACTTTAATTATAATTCAATTCTTATAATTCTTTTGCTTATACAATTATTCTTTTATATATAAAATATAATCATGGTAAAATTATTTCATTTACCCAATTTTTAAAATCAATATTATGTCCAATTGTTCTATTCAGGTGTTTAGAAACCCCTTCGGCATAGTTTGACAGACCGCGCTGACGAAAGTTCATATGCCACTCAATAAACCAATCATCATAATATAAAACAATTTTATATATTCACTAACAAATACGCTCTCATAGCTATTATTACTCTCAAATTCATTCTAGAGCACTACTGACTCTATCTCTAATGAGTAACACCCAAAAGAACCATGGTTGTCGCTTAACCATAAGCTTTAATACCACATTGTCAGGACACGATTCTTCGTCTTCCGAAAATTCGACATCGACACTCACTTTATCGACTGCCAAGAAATCGAACGACGGAAAACCGAACACTGAGGGTTTTTAAGAAAAAGAAGAAAAGAAAGAAGAAAGAAGATAGGAAAGAAGGAAATAGAAAATAGAAATTAGAGAGAATAGAAAACAGAATAGAAGGTAGAAAATTTTAAAATAGAAAGAAAAGAGAAGAGAAAAGAAACGGAACAGAAAACAACAGAACAACATCAGAATCTCACAATTCGCAGCGGAACAACATATAATAATAAATGAATAATCTTTAAACAAGGAACTATATCAGTTATTACATTACATCACATTTCATTACATCATATCATCAGAGTGTACAACAACAACAAATAGTGCAGCGGAAAAAGAAATACTATATAAACTAGTAATACGCCATGCCATCCAGCTTGCCTCCAGCAACTCCAGAATATCCTGATAAATCTAACTCTTGACTGCCCGTGTGAAAATTGGTGGGCACCCAGAGTTTAGGAAGGAAAACAATAAACTCCAAGTCAGTCATGTGACTGGTGTGAGAACTCAAAACAGTTTATTTATCTTTAAAATCAAAATAGAGGAATATTTTTAAATTCAATTCGCAATGCTTTTAAAAATGAGACTACCATAAGACCTCCTGCCACACACACAATGCAAACGCAGACTTGGAGAAGATTTCTCCTTATGATAGCCAAACATGCTTGATACGCATTAAAATCAAATCAATTTGATATTATTATTAGTGCATAGTGTAGAAGAAATTCATTTCGAAAGTAGAATATAAATCTTAGCCAGCATAGGTACCATTATATTATGCCTACTATAGCTACCTCCTGAGGAAGCAGGTTCTACAACTAAAACCGTACAAGTTTCGTATTGTTTCTTTGGATTTCCAACAAATGGTCAGGCCAAGGAACTTCCCATTGCCACATGAGAATGCCTCTGGAAAGACATCCCCGAGAACCAAACCGGAACTCTGCCAACACAAGGCCGGGTTACCCCTAACTGGGTAACTACTGACACGAGCACGCCATTCCCCGATCGTAAACGACCTTTCTCACGGGATCCCGAAAACCAACAACCACAAAGTAATAAATTCGTAGTAACCACATAGGTTAAATATCTGGGCTCCATACCATGATACAACCTCTATCCAGAAGGAAATGTACATACCCTAAAGGGTGCTACCCCTCATAACCTTGCTGCATCTTTCCTGTTTTGACCATTTCCGGGGTGTGAGGTTCGACGAAGTCACGTCCACAAAAACATACTTTATACAAAAGCCATGCTTTGGGTCAACAAATGATCAACACAATGATCACTAAGATAGACGATCAAATAAACGATCCTATCATAATAATCAACGCAATGATTGTTAACCCCGCTGAAACTTGAACCGACTCATTTACTCAACTAATACCGACTCATCCATGTAGACGGAAGAACGACTCATCTATCTAGATCCGACTCATCTAGGACCGACACATCTGATCCCGACTCATCCACTTGAGGTCCTTACCGACTCATTGGATATACGACTCAAGGGATTAGTGGTTCGTAAGAAAAGGCCGACTCCGCAAGACCTCGGCTCAACAACCTCGGCGACTCATCTAGTCCCCGACTCAACGAGTTAACGACCTAAAGTCCAAGGCGACTTAAAGGACTCAAGGAGAGATTGTACGACTCAGGGAATCTGACGGGTAAGGAAGGCCAGCAAGGTAAGACATTAACGACTCATGAAAGTTTACGACTTAAGAGGTGATACGACCTAAGGCTTCAGGGACAAGTTCAAAACCATGCTGAAATGAGATAACTCGTTGACTAGCTACGGCCGTGATGAGTCGTATACGACTTATGCTAGCATAAAAGGAGTTATGTTCGGTTGACTCGAGAACGACTTATCTCTTTGGACCGAGCCAGTAGTTCGGCCTTGAGTTAACATGAGACGACTCACCATGACTCGCCCACGACTTAAAGTCGTTAAGTCGTAACCCATTGCCACAATGCCTATGCCAAGGGAGATTGACTCGGACACGACTCAAGACTTGTCATAAAATCCAGCAGAGGAATAAGCATTGGAGGAGTGAAGGGATGATTCTATGAGTCGGCCACAACCTAATTTGACTCGGCCACGAGTCAGGCATGAGCCGGGTACGACTCACGACTTAAGGCTGAAAACTCCTATAAATACAAGGCCACCTCCAACATTCAAGGGACTTTTGGGCTCACTCTCTTCAAGCGCCGATACTCTGCTGCATTCCGAACCAATTTAACACTTGAAGCTCTCAAGACACTAAGAACGCTACAAATAACTTCAAGGAGAGATCACGTACATCCAACATGGATTCGAAAACTCTCATCTTCATCGAAGTTTAGGCTACTTGTTCTAAGTCTCTTGTAATTCAAAGTGTATTGTACTTGGGAAAAATTGTATCAACTTGTAACGAGATTATTAATAAAAGTACTTAAAGTGGACGTAGGCTATACCCTTAAGCCGAACCACTATAAAATTGTTGTTGTTTACCGCTTTTCTGCTATTATCTGCTTGTAATCCGTTCCCGAGTTATCGGGTGGTGCTTTCACAACTACAACTCATACACCGGGGTGTTAGCGTTCAAATTTTAGCGTTAACATTTTTGGTGCTTTCACTGAGAATTGAACTCAGAAAAAATTATCATCATTGCTTCACAGAGATTTGTAGAGAGAATTTCCTTGAAAACCAGAAGTCTGTCTGAGATTATGCCTCCTGGAAGGAAGAGTAGATCTGTCAGATCTGGGAACATTCAAGAGGGAACATCCGCTTCCCCTGTACCTAATCAACCCACAACGTCTGCTGGGGTTACGAAAGCGGAGTTGGATGCTGTAATATTAGGGCTGAACCAGCAGATAAACGCCCAGAATTTACAATTAGAGGCTCAGAGTGCCCAAAATGCTCTAATTCTGAATAAGTTGAATGATTTGCTCGGGGCAAACAATCAACCGGCTGGCAACATTCATGATGCTAATGAAAGGAATGCTCCAGAAAGGGCTGCCAGTCCCTTTGAGCAAACGCTTCCTGAGGTTGGTGGATCTGGAACTCGACATGATGAGGAGTATCTTTCTGGAATGGTCCGGCAAATCATGAAAGAAAGTATGCAAAGGGTAGAAGATGAGAAAGAATGGGGTTTCGCCCCAAGTAAAACTCCATTTACTGAGAAAATCTTAAAGGCGGAATTTCCAAGGAAGTTTGTCCCTCTAACTATCCCAGCTTACAAAGGGACAAGTGATCCGAATGAATTCTTGTATAAATATGATTGGCACATGACAGGTGCCAGAGCCTCTGACGAGATAAAGTGCCGATATTTCCCTGTATACCTTGAAGGTGTGGCTCTACTGTGGTTCACCAAGTTGCCAGTCCGATCTATTGATCAGTTTTCAGACTTGACCCGAAAGTTCAAAGAACAGTTCAGACTATATGCATCAAAGGCCAAGGACATCATGTCATTGTCAAGTATTGAACAGAATCCTGGTGAATCTATCAGATCTTTCTTGAACCGCTTTAATATAGCGCTGGCAGAGGTGGACAATGCTGAACCGCGAATGATATTGACTTATCTGATGAGGGCTATTGATAAGTCGAGCGAATTTGGGAAATGGCTAAACATGAAGGAGCCAACCTCCCTCGAAAAGTTCTACAAAAAGGCAGATGAATTCATACGCCTGGAAAGCCGTCCTGTACCGGTAAAGGAAGTGTCGGAAAAAGCTGAAGATAACACTGTTGCTCCATGCAAGAATGAATCTGTAGGGCAAAAAAGGGAAAATAACAATGGGAAGAAACAGAGTAATCTGAAGAAGCCCCGATCCTTTAAGCCATCAGAGTATACTCCTTTATCAGATACGCCAGAGCGTATCTACCTTGCCATTAAAGATTCTGTTGACCTCCCTAAACCTATCCCTTTGAGGACCGGGAAAAAGGCTATACAAAGTGGGAAGTTCTGCCGCTTCCATAATCAACCCGGTCATGAGACCGATGAATGCCGCCAGTTGAAAAATCTGATTGAAGAATTGCTAAGAGAAAACAAGCTGCAGCAATTTGTGAAAAAGAATAGCAACAATCCTGCATCATCAAGTCAGGGGCAACAGGCTCTTGTTCATCAGCCTAGGATAGGTGAGAAAGCTACGGGGCATGAATCTGGAAGGCCCATTATCAATGTCATTATAGGAGGACCTCACCCAGCTGGCAAGAGCTGGGGTGAGATGGAGAGATATACCAGGGCTTTGAAATATGTTCCAGCCGAAGAAGACGTCTTTGTTTTAGAGGACACTACGCCCCTGAAACAACAGAAAACTTTCAGTGATGATATTATTTTCAGAGCCAGAGATTCCACAGGTATCGAAGCTCCTACCCTAGATCCCTTGGTCATCTCAGCTGGTATCGGACCGGCCATTGTCAGAAGAGTTCTCATTGACTGCGGAGCATCATGTAATATCCTCTTCAAGAAGACATTCGACCAAATGAAAATCCCTATGGTCGATGTACAAGCCTCATCGCAAAAGATCGCTGGCTTCACTGGGGAGCCAAAGCAACCAATAGGAACCATCGATCTGCCTGTAGAACTTGGGGAAGGAGAGAGGAAAGTAGTCCGCAAGCAAACATTTGTGATTGTCGATGAATTTTCTGCTTATAATGCTTTCCTTGGTCGTCCAACGCTCGCAGCGTTCAAAGCTATCCTAGCCCCGTGGTGCCTCACTATTAAATTCCCTACAGACAATGGAGTAGGAGTTATAAAAGGGGATCAAAATGCTGCGCGAGAGTGCTATTTGACAGAGTTGCGAGAGTCAAGAAAAAGGGAAATGGGAAAGGATGCGGCCGCCCCGGTCCACATCAAAGAGCCAGCCTTGTAGCAATTACGGGGCGGACCCTGCACTGGCGAGCATAGCGGGGCACGGAAAGAGATGGATCCCAGAAAAGCCAGTGCAGGGGAGAATAGAGTAGTGCCGGTTGAAACGACAGTACCGGTACCTGTTGACCCGAAGGACCCGAATAAGGTGTTGAATGTGGGTTCACAGCTTAATGTGTCAATTCAGAATATCTTGATATCTTTCCTGAAAGCAAATCTGGATGTCTTCGCTTGGACTCATGCTGATATGTGTGGAATATCTCCAGAAGTTGTAGTGCACGCTCTGAATATTGACCCAAAGTTTACACCAGTAAAGCAGAAAAGAAGAACCCAAGGTCCAGAAAGGTCAGCAGCATTAAAAGAGGAAATTGATCGACTCATGGAAAATAACTTCATCAAAGAATCTACATATCCGAATTGGGTTTCAAATCCTGTGCTGGTTAAGAAAGCTAATGGAAAATGGAGAGTGTGCATCGATTTTTCAGATCTGAACAAGGCTTGCCCCAAAGATTGCTTTCCTTTACCCAGGATCGATCAACTGGTAGATGGAACAGCGGGGCATGAATTGTTATCTTTCATGGATGCCTACTCCGGATATAACCAGATCATAATGCATGAACTGGATCAAGAGGACAAGAGCTTTATCACCGATGTTGGTCTTTATTGCTACAGAGTTATGCCCTTCGGATTGAAGAATGCAGGGGCAACCTACCAAAGACTTGTTAATGCTATGTTCAAACCGCAATTGGGCAAAACTATGGAAGTCTACGTCGACGACATGTTAGTAAAGTCTAAGAAAGCAGCGGATCACATTGAACACTTGGCAGAAATGTTCGCAGTCCTCCGGAAATACAGAATGAAGCTTAACCCTCTGAAATGCACGTTTGGGGTCGAGTTCGGAAAGTTCTTAGGGTTTATCGTCAGCGCTAGGGGCATTGAGGCTAGTCCAGCTCAAATTACTGCCTTGAAAGAAGTCAAAGCTCCTAGAACAAAGAAGGAATTGCAAAGTCTCAATGGAAAAGTTGCCGCCTTGAGTCGGTTCATTTCCAAAGCCACAGATAAATGCATCCCATTCTTTGACGCCCTAAAGAAAGGAAAGAAAAACTTCGATTGGACTCCCGAATGCCAAAAAGCCTTTGACGAATTGATTCGCCATATGGAGACGCCTCCAATACTTTCTAGGCCTTGCGATGGCGAGAATCTTCTTATATACTTGGCAGTATCATCTCATGCTTTAAGTGCAGCGCTGATACGGGAAGACAAAAGGATTCAACATCCAGTTTACTATATCAGCAAAAGACTCACTGGGGCAGAGATGAATTACTCTAAGTTGGAAAAACTCGCCTATTGCTTACTAATTGCGTCTAGGAAATTGAGGCAATATTTTCAAGCTCACCCTATCAGAGTCCTCACTGATCAACCTTTAAAGCAAGTCCTGTTTCGCCCTGAAACTTCGGGTCGTCTTCTAAAGTGGAATATTGAACTCAGTCAGTATGACATCACTTATCATCCCCGGAAAGCAATCAATGGACAAGCTTTAGCGGATTTCATTGCAGAATTTACAGATAAGGGTAACAGTGAGGAAGAAACGGTCGACAATTCCCCTATCCAGTTGAAGTTATATGTCGATGGTGCGAGAAACGACTACTGTTCTGGAGACGGAGTTGTACTTGAGACTCCTGAAGGTCGATCATTATGCTATGCACTAAGATTGGAATTTCCTTCAACAAACAATGAAGCAGAATATGAAGCCCTTATCGCTGGCTTAAGGATTGCTAAAGAATTAAACATCCGAGCGCTACAGATATTCAGTGATTCTCAGCTTATTGTATGCCAAGTCAAAAAGGAATTCCAAGCAAAAGGGGGGAATCTGCCCGCCTACTTTTCAAAGGCTTGGGAACTCCTGGGTGATTTCGATCATTACATGATAAGCCACATTCCTCGAGAAGAAAACATGAAAGCAGATTCTCTCGTGAAGTATTCGAGCACAGGCGAAGCTAAATTTCTGGGGCTAACTCTAGTGGAGGTCCTGTCGACTCCTAGCATTGATGAGATGGACATTGATTGGATCATGAGCATGTCTCAAGAGCAAGAATCATGGATGACTCCGATAATAGAATATCTGCTCAATGGATCCTTACCAAGGAACTCAAAAGAACGACAAAAGCTACTGAGAAAAGCCTCTCGATACGTAATCCAGGATGGCCGGTTATACAGACGGGGATTTTCAATGCCATTACTTCGATGTGTATCCAGGGAAGAGTCTAAAGCAATCTTAGCAGAGGTACACGGAGGAGAATGTGGCGATCATTCAGGTGGCCAAACAATAGCAAAGAAAATTCTCCGGTACGGATATTTTTGGCCAGAAATTAATCGAGATGCAGCGGAGTATTCCCGAAAATGTGACAGATGTCAAAGATTCGCCAAAATTCCTAGAGCTCCTTCCACTGAACTCACACAGATGGTCAGTCCATGGCCGTTTGCGATATGGGGAATCGACCTTGTAGGACCGTTACCAACTGCCAAATCTGGAATTAAATATGTCATTGTTGCGGTAGATTATTTTACTAAGTGGGCAGAGGCTGAACCACTGGCCACTATCACCTCAAAGAAGATGATAAGTTTTGTGACTAAAAACATCATTTGCAGATACGGTGTGCCTCAAAAAATAATTACAGACAATGGAACTCAGTTTGAAAGTGAAGAATTCCAAGATTTTTGCAAGCGATTCAAAATCCGAAAAAGCTTCTCAGCAGTAGCTCATCCGCAGGCAAACGGGCAGGTGGAAGCCGTGAACAAAATTATTAAGTCAACCATCAAGAAGCAACTTGAAAGAGCAAAAGGTGGTTGGGTCGATAAGCTACCACTGGCACTATGGGCATACAGAACCACTCACAAAACTGCGACTGCGCACACCCCGTTTTCATTGGCATACGGGTCAGAGGCAATGATTCCGGTAGAAATAGAAGTCCCTTCACACAGAAGAATCCATTTCAATCAAGCAGAAAACGAAAAGCTACAGCTTGAAGCGCTAGATCTCCTTGATGAAAAAAGAGATGAGGCTAATCTCAGAATTGCAGCTCATCAGCAAAGAATAGCCAGACATTTCAATTCCAAAGTTCGCCAACGCAGCTTTGAGATTGGAGACCTAGTCCTGAAAATAATTATGACAGCGACAGGTGTGTTTGGGCCAAATTGGGAAGGACCATATGTAATAGGTCAGAAGGTTCTTGACGGCACATTCAAACTCACCTCTGTTGAAGGAGATCAAATTCCAAGGGCATGGAACAGCAACCATTTGCGTCCATACTTTACTTGAAAATTTTGTTGGAATATTGTAAAAAGAATTATGAATGTATGATTCTTGTAATTGAAAGCAATTGTAAAACTGATGCAAGTAAATAATGAAAGAATATAAAGTGGATGTAGGCCCAATTTCCTGGCCGAACCACTATAAATCTTGTGTTCCTTATTATTATTACATGTTTGCTTTACTTTCGATATAAAAAGTACATAGAATGTATTGCTGAAATGTCGATTTAAATTTTTGCAGACAATGGAAGTGAAACTTGCACATAAAAGGACCAAGTGATTCTCGTCAAATTTCAAGTCGCAAAAGCCCTGAATTCAAATCCTAGATAGGAAGTACTTCAATTGAACGGCCTATGATTTCGACAGAAACGGGTCTTTGCTAATAAATTGAGATCGTTTGAACAAACAAACGTCCAATTAAGAAGCTAGTGCTCGTTCTCACGATATTGCCTGACAATGAAGCGCACTTCCTTGGATTAAACAAGTTACTTGTAAAAAAAAAAAAAAAAAAAAAAAGGGTGGGGGCAGAGGATCATTGAAAAGGCATAAGCAAGTGAACAGAGGAACAACCAAAGCCATCATCGGCAGCACAAGTCCTCTTCGGAGACACAACTCTTCGGAGGCTAAAGACCTCTAATGGGTCATACGCCACAAAAAAGAAAGTTCTCTACTCAACAAAAAAAGATTGGAGGAGACATGACCCTCCAACCATGAGAGAGTAACTTCCAGGCGATGAAAACCCTCTCTGAGGCACATTTCACCAGGAGTTGAAGTGTTATGACCGTTCTTCGGGATTTCACTTCACCAGAGTTGAAATGCAAACAAAATAAAAGCCCTCTTCGGAGGCCCATTTCACCAGGAGTTGAAGTGTAAAAACCGCTCTTCGGAATTTCACTTCACCAGAGTTGAAATGTAAACAAAATAAAAGCCCTCTTCGGAGGCACATTTCGCCAGGAGTTGAAGTGTAACAACCGCTCTTCGGAATTTCACTTCACCAGAGTTGAAATGCAAAAACAAAATAGAGACCTTCCTGAAAGCCCACGTTTCACCGAGATTGAAATAAAACTTCCAAGTGTTGAAACGTGGAAAGGCTTTCTTCGAAGGCACAACTCTTTGGAGGTACACGTTTCACCAAGATTGAAATAAAACTTCCAAGTGTTGAAACGTGAAAAATCCCTCCTTAGAGGTACAATCCCCTCCCGGGAACACAATCAAGAAGAAAGACCTCTTCGGAAGCCCACGTTTCACCAAGATTGAAATAAAACTTCCAAGTGTTGAAACGTGAAAAGGCTTTCTTCAAAGGCACAACTCTTTGGAGGTACACGTTTCACCGAGATTGAAATAAAACTTCCAAGTGTTGAAACGTGAAAAATCCCTCCTCAGAGGTACAACTTTGTATATATAAAAAAAAATCCTCATCAAAAGCGTACTTTAACTTTCAAAGGAAGAGTAATTTACCTACTCTGGAAAATGATCTTTTTAAAAAAAAAAGGAAAAGAAGTTAAAGTACCCTTCAGAGGTCCGCTTTACCACATAGAAGAATTCACTTGGTAAAATATGCACATAAGCAAAAGAAAAAAGTGATTTCTTCGAACGACAAAGCATAGAAACTTATACGAAGGGAGTTGTACTCTACAAAAATTTTCTTTAAAGAATAAAATAATTATTCTTTAGCAAATAAGAGTGCAAGTCCCCTCGAAGTATAAAATATTGCAGCAAGCTAAGGTATGGGGGCAACATGGTATAATAGTATAGCTGCATCAGTAAAGTAATACTCAAACAACATACCATAAGTCCGCTGCAATATCATATAAATAAACTTGTGCAAAAATGAATAATAAATGCATTCTCAAATTCAAACAGAAGTATGTACAAACAAAGGATCATTTTATTCAATTGAAATGCAGGTACAAGTTTCAAAATAAAGAAAAACGGGGGCCGGTACCCGCACAATTCTCGACCAGCACATACAAAAGGCAAAAAGCTAAAATCTTCACTTCTTTTTACTACCTTTGGACCCTTTTCCCGGCCGAATGATTAGCTTTTCAGGTCGGTCAGTTGGCACAAGGGAAGAAGGAAGGGTAGGCACAGCTGGTCCAACTTCTGGCTCCTCTTCAGTAACAGTGATTATCTTCCCCCTCCTCTTTGACGTTCCGTGCTTTTTCCTCCTCTTTGAGGAAGACTCACTTCCTGGAGTGACTAGTTTAGACAAAGTTATGTCATCAGAAGGAGTCCGCTCCGGAGATATCTCACCTCCCTCAAGTCCCTCGTCTCTGTGCTCTTGCGAAGCGATAGGATCGTCTAAACCATGAAGGGCCTCTATTTGTTCCTCTTGTGACCCGGGCTGTGAAGCAGGAGGAGGAGCCACCTGGGGTGATGGAGGAGGGATAACCGGAGGAGGAGAAGTCTGAGCGGTGCTTGATACTTTCTCTACAGAAGAAAAGAGGTTAAAGTCAGTAAAGAGAGGAGATGAAGGCTCATCAAGATTGAGAAAATAGTCAAGGAGCTCATTAAACCCATGTGAAATAAATGAGCAATCCACTTGAGCGAAATTTGCAGTGGAATTACCTGCAGAAGTTGTCTTTATTACGTCAATTTCATAGTCCGGAGCTTCAGCACTCTCTTGCGATTCATCTGTGGCTTGAGTAATTTTGGCCCCGGTATCAGTTTGAGCAGGGATCGGTACATAAGAGCTAGAGCCAATAATGCCAGCATCGGTCGAAGTTGAAGGAGGGACAGGAGCAGTCAAATTTGTTTCTTTTTCTTGATGCTCTTCCCCCACTATTTCAACCCGCGATCTGGCAAGTTGCTCCTTCCCTCTGGCGAGGGCTGCGCGAGCCTCAAAGTCTAAGTAGTGCACTTCCAACTCCTCTTCAGTGTATCCGGCCCCTTTAAACATATCTAGTGCGGCCTCCCACACTTCGGCCAGGGTAATCTCATACTTGGGGCCCAGGAATGCAAGACTGCCACGCCCTAATATACAATGCAAGTAGAAATCAAATAGTGTCGAGCCAATATCAGCTTTGGTGGCTTCATGGGCCTCTTCAGCTGCAATTCTACCCGCAACAGCCTCATCCCGCTCTCTCTCGACTTTGGATAACCGGGCTTTCAATTTTTCAATCTCTACAGCCTGAAGGCCAGTTTGTCCTCGTAACTGAGTAATATCAGTACAGTTGCCCTCTATAATCTGCTCCAACCCATCAGCCTTGGCCTCAGCATCCCTTTGCGCGGCATGAGCATCCCGCACCTGTTGAAGAAGCACACTCTCCCTTTGAGAATAAGAAGTGGAAGAAGTAGCAAGCTCCTCTTTAAGTTTCCCAACTTCTGCCTCAAGTTTCTCATTATAATCGGCAATACTCCTCATTTCTGCATCATGCTGTTTAAGGATCTTTTGCCATTCAGTTTTGTCGTTCTCCATGGTAAGCATAGCTTCGAGATTGGCCCTATTCACCCTTTGGAGCTCATCAACGAGTTTCTGCCAAGATGACATCCTCTCAATATCGGTTCTGACTGCATCAAGGTTCCGTAACATAGCACTTTTATCTATGGGAACCAGATCGAGGCCAAAGCGAACTCCTTTTAAACACCAATTAGGAAATCGGCGTTGAAGAGTGGCTGGACCTGGTCCAACTTGGTAAGATGGCCTATTGATGATTGCTTGGATATCAGTAGGGGAAGGGGCAGGAGATTGAGAAGAAGTAGGAGCAGTAATCTTCTCTGAAGGCGCAGGCATTGGCTCCTCAATAACTTTGGCTCGTTTGCTCGAGTCATCAGTTGTGTGACTCTTCCCTCTATCATCATGAGATTTGCGTTTAAGGGAGTCACTCTCTCTGTGGGAGGAATCATGTCGACTATCTGGTCTTCCAAAGCGTTCTTCATAATCACGTCTTTCCCGAGCCTTCCGGGCAGCCCTTTCTTCATCAGTCTCTCTATGAACAGGAGGATAGGATTGATAGCCATACTGGCTGCGTTTCCCATATCGCTGAAAGTCATTATAGTACGAGCTGCCTCGCCTCATTGGAAAACCTAAAATTTAAAAAAAGAAAAAAGAAACAAAACTTGAGAATCTTTCAAATGTTAAAAAAAAAGAGCATAAAAGTGCCGGGAATTCTAAGTGTGTGTGATGTGCAAACTACGCGCATCAATTTACGAACCACTCTTTAATTGGGGAGTAGTTGTGGGTGTAATAGTTAGCGTCAACTCTTGAGTCGACGGCGACTGTTGCAAAGTAGAAGTAGCTTCAACTACTGAAGAAGAAATCCCGGCAGTGATAGGATCGTCTTTAAAGATATCTTGTGAAGTAGCAAAAAGGTCGCTCAGTCCTTCGAAAGTATCGTCCCTGCTCTGCTTAACAGGACTGGATTTCTCAGCTTTTTCACCAGATTCTTGTGAATGATGGGAAGATCCCTGAGGCTCTTCTTCCTCGATAACCGGGGCAAGTTTGTCAGATGGCCCCGCAGCATCAACAGAAGTGGAACACTTCACTAGCGAAGCCTCAGGAGCAGGTCCTTTTGATATGGATGTGCTAGTAGAAACTGAGGCATCCAACAATCTAGCTGGGGAGTTTGGAATTTCATGAGGACGCGTAGAATGAGAAGTATGCAAAAGTCCGTGCTGATGCAAAAATTCATCTTTCAACAGAAATTGGATATCTCTCTCCTCAACCGGCACGGCCTTAAGCCTCTCAAAAGTCGACTTGTGACTGGGATTCCTAGAGGGAGGAGGCAGCGTTGAAAATAAAAAGAAGCAGAGTTAACACTTAGCAGGTCAGTCTCACAAAGGCCAGATAACAAACGAAGTAAGGATGGATGATCTTACTTCCTTCCCTCCACACAGCATAAAACCCAGGGGGGCAACGAACGAAGAAGAACTGGGTTAGAAACCCGTGAGCAGTGTCAGGAAGGCCAACAATTAATTTGCGGTTTCGGGCGCTTCTCACAACAGTAATAGAAGGATGATCTTTGGTCCGGGTAAAGGAGCATAAGTAACAAATTTCATCAAAGCTCGGAAGTCGATCAAGTGTTCTCCTAAATAGCACACACAACCCCATTAGAATGGCGTAGCCGTTGGGGTGTAGCTGGGATGGAGCGATGGCCAATTGACGAAGAAGTTGTTGGAAAAAGTCATTGAAAGGAGGAACGCCCCCACTTAGGCACATTTGTCGGTTAACTGTCACAAAGCCAGAAGGTGCTATGTCAGCGGTGTTACTTCTCTCAGGAAGAATGGCATCTGATTCAGCAATGCCAAACTGAGCACACAACTGGCGAAAAACTTTGTATGATAGTGTGGTAGGGACTCTTTCGGGAGGATTAACTAGTGGAGCCGGAAGAACAGTTGCCTCTCCCGTTTGAAATGTTGCATCTTCTTCCTGAGATGTCATTCTACACAAGCAACTGGATATTCAAATATGAAGGTGCACGTTTCCTAAAAGTGTGAAGTGTCGTGAAAAACTGATAAAAATAACAAGTAAATATAACTGGAATTAAATTGGTCGACGATTGATCGACTACGGTAATTTCAGAACTTGTTAATTTAAAGTTCAAGCATAATATTAGTGCAGGCTGGTCAGTTTCACTTGACTATTTCAGTGTTGCTTTAATATTCTACTTGAAATCGATAGCACTTCGTTCACACAATTTATTTAAGTTAATTATCTGTTATTAACTAATCTGTCATTTGATGTGGGCGGTCGATGGCAGTATATTCGTCCCAATTTTCTGTAAATATCATGTTAAACAGATTGTCAACCTACAAGTCAAAGTAATCTGTAAAAGAATGCAGCAGAGTTCAACAGTTTGAAATTCAAGCAGCAGTTCAAAGTTCAAGCAGAGTTTAGGAGTGCAAGTGCTAAGTCGTAGATGACTTAAGTGCTAAGTCGTAGACGACTCAAGTGCTAGGTCGTAGACGACTCAAGAGCTAAATTATACACAACTCGAATGCTAACTCGGCAGCGCCTTAAGTGCTAACTCGCCAACAACTCAAGAGTTTTTCCTACGGGTCAAGACAAATTATCGGTTCTCTGGCTAGCTCGTCCACGACCCAAGGATTGGGGGGCAAGCTAGGATGAGCCGATTTAATTTTGGGTCGTTGGTGTTTTGAGCCGGCAGCGCTCTGAATCGTGAGTCGTGGTGAAAAGAAAAAACTCTAGTTCTAAGCAGCAAGAAGATCTCCAAGTCCTATCTCCAAATCCTAACCCATAACCTGTTAACCCAATGGCATCTCCAAAAATAACAACTTTAATCCTATCACGATACAGAGTCGCCTCGAACGACGAATCGCCACAAGACAAATCAGGCAAACCCAAATTCATCGGCTATCAATCCAACCTAACTCGTAAAGCTCGAAGGAACGAACCGGAAGTGGAAAATTAAACGCATGAGTCAATGATGCTCGACAATCGGAAGGAAAGCAAGATTGCTTACGTAGTGTGATGCCCGAAAAAATTGAAGGTGGATTAAGTTGAAATCGTCTTAGGAAGCTCGAAGAAGTGTTAATGGCAGAAGCGATTTAGGAGATAGGTATGAGAAGAAGAAGATGAAAGTAACGATTCATGCCTTTTGTACTAAGGTAGTAGGACATGAGTCGGCACATGCGGGTTAAGATAAGTCGAAGCACGCGACCTACGACTTAGGCGCGTGCTTCGAGGGGCAAATGTTAACCCCGCTGAAACTTGAACCGACTCATTTACTCAACTAATACCGACTCATCCATGTAGAGGGAAGAACGACTCATCTATCTAGATCCGACTCATCTAGGACCGACACATTTGATCCCGACTCATCCACTTGAGGTCCTTACCGACTCATTGGATATACGACTCAAGGGATTAGTGGTTCGTAAGAAAAGGCCGAATCAGCAAGGCCTCGGCTCAACAACCTCGGCGACTCATCTAGTCCCCGACTCAACGAGTTAACGACCTAAAGTCCAAGGCAACTTAAAGGACTCAAGGAGAGATTGTACGACTCAGGGAATCTGACGGGTAAGGAAGGCCAGCAAGGTAAGACATTAACGACTCATGAAAGTTTACGACTTAAGAGGTGATACGACCTAAGGCTTCAGGGACAAGTTCAAAACCATGCTGAAATGAGATAACTCGTTGACTAGCTACGGCCGTGATGAGTCGTATACGACTTATGCTAGAATAAAAGGAGTTATGTTCGGTTGACTCGAGAACGACTTATCTCTTTGGACCGAGCTAGTAGTTCGGCCTTGAGTTAACATGAGACGACTCACCATGACTCGCCCACGACTTAAAGTCGTTAAGTCGTAACCCATTGCCACAATGCCTATGCCAAGGGAGATTGACTCGGACACGACTCAAGACTTGTCATAAAATCCAGCAGAGGAATAAGCATTGGAGGAGTGAAGGGATGATTCTATGAGTCGGCCACAACCTAATTTGACTCGGCCACGAGTCAGGCATGAGCCGGGTACGACTCACGACTTAAGGCTGAAAACTCCTATAAATACAAGGCGACCTCCAACATTCAAGGGACTTTTGGGCTCACTCTCTTCAAGCGCCGATACTCTGCTGCATTCCGAACCAATTTAACACTTGAAGCTCTCAAGACACTAAGAACGCTACAAATAACTTCAAGGAGAGATCACGTACATCCAACATGGATTCGAAAACTCTCATCTTCATCGAAGTTTAGGCTACTTGTTCTAAGTCTCTTGTAATTCAAAGTGTATTGTACTTGGGAAAAATTGTATCAGCTTGTAACGAGATTATTAATAAAAGTACTTAAAGTGGACGTAGGCTATACCCTTAAGCCGAACCACTATAAAATTGTTGTTTACCGCTTTTCTGCTATTATCTGCTTGTAATCCGTTCCCGAGTTATCGGGTGGTGCTTTCACAACTACAACTCATACACCGGGGTGTTAGCGTTCAAATTTTAGCGTTAACAATGATCATTTCAGCATCACTCAGCATATCACATTACCAAATTAGGAATATATCGCTGATAACATTCAACTATATAACCTCTGAGCTCGTACGTCTCAGAGAAGGGTGTTAAGCCAAAAGAATAAATTCTTCGCCACCAACAGATATATATTTGAAAGAAATCGGCTTTATATCTCAACTTGTAATGTCAGACATACAATCCATACAAGTCTGTTCCGGGCTCGAACAAAACCGAAGGCACTTACAAAGAAGTCCTTGCAATCCGGATATTCACAATCCTGATCGGATTCACCATCACATATGGAGAACTCTATACCGGAGCAACTCGGTGCAGAGTAAATCGACAGGTCATCCTATCGCTCTCGCAAATACCGGGTCTTCAACACCGATCTTCAAATGCAATTCATAACGACGTATCACATATTCGGAATGGGTTATACGACCCCAAGGTCATTTCCCGGTTAACCCGAATAGTGAGCGCTTATTCAAAAATAAGTGTAGCATTCACATTCAAACAAATCACATCAATTACCCATTCAAAGGGAAATATTGATAGTCGGTTATTGAACTATCACTGGATATGCACACATCACCAGTTTCCAAATAATTTTCCAAATTATTTATTTTCCAAAATATCTTCACTAGATATATTATTTCAACACTTCAAAAATAAATCAATATTTATTTTTAAACAAATTCCACTTTCTCATATAAATTCCATAATGAATTTATATCTCAAAATATCCATGCATATACGATTTCAATTATCTGTTTCAATTTATCTTCAAAAAGATAAATTCTAACTATTCACTTCATATTGGAAAACATTTCCATACTTATTTATTCATAAGTAATTCACAAATCTTTTTATTTCAACCTTGGAAAATATTCAATATACTTAAATCGAATTAAGTATATATTTCATTCTTTAAGGAAATCATTCACTTAAACATATTTATTTGGGCCAAAACGAATGTTACGTAAAACATCGTTACGACAATCCAAAATCACTAGTATAGGGATTCGAAATTAAAATAGATATATAAATCCCAATACTATACAAAACATTTCCTTTCGGAAATCATTTGCTATAACAACAGTGTTATAGTCCATTATTTCCTTCTATTTCTCGAAAACGTCTATTTCAACAATAAATGTTGAAATCTATGGTTTCGAATCTCAACACATTTTAAAACATTGTTCGATCGTTTTAATTCTATTTAAAACATCCAAATCCAAAACAATTTCTTTAACGTGTTATTCACTATTCAAAAACGTGAATATATTTTGTTAACAAATTTCATTCTTTTATTTATTTTATTTCAAAGGATTATTCACTATTCAAAAACGTGAATATAACTCCATAAATAAATCATAACAATTTACTTATCAAAATAAGTCGTTTGCGAATTTATAAAACAACGTGTATAAATTCTATTTCTATTTATTTATAACAACTTCCTTTTATAAATTCCTTTATTAACCTATTCGATTTATAACTCAATTATAAACAATGGTTCATATTATAAGTTAAATACTTATAAATTTATTCGTTTGCAAAATCGTTCCTTTGAACTTCATAATTATAAATCTTATAACTTATAAGATTCAATTATTCATCCAAATATATTCTTTAATAACTTCACAAAATTTATAAATCTTACTATTTATAAATTTCACTTATAACTTCATCATTTATAATTTTATAAATTCCATTCACTTATGCAATCCATTTGCACTTCATTCAAACACTTATAAAAACTCGTTTTATAATGTCCATATTTCAATTTATAAATATCTATTTATAAATCTCTTAATATATATCAATTTATATTATTCTTTTAAAACGTCTTTAATCTCCTTTATTATTTCACCATTTTGATTCATAAAATAATTAAGTTTTATAAATCCTATATTTAAACTTTTCACAAAAAAAAATTCTAAAATCCCGATTAAACTATTCTATATAAAATCGTTAGAATCCTATTCTCAAAAATCAGTTTTTTTCTGTATTTCACAAAAATCATAATTTTTATTACTTTAAAAATTATAACGTTTATTTATTTAAAATGAATCAATTCCAAAAATATTTTATAAACGTATACTTTCAAAAATCACTTTAAAATCATTTTAAAATCCCAAAATCTGGGTCCAATGATGCTACACACCAAATAGTCAATCACGACTACAACGATATCATATATCGATATGATAATCAATCAAATATAAAAATATCTGAAATTAAATAAAAACTGTTGAGGAATCCAGTTGGATCCCTCCAACCTGTTTTCCTGCATCCAAAAACATTAGCACAATACCAATTTCGCTCCAGTACGAAATTATTGCGGTATATGTTCTTATTAAATATTATCCGCTTAATAACGGCGTAATAGGGTCTCATCCGCTAAACAAATAAATGCGGGAAATCAATAACTCCAATATATACATATGCCAATATATATATATTGATATTATAATAATACCAATTTCACTGTTTATGAAATATTCGCGGTATATGTTTTTAATAAATAACATCCGCTTACTAACGGCGTATAATGTCTATTTTAACAATCAATAGATAACAATCATCATTCAAACATGCATTCAAATATTTTAAATCTAGCTATTTAAAATAAAATCGAAACTGATTCGATTGAGTGAGAAATTCTCACCTTGATTTAAATTCCGTTTTAGCGATTTATTTCGAATAAAATTAAACGGACGTTTAATTTTACCCAAAATTCTCACTAACTCCAAACGACTCCAAACCAACTCCATCGCGTAGTGCTCGTCCATACAATTCAAACGCAACTAGTTTTGCATTTTTTCGACCTCGTATGAAAAAGTTATGAATTTACGAAGTTTGTACACGATTTATATACACAAATTTATAACTTAAATTAAATTTTTATAAACCTAAGTTAATCCTGGCCATAGATCAATCCCCCAGCAACATCAGGCCGCACGTTCTCTCCCTCTCCCTCACGTTTCCATCTCCAGTTTATTTTACACGCATATGAACCCATAGCATACTATTAGGGTTTGAATTTGCAACATCAATACTCGATGAGAATTCGATCAGCAACCTTCAACACAAAGCTCCAAACCCCCTCTACCTTCGCCCACCACCATAGCAAGCTCGGCCTGCTATTGCACCTGGAAATGCGTGCGTGACTGAGCACGGTCGGCCCCACTTTGCTCCTCCTACGATGCTCCATTTCCGATCATATCCGTATGGATTTAAAGCTCTCTTCATGCTCTTCAATGTTGTAGTTAACAACTTTGGCTAATTCTTGCTGGATTGAGAGAGATTGAGGGATGAAGATCATGAATTTCTGGCCATACATTGCAAGGGTTGCGGCTAGGGTTTAATATTAGGGTTTAGTGTTTTATTTTTTTTAATTTATGTAGGGTGGGGCTATTTATAAGGAACCGGCGAAACATTATTCATCCCGGAAATTGCGAACTCCGATTTACGCGCCGTAACCAGCGTTTCTAGGGTTTACCCCGCGTTCCGGACACAATGGAACAGGTTTCGAAAGCTAATTCGGACATCTGTGCGAGTTATGGCTGTAAACGCTCAATTTGAATTAAACCGATTTAAGTCGATTTCTAGGCGTTTTAATTTGTACAGGACAAACGGTAAATCCAATTGACTTGAAATTTGAAACCTTACAATAATATCACATTACGGATCCGATGAAACTGATTTCGTCGAAATCCAAGACTTTTTGAAAAATGGCTATTTTAGCTCGTCAAATTTAAATTAAAAATAAATCGATGCGTTTCGAGCTGCCACGATCAAACGGTAACTCCGATTGACACGAAATTTGAAATCCGGTAATAACTAACTATTACGGATCCAATGGAACTGGTTTCGTTCAATTCTGAGACTGTTCAAAAATTGACTATTTTCACTACTCGATTTAAATATTAAAATATTCAATTTTCACAAATTAACTTTTAATTCGATTTTAAAAGTTCTAAAATATCGTTCTAACTTTAACATGATAAAATAAAATTTCCCAAATTATTTTCAATCATATTTAACCCAATTTTCAATTATTTCCATAATTTAACATATTAAATTATCGATTTAATTATTCAATTAAATCCAATAATTCAAATAAAAATTTATTTGACTTATAAATTCACTTATTAATATTTAAGATTAATTATATATTCAAATTTTAATTTCTAAAAATTCTGGGTCGTTATAAGAGACGCCGGCGAAATTTTTCGAAAATATAGGGAGTTATAAAAATTTTGAGAAAATTTTGATAAATCAAAATTTGGTTTTAAATTCAAGTTTGAATTGTTAAGTAAGTTATATTGTTTGGGACTTACGGATAAGTTTGGAAAGCTATGTGTCTTTAATAAAGGATATGTTATAACTAGTTGATAAAACTAGTTGGTTTGGAAAATAGTTAACGGGTTGTGGACCATTCTTCTTAACCAGCAATTTCAGGGATGAAATTCTTTTAAGGGGGAGGAATGTGACGACCTGGAATTTTTGAATGTTTAAAATCAGAACATTTAATTGATTTCAATATTTAAAAGTTAGTTTGTAACTTAAATTTCAAATATCACCATTATTTGGAAATTTAATTATTGGATTTAATTATTGGAAATTAGGTAAGATGTTGAATTTGGAGTTTTAAGCCTGTTAAAAATAATTTAAGGGTTTGTAAAATTTATATCGATAGTACTAAGGATAGTAAAAGTGTTGAAATTGAATTTGGGAATGTTTTGTTAAGTTTTGAAAATATATCGTTTAAATTGACGTTTAAAAATAACCTTCTAAGGCACAGTCTCAGAATTCGACAAAACAAATTTTATTGGGTCCGTAATATTGTATTATTATCGGATTTCAATTTTCGTAATGTTTGGAGTTGTTGTGTGAGCGTACGATATATAAACGCGCTGAATTTATATCGAAAATTTAATATAATAACTGGGTTCAAAAAGCTATCTTCTCCATACGATCGAATTAGGACTCGAAACCTTTTCCATTGCGTTCAGAATAGGGATATAACATTATGAATGCCTAGTAGCACGCCTCGTTAGGGGTTCGAGATTTTAAGCCACGAATTCGTGAGATTTTAAAAATTTAACAATATATTTTCTTTATTCCATTCACATCAGCTGTATTTTTTTTCAAATCTATTCTGCTTTTCTCCACTAACACGCAACCCAGCTTTCCTTTCTCCTTTCCCATCTCCCTCCATCGATTTAACATCAGCCGAAAGAAGGATTTGAGAAATAAATTAAAATAATAGGATTCAATACTACCCTTATAAATCTCGAGTACCCATCTACTTCCTCCTCGTGCAAAATCACAGTGAAGTCATCAATTAAAAATAAAAGATGCGAAGCGAAGATAGGAAAATAAAACTAATGGCCGAGCAGTTCGATTTAGTGAAAGCTTCAATTCTGAAATCAATTAGAATTCGAAGAAAGAGGGGGCGCTCGCGCGTGGCACGGATTGTCGAGTGTGAACTTCGTAAGATGGTTATGAGGCTTCTATGCGAGGCGTTAGGCAAGCTTCGCGTTCGATGAGTTTCCAGAGGCGGCGCGTGGAGATTTGCGGCAAGATGGAAGTTCGGCAAGTGAATGGAAGTCACGAGGCATTGCGATGGGCGGAGCAAGGATGAACTTGGTCTCGGCGGAAGATTTAGATCGTGGTTAGGGTTCGCAAATGGCAGTTTTGGGTGTTCGATTGCGTGCAGCAATGGGTTCCCTTCTAGAGAGTGGGCCGGTTCGTTTAGTTGTTAAGGTATTGTTTTCGTTTTCTGTTCGTTTCAGTAATCTAGGTTAGACAGTTAAATTAAAACTATTCAGTTAAAACATTTTAGTTACAAACTGAAAGGGAAGATAAATTAAGCCAGTATTTATTTAAAACAGAGTAAAGATAGATTACATGATTATTTCAAATATTTATAAAAGCCATTCTATTTTTGATTTAAAATACATATGGAAGGTTTTGGAAAATATATATTTATAGATAAGGTTTTGAAAAGATAGAAATTTTAAATTTTAATTGTTATATTTTAAATGTATATTATTAGAGTGGGTTTCAAAGAAATATATGTAAGTGTAAAATTTTCTGTATAAATATACACACACACACACACACATATACATATCTTCACTTACCAGTTTATTAAAAAAAAATATAATAATGAAGATAGATTTGTTTAATAAACTTATTCAATTATTTTAGTTGCTAAAAGTATTTTATTAAAGGAATAAGATTTATTTTATTATTATCGATTTAAAAACTAAATTATGGGTAAATTAAATATATTAGATGGAAATTTAATGATTCGATTGGTTCGGATATTAATAAAATCATCTAATATTTATACAAGGTCTAAAATCATGAAGGAACAAGCCGTTTAGATCAGATTGCAAATTAATGGCAAAGGTGAGTTAATCTCACTCTTTTGGATTTTAATTTAAATTTAAATGGTTAAATTTGAATAATTGGTTGAATGGTTAAATTTAAATAATTGGTTGAATGATTGAATTGATTTGATGTGCTATATTATATATATAGTAGTATATAGCATATATTGGAGTGATTGATTTCCCGCATTATATAGCGGATGAGACCCTATGCGCAGCATAATAGCGGATGATATTATATTTAAAACCCACATACCACGATATTCCACCTCGAAGTGGAATTGGTATTTTATTATGCTAACATCTGTGGATGCAAGGGAAACAGGTTGGAGGGATCCAACTGGATTCCTAAAAATATTTAGTTTTGTTAAAATATTCTGTGATATAATTATTTGCTAGCCTGTGATGAATTATATTGATAATTGAAAATGTTGGATATTATGGTTGATTTAAAATATTTCAGTGAACTGAGTTATCAAAATCTATAGAAATGGGATTTCTAAAAAGAAAATAAAAGAGTGAATTTTGAGTAAAATAATCATAGAAATTTGAATAAATTAAAAAGGAATTGGAAAACAAATAAAAGTGATTTTTGAATTTTGATAAATTAAATTCCAAGTGTGGGAAATGAGATTTTGAATAAATGTGAATAAGTGATTTTATTTTTAATATCAAGTGATATTATTTCAAGAAATAATAATTTATTTTAAAATTCAAGGGTTGAATTTATTTAAAAGGATAAAGAAGGAATTTGGGAAATCTGAAATAGGTGTTTTCAGTTAAAATATTTTAAATCATAATTAAAGAATAAAAATCAGAAGTCAATGGGTTTTGAAATAAATGAGTAAGTAAAGGAATTTATCTTAAAAGTGAAGTAAACTGGAAATAAATTTGGGGATTGATTTAGGTGTGTAAAACCGGGATTTTTAAAAGAGAAGCGAGACTTGAAATTTATAAACTGGGTTTATAAAAGTGAAGCAATACATCAGTGGATATTTGGAAAAATAAATTCACAGTGAGAATTTATTAAAGGAATGGGTAAATTTATTTAAAATAAGTAGTGGTTTATTTTTAAATAATGAGAAAGAGAAGCGTATTTCCCTGGATGGCCAAGTATGTTTCAAACAAATTTTAGTATAAGCAAAAAGTTTTAAGTTGTTTAAAAAGTATGTTTAGAAAACTTATTAGTTCTAAATGTTTAAATTCTGAAGTAAGTATTTTCTTTTAATCTATTGTAGCAGTAATTATTTAAAGGTGGATTGGTGTTATGTTTTAAAAGTTAGAAATTCAGTTTATATTGTACAAAGTATTTTTATTTTAAATATTCTTAGAGTATATATTTTGAATAAGTATTAAAATAATTTCTAATTTAAATGTTTTAAAGGATATTTTATAATGAAGTGTTTTTAAATTATTTTAAAAATCTAAAGTTTTTGTGCTTGGTATTTTCAGTGGAATTAAATATTTAAAAATTGATTTCATGAGAAAGCTGTGGTTTTAAAACTGTTTTCAAAAGGGTTGAAAATGGAAAACATATCTTGCGAAGATATTTTGGGGTTAATAAATAATTCAGGAGAAATTATTTATGTTTGATGGTTGTTGTGAATGTTAATTGGCAGTGAAATAACCGACTATCAATATTGGCCGATGCGTTGATCGTTTCAAAGAGACCGTGATCGGTTTGCTATATTACAGCATGATATAATCAATTTGAGTGTGGTTTTCTCACGCTGGTATTCTAGACGGACTCGGGTGTTATTTTACTATAATGCTCGGGTCAGACCGAGTATTATAGGATACAGGAAAGGATGCTATGGAGCTCAAGAGAAGAGCTGGATGGCGATACGTACTTCCGTATTTGTGTTAAATATTCCGCTGTGTATTCAGATTGTGGGGACAGGTTATGATTACTGTCCAGTTGTGTGTTATGTATACTCTGATGATGTAATTTATAAACAAATGTATTTGTTCTTGTGTAAAGATCATTTATTATCTATTATATTCTATTCCGCTGCGATGGTTCGATTGTGATGTTGTTTTCTATTTTCTTCTTCTACCTCTTCTTCTTTAACCCAAATGGCTCATATTTTCGTACGTCTTTAGTTGACTGAGGGAGAATAGTGTCGACTCTAGGGGTATGGATTTGCAGGTCATCATTGGAGAAATCCCAAAACCCACCATTTCAGCAAAAACAAAGAAATCACAAAAGAATCACCATCTCAAAAATATGCCGCAAGGCAATCAAATATAACTCTCCAACATAGAGGAATATAATCCCAAATAAATGCCGAAAGGCAATCCCATGTAATAACGCCAATAGGCAAATCTCAATAATAACGCCAAAAGGCAAATCTCAAATAACGCCAGTGTATGCAACTCAAATTCCCGTAAGTTAATCGCCATATGAATATATATATATATATATATATATCTATGTATGTATGTATGCATATATATATATATAATGACTCAAATGACCAACCATGAAAAAGGCGACACACTCTAGAAATCAACGAAAACATCTTAAAATTTGCACGTACTTTTGGCTGAAGCCTGCCAAGTACTGATCTCAAAATAGTACCACGCTTGAAGGAAGTTACGTCACAATGAAAAATACACCGCAATGGCAACTACGCCGCAATGGCAAATGTCCTGAGGGTAAATATGCCGCAATGGCAAATGCCGCAATGGTAATGACCCAAAGGTCTAGTATTGGCAATACGTCGTAATGGTAAATGTGCCACAAACTCTCGGATAGGAACCCAAACGGCGTTACCGTGTGTCCCATACCACAAGTTCGCACTAAACGGATTACTAACCGCTAGTATATTTCACACACAAAGCAGTAAAAAGTTTACCTCATCTTATTGGGAAACTCGATAGAAGGTCAAAACGGACAAGTCAGAAACTAACCGATAAGATAAGCGCACGTGTCCCATGCCACATGTTTTACCTAACCGTTTTAGTCTCCCTCTCATTCGCTCGAATAGTGCAAAAACATGTATTTTATGTATAAAATAATTTATTTGAGAAAACAAGCTTTTAAAACAATTTTCTGAAATCAATTTTGAAGATAATATTTGAAAATTCCATTATTATAGAGAATAAATAGATGTTATAGCTTAAAATAATTTAAAAATATCACATAATAATTGTTTTAAATGCCAATTTATTTTAAAAATTAGTTCAAAATTATTTGAAAAAATCTGTGTTCGAAATCAAAGAAATCAATGAGAACCGTCATTCAAATTCAATTCAAATTCGAATTCATCAAAACATGGATAGCCTATTAATAGGCGTCATAGCCCTCAAAACAATTCAGAAATATCACAAAACAATATGAAGTAAAATTCAAAAGTCGGACGGAAAAAGAACATAAAAACGCATAGGCAAAATAATACCCCAGTCTATTTCTTCTCTGGGGTCAATTTTCGAACATGATAAAGGTGACCAAATGACCTTTGATTGAACTAAAAATTGGTGTGCATATAGTAGAAAACTTCGACTTTCAAACAAAAAAAATCGATGAATTCCTATTGTAAATGAAAAAGTTACACTGTCTCAAGCATAGACTCAGGCCATGTTTGCATTAGTTCAAAAACAAAAACATGCCCAGGCCTGAAAACAACCTTGGGTCCAACTTACCGGCCTGAAACAAAGGAACAAAGACCTCTTATTGAGCCGCATATAGTAGAAAACTTCACCTTTCTAACAAAAAAAGAATCAATGAATTCCGACTAGAAATGAAGAAGCTACAATGCCTTAAATATGAACTTCGGCCATGTTTGCAAGAGATGAAAAACAAAAACAATCCTAGGCCTGAAAACCATCTTGGGTCCAACTTAAAGGCCTGAAATAGAGGAGCAAACGACCTCACATTGAGCTGAAAATTGGCATGCCCATAAAAGAAAACTTCATCTTTCAAACAAAAAAAATCAATCAATTTCGAAGGGTAATGAAAAAGTTACACTGTCTCAAATATGGACTCAGGCAATGTTTGCAACAGTTCAAAAACATACCAAGGCCTGAAAACCATTTTGAGTCCAACTTACAGGCCTGAAACAGGAGCAACCTACTTCATACTGAGCTGAAAATTAGTGTGCACATAGTAGAAAACTTTGTCTTTCAAAAAAAAAGAATCAATGAATTCCGACTGGAAATGAAAAAGTTACACTGTCTCAAACATGGACTCAGGCCATGTTTGTAACATTTGAAAAAAACAAAAAATGTACAGGCCTGAAAGCCATATCGGGTTCAACTTACAGGCATGAAACGGAGGACCAAATTACCTCGAATTGACCTGAAAATTGGTACGCACATACTACAAAACTTCCTCTTCCAAATAAAAGAAGAATGTATGAATTTCATTAAGAAATGAAAAAGATATGATGTCCCAAATATGGACTCAGGCCATGTTTGCACCAACTCAACAAAATTTCTACAGGTAAAAATATGTATTTGAGTTCATTTTCTACCCCTGTTTTGAACATCCAAATGACAATATTTTTTAACCAAAATTTGCAAGGGTGACGTTCAACATGCAAGATACCAAGTGCAAAAAATCTGGCAGCATTTCATTGTCGGAATCAAAAGATACTCGCAATCTACCAGAGAAGGTTTTGACATAGAAAGAAAATTGAAAGTAAAAAAAATTACAAAGCAAATATATTAGCGATTTTGAGCTTGGCTCAGCTAAATTTTGTGAGTTTTGTAACTCACCTTGCTGTAGGAATGCGAAAACTCGAACTAATGTAGAAAGGTTGGTGCTTTTGGTTGAATTTTAGCTTCTAGAACCTATAAACAACATTACAACAACATGCAAGCAAGGAAACCCAATTATAAACAATCTACCTTTGCAAAATTCCCAATTTTATGAAATAGAATAAGTTATGGAGTTGATTACCTGAAAAATATAACTTTAGTTTGACTAAAATTAGAAAATTAATTTAGGAATTGGAGATTTAGAGCCTTTGGGTTTAGAAAGAGAAATGATTTCTCTTCTTCGTTTGTTTTCTAGTAAAAATGTATGTATAGATGTTTTGAGAAAGAAGAAGCTTTCCCATTACTTTATGGTTAGTGAACAAATGTGCTTGACCCAAAAGAATTAATTAGCCTAAAAATCTAATTAACACTAAATTTACCCCAACACTCTCATATTTACATAATACAACATATGTGTATTTACATGATTTCATCTCTATAAATTATACAAACATATTTTTATGTTTAACAAATATTTTTGACAAGAAATAAAAAGATAATTTAGTTATAAAAATATTTTTCATTATTAAAAACTTTTATTTTACTTAAATACACAATCACACAATAATTCATATAAAATTGTATTTTTTACTCCAAAAATTACATAAAAATTATTTTCTTGTGTAATGAAATTTAACAAACCATTATTCATCATTTTTATGATCAAAAATTATTTTTAAATCAAATTCAACTTTTTATTTTTAATAAACACATTGTAAAAATAAAATACTTCCTTTAAAAATTATTAAAAGAAGCATTTGGCAATAATTATAAAAGATATTGCATTTTCACTAAATAAAATCATATTTCACTCGTTATTCTCATAATTACCCAAGGTTAAGTTTTCAAAACTTATTTTTACATTTTATTTCCAAAATCCATTGTTTATTCCAAATAAATAATTTAAATGTCCAATTTATTTTTAATCCATAATACTAAATTATAACTACCGTTATAATTTAATATTTACAGGTAATCACCAACATCAGGGTTGTTACAGACTGCCTTCCTTATAAAAATTATGTCCTCGTAATTTCTAGTAAAGAGATATATTCAACACAAATTATTTCATCAAGGAATGGAAGATAGATAAGCTAGAGTTTAAATTTCTCAAAAGCTTCACAAATAGAGTGGGGATTTAATAAAATTTTATCCAAGGTCCAACCGACTGATAATTGTTGACATGACTTTCCATATGTCACTACGGAAAGAACCACACCAACATTAGATTGACACAGCTGAGGTAAGAAGACTCAATAAGGGGTAGGTGGTTTCCTCAATACCACCAGCCCAAATGACCGCATAAATGCTAGTCACTAGATTATTGCACAAAGGAAAAACAAACTCAAAGAATGAATTCTTTATACTCCTATTTAACTAAACAAATATTTTCAAGGTTATAAAAATCCATTTTCTTCATATTCTCAAATCTTAATATTTAGAAAATTTTCAAAAACTCTTACACAAATCCAATTTAATTTTCGAACTCTTCATTTAAAGTGAATAAAAAGTTTCACTCTTAAATTCTACCAAAATATATTCCAATTTGAAGTATATATATTTATATTAGACATCAACTAAATAATAAAAAAAAAATAGGTAGAATGCACTTGGCTATTAAGAAACAAGTTATTTAAATTTCAATCCTATTGCAATAATCGTAAATTTTGACCCAGCTAAACTCAAAATCTAAAATTACTTACAAAATAAAAGTTGTTCTACTAAGTCTATGTAATGACCCGCCATCCGTCTCCATTGAATGACGCATCATTAATAAGAAAGAAAGGGATAGAAAAGGAAAAGAAAGAAGAGAAAGAAGAAACAACATCAGAATTTAAACAGCGGAACGAATAAATTATACTAATAACATACATATTACATAGATTACAATCATTATCAAAGTTACACAGATTTCACAAACGCATACTAGACAGTTATAAACACCTGTCTAGTTATACAACTCAAAACAATAAAGGAGAACTACTCAGAGAAACTAACACAGCGGAAAAATATATATCTACTCGCAGAAGCCTCCTGCTCCATTGCTCCTCCACAAATCGTCAAAGCCAACCTGAATCCCTTGGCTACTCGTAAAAATTTGAGTACCCAAGAGTTTAAGAAAACAGAAGATAGACTCCGTGTTAGACATGGGTCTGGTGTGAGTAACAGGTTAAGGTTGCTTAACTTTCAAAAACCTTTTGAAAAGAAAGGTATCACGTTAGACTTCCCACACATAAACATGGAAAAGTTTTTACCTTACGCTAACCAAAACATTTGATAGGAAATCTGATGATATTATAATAGGTCTAGGGTTTTCAAGTAAATATGAAATAGCCGAAATTGTTACATTTATTAAATTCCATCTACTAGCCACAAAAGTGGGTAATACAATCAAAACCGTTGGCACTTATTGGATTTTGGATTCCATACAATGGCAGGGCTACTGGGGTACCGCCCGTCACAGCACGTGGCCTAGATCACCGTACCGAGGAGTATGCCCACTCCCCTGCAACACAAGGCCGGAACCATTCCTTACTAAACAGTTCCGAGCAAGACAACCCCGCGGTTGTAGCTAGCAACCGCCCACACAGCCGAATAAAAGGAACCTCTAGACAGGGGAAAATCTCGTCCTACTTGGGCATGACCCACTTAACCTTGCTGCACCTCCCTTGTATTAGCCATTCCCGGTTGATGAGGCTTGAGGCTACGATTACCTTTATAGGACATATCACTTAGAATGCTCATTGTCCACCTAACGATGTTCTGAAAGCATTCAGTCCATATAAGTTCATTCCGGGTTCGAACGAAACCGAAGGCACTATCTCGTTGCACTCATATTGGAATCACCCTCAGAGTCAACGACCATATCCCTTGCACTCTAAATCACCATCTCGAACCTGTAAGTACTATTTCCGTCAAACTCATCATGGAATCACCCCAGAGTTATACTGACGAATAGTTCTTATACCTCGAGTCTTCACAAAGCTCCACTTGGATTCACGACCTAACGTTTAATTGGAATCGATGTGGTTTTCGGATATCCAAATATGGAAACCCGATCCCGGTCTCATCGAAATCCAAAGCGTGTCTTACAGGTCCAAGTTGTTTTAAAGTTTAAAACAATTCAATTATCTATATACACGTAGATAGATAACTCACAAATCACAATTGATAATCAACATTATCAAAATAAACAGATGATCCATATCATCATCAAAATAGGTAATCCACATCGTTATCACAATAGATAATCTATATTATGATCACAATGCAACCATGTATTCATACCACACAATATTACTTATGAGATCACAATCGTTCAAGGCAATCAATGTCATCCGTTCATACATAAGCAAAGATTTACTCAATCGCAATATAATTAATTTAAAATGAATTAAATTAACTATCTCTATCTCTAATTAATTTAAAGTGAATTAAATTAATTACTTCATCTTCAATTAATTCAAAATAAACTAAATTAATTACTTCACCAATATAAATCTTGCTATCTCAACCATTTAATTGATTACAATCAATTAATTAACCATTCATTACTAATCACCTTAATTAATCACCCTTGATTAATTACCCTTAATTACATTCAAGTAATTATCCTTAATTAATTTTCACAAATTAATTATTCTCAACCAAAATCAGTAATTAACCTTTATTTACTTCAATTAATTAATTAATTATAATTAATTACATTAATCCTTAATTAATTACATTAATTAATTACCTTTAATTACCTGTCATTGATTAATTAATCTTAATTAATCAATTTTAATTACATCATTAATTGTATTAATTAATGATCCTTAATTATATTTGATAAATTATCTTCCTAAATTAATTACCTTAAGTAATAAACCCAAATTTTTTAATCATTCCAGATTAACCATATTCAGTAATTTACTAACTTATTTACTTTATTAAAACGAATTAATTATTCCTTAATTAATTTCTTAATTAATCCCTCGATTAATTACTAAGTAATTTTACTCCAAATCACTTCATTCTTAAAAACATCTCCATTAATTACAACCTGTAATTATGGATCAATCACTTTATTAAGTAGTTTCCAATCCATTAATTACATAAAGTAATTATCTTTAAAACTTCAAGTGTTTAAAATTAATTAAACTTAATTAATTAAATTAAACAATCACATTTAACACAATTAATTACGTTAAGTAATTAATTTTTAGTTACTTCATTAAGTAATTACACATAAACCATTCACAAATGATTATTATTAAATTAATTAATCTAATTAATTATAAAAATTAACCACATTAATTAATTATTAAATAATCCTGGTTAATGACCTTCATTAACCATTCTCTAATTATTCCATTAAGTAATTAACTTGGATTAATTATAGATTAAGTTATATTTAATTATCCATAAATTAAAGTCTAATTATTTAATTAATTAAGTGTTAACTGTCACTTAATTAATCCTTAATTATTTAATTAAATTAACCTTGATTAAAACTTAATTACTTAATTAATAATTCTTTAATCCTTAATTTAAAAATCTAACTAATGATCTTAATTATAAATTGATTAATCCTTAATCACTATTTATTAATTCCAAACCATTAATTAATTTAATTAATTAACCATTCCTTAATTACTCCATTAATTAAATTAATTTCAAAACATTAATCTTAATTAATTTTAAGATAAAAATTTCTAAATTATGTTTAAAAACAAATTTATTTGAAAACAAATTACCTTTGAAATTACTTTTAAATTCCATTTCAAAGATAAGATTTAAAAGGAATAAATTTAAACTTAATCAAAGTTTAATCAATTTAAAACTTTTTAAAAATTTCAAAACAAACAAGTATTTGTCCTAAAAATGAAATTCATAAGAATTTTGAAACTAAATTCATTTCAAAATTAAATAATTCCAAGTATATATTTTTTCTAAATCCTTCTACTTTAAATCTTCTTTTAATTTCAAAACTAAAGTTCATATTTGATTTAGATTTCCACATTCAAAATTAATTTAAAACTTGCTCATATTTTAGAAACTTCTTTTTCTAAAAAGTTCAAACTACTACTTACTAAAATAAAGTAGTTAATTAAGTTCAAGTTTAAACTTTTATTTTTATTCAAAACAGAGGTTTTTAAATTAAATTTGAATTCTCAAATCCAAATTTGAATTTAAACTTGATATAAACTTTTCTTTACATTTAAAAGTTTCAGAGTTTAAAAAGTAAAACACAGATTTTTCAGGTTTCTAAAACAAAACCTGAAAATACAGACAACCCGAGAACGCCTAAATTCCACTTCGAGTTTGGAACCCATCTTCCCCGTGCCAAATGTCCTACTGCTTCGAGCAACACATCAATTTTCCCTGCTACCCAACTAAACCCAAACTCATCAGTAAACTCATCACCGTGCATATGCACGGCGACCGCAGCCTCCTCTGATCATCAGAGATGATCATACTTCATCCAAAAACATACCAGTACCCAAATGCGATCATCAGATCGAACTATCATCCTCGAAAACAAAATTGAACACTAAATTTCCCAAACCTGGAAACCACAACCAAGTCCCCCTTCAAAACCTGTCAACGGCGAAAACTTGCCGCTCCCGCCACCTGATAACTAGCCCCTCCGGCTTCGGACTCATCCACGACCAATCTAACACTTCCCAAAACATCTTAACACTCGGTCACTCCTGCATAGCTAAACGATCGATTCAAAAGTCACAGTGAAAAACTACGGTTTAAAAATGAATTTCAAAACTGCACCTTACACAATGATAACCATTACCATAAATGATTTTTCCTAGCTTCTCCTATTCCTTCACCATCACCTAGAAGAAACTCAAGATTCCTCAATTCAAAAATCACCAGATTTTTCTTAAATTCCATTTTTAGTTCAATATCTAACTACATCTTTAACTATACTCTAAAAATCCTATTTCTTGATTTAAAAATCAAGTTTCATTTAGTACTTTTGATTTATGACACTGAATTACTAAACTAACATGTTTGGGTTTTAGTTAAAATCAACATGCATTGATGTTATTCTGTGTTTCCAGAGACAACTACTCATATTTTAACTTACTTAAAGTTTTAATTATTAACTTCAGGCAGTCAAACAACTTTACTTAATAAATTCCATCATATCAGAAAACAAATTAAAAGATAAGGATTTAATAAAATTTTGGTGCCTGGAAAAAAAAAAACAGAACAGGCAAAAACAGCATGCACACCATTTATTTTGCATATCAACAATTACCTATAACACAAGCAATACTATTCCACTTCAATATATTAGCATGCAGCCTATTTTTAAATTTTTTAAATTTAAAAAGTTACTCACCTTTTTTTAAAAGAAGTAGAGCCCCTGCTACTCTTTTTTGAATTTGCAGATTAAAAAATGCAGGTTTGCATGCCTCTATACAAAATGCTTTTGAATTTTGCTTCAGATCAGGCTTCAATTTGAAGTTGTGCAGCTAAAACCAAAGTTCCAGATTGCAGAGAAAAAAGATGATCCAGATTTGTCTCTTTTTTTTCCAGGTGGCATACAGAGATCATTTTTCCAAAATGCATAAAAAATAATGCAGACCTGATTTTTAATATGCAGACTTGCTTTGGATTTGTACAGGTATTTGAATTGTTTTGGATAAGAGGAGTTTACTGATTTTTGATATGAAGAGTTTACTAATTTTTTTTATATGAAGATGTTTTGAAGAGGACTGACTTTCAGATTTAAGAGATAAACAAAATGAAGTAATTTGATTAGGAAATGAAGAAAACAAGTATGATTGAAAATGCAAGTTTATATAGATGTAGTTTTAAGATTTAATAAATAAACGAAAATTAAAACAAAATGACACTTGTTAAAAATTCTAACATTTGTCAACTAGAATGTTTAATCATTAAACATTTGTTTGATTAGGCTTTAAGAGATCAACACTTGTCCCATTAAACTGATTAGTATTTAATTCATAAGTTAATATATATGTTAATGTATATATTAAGCCAAATTAGTTTGTTAGTTAATATTTAAATATGTATATAAATTTACAAAAGAAATAAAAGCAAACTATACTTATAAAAAAAGCTTATACATATAAAATTTAAAACCATTAAAAATCTATACTTTGGGATCTAAATTTAAATCAATTCAAAATCTAATATTTAAAAAAAAATCAAGTTATGAATACAAATTAAACTATGAAATAATAGTTGCTATTTTTATTCAAAACCTATTTACAAAGACAATATACCATTGATAATATTTTAAAAAAATTATCTCATTATTAAATTGAAATAATTATAAAAGAAATTTTTCCTTTTTTAATGAATTACTTATACTATTTAAGCTATAAAACCCTTTATTAATTCATTTTAATTTAAAACTCAAGCCAAATTATTTTAAACATTTAAACATTTTTCTTAATAATTTAAAATCATATATTTATTTGTTAAATAGCTTTGAAAACTTAATATTAAATTAAATCAAAATTTCCCAAACTATTAAGGTATATATTTGAATTTTAAATCATGATTCATTTATTAAATTTAAACCAAGATCATTTATTCAATAACTTTGAAAAGCTAATATAAAATAAAAATAAATTTTCCAAATTACTACAAATAATAAGAATTAGAAAAGTATGTTTTATTTATTATATTTTAAAACAATGCTAATCTATTTAAAATATAGACCATATATTTATATTATAAATAGAAACCAATTTATTATTTTTAAAAAGATAAAATCACAATTAAATATTTATTGAAGAAGATTATTAAATCAATTTGAATTATTGTTAACAAAAATATTAATATCAATTTAAATTCTATACAGATTATTAAATTGATCTTGTTAAAAATTCCGGGATGTTACAATCCTCCCTCCTTAAAAGAATTTCGTCCCCGAAATTTAAAAAAAGGTAATTTAAAAATCTCATTAAAGATTTTAATTTTAAAACATAAGCATATATCAAACATATGCTTACAACCATAGCAACCAATCCATCCAATCAAACAAATCTAACTATCCAGACAAAATTCTGGATAGAATTTTTTCGAGTTTCCCGAAGTGTAAATACCGGAATACTCGCTCTATAGAATTCAAACAATCAATACTATGAAGCTACAAAGCTCCTATTCAACTAGATCTATAACACTAAACAAGAAATCAGACTACAGACGAGTCTGACTCAATCAACCAAAACTCCAGAACTGCTGGTTCCACAACTAGAGATAGATCATACACGTACTCCCTCGGAGATACGTGAAACTCATCGAATCCCAGTTATCCAAACTGGCAATTCAATCCTGTAGATCAAACACTTATTCTCCAAGATCAAAGAAAAGATCCAAAAATCTTCAGAGCTAGCTTCTCAGCCTTACTCAAACTTATAGCTCCTTCCCGGTCGGAGAAAACTTATCCAAAATTAAATCTCCGACTTTAGAGTCCAAATTCCTCCAAGTCTTATCCTCAAAACTCTCCAAACGATCCTAGGCTGCCTACAGCCTTACTGATCAGCTCAACCCTTGCTGATGTCTCAAGAAACAAACAAAACCAATCAACTCAACAAAATGATCTCCTCAAGATCAACCAGAATCAAATCCTACTCCTCAAACATCAGATGACAACAACTTCACCTATCCGAAAAAGAAAAGCAGATGCACTTCCAAACTGCTTCCACTGCACAACTCTGATCCGAAGTAGAAGAGAATGCCGAAGAAGAACACGAGCACAAACTAGACAACACATCCTGAAATATGGTTCAACAAATCCATAAGAAAAATTCAGAAGTTCCTCCAAAACCCTGAGCTGCTACACCAACTCAAACTCTTGGAACCATTCTTCCACTAAGCTGAACCACCGGTACCACTCCTGTAATCCTAGACGATAAGAAAACTCAATCTCTAGATGCGGACAAAATTCTGACTTCTATGAAGAAATCCAGAAAAACTCTGATAACTCAAGAGAACACTCAAACAATCGCAAGTCACTTTTGCGATCAATCCAAACCAAATCCAAGGAAAACTGTCCTCCCTTAACCAAATAGAACAGCTTACACTTAACTAGCCAATCCACCGAAGAAACGGGTCTACTCAGCTGCTTCTGAACTCCACTTCCAGAAAAAATGCTAACTCAGAAGACTTCCTGCCAACACACAGAACACTCCGAGTTGCACTACTGCCACAGATGCCAAAGACTTCCACTCCAAAGCTCTTCGAGAAACTCGTACTTCAAAGCAAACAGAAACACCAGCTGAACACAACCACAACACCGAAGCAGACTCACCTCTTTCACTTGTTCCAAAGAAATCGTCTTCGGGAACATCCATAGTCACTGCATCTCATCCCGCAGTTATTACTTCTTGAGGTATCAAAATACCATCACTCACTTCTGCCTAGCCAACAGATCCAAACATTACTCATCCAACTTCAAAAATAAACTCCGAACCTTTAAAAGGTTTCCTTCAGAGAACGATGAAACCTTCATCACAGCAATATTCACTCGAGATGGTATTAGGTCTACAGTCTCGACAAATACACTTCCAACCTCAAACATTCAAACTCCAACCAATGGTAGTCGTTTTACACACACTACTACGCCATCTACCTTTATAACTTACATTGGAAAAACCTGAACAGGTAACCCAACAGATAGGTAGAATATATATATATATATATATATATATATATATATATATATATCAAAATTACAAATACGCTCTATCAAGATAGACACTACTCCAGAGCCTAGGTATTCACTCAACCTAATGCTCTGATACCACTATAATGACCCGCCATCCGTCTCCACTGAATGACGCATCATTAATAAGAAAGAAGGGGATAGAAAAAGAAAAGAAAGAAGAGAAAGAAGAGACAACATCAGAATCTAAACAGCGGAACGAATAAATTATACTAATAACATACATATTACATAGATTACAATCATTATCAGGGTAACACATATTTCACAAACGCATATTAGACAGTTATAAACACCTGTCAAGTTATATAACTTAACAAAATACAAGAGAACTACTCAGAGAAACCAACACAGCGGAAAACTATATATCTATTCGCAGAAGCCTACTGCTCCATTGCTCCTCCACAAATCGTCAAAGCCAACCTGAATCCCTTGGATACTCGTAAAAATTTGAGTACCCAAGAGTTTAAGAAAACAGATGATAAACTCTGGGTCATACATGGGTCTGGTGTGAGTAACAGGTTAAGGTTTCTTAACTTTCAAAAACCTTTTGAAAAGAAAGGTATCACGTAAGACTTCCCACACATAAACATGGAAAAGTTTTTACCTTACGCTAACCAAAACATTTGATAGGAAATCCGATGATATTATAATAGGTTTAGGATTTTCAAATAAATATGAAATAGCCGAAATTGTTACATTTATTAAATTCCAGCTACTATCCACAAAAGTGGGTAATACAATCAAAACCGTTGGCACTTATTGGATTTTGGATTCCATATAATGGCAGGGCTACTGGGGTACCGCCCGTCACAGTACGTAGCCTTGATCACCGTACCGAGGAGTACGCCCGGTCCCATGCAATACAAGGCCGGAACCATTCCTTACTGAACAGTTCCGAACAAGGCAACCTCGCGGTTGTAGCTAGCAACCGCCTACATAGCCGAATAAAAGGAACCTCTAGACAGGGGAAGATCTCGTCCTACTTGGGAATGACCCACTTAACCTTGCCGCACCTCCCCTGTTTCAGCCATTCCCGGTTGATGAGGCTTGAGTCTACGATTACCTTTATAGGGCATATCACTTAGAATGCTCATCGTCCACCTGACGATGTTCTGAAAGCATTCAATCCATACAAGTTCATTCCGGGTTCGAACGAAACCGAAGGCACTATCTCGTTGCACTCATATTGGAATCACCCTCAGAGTCAACGACCATAGCCCTTGCACTCTAAATCACAATCTAGAACCTGTAAGTACTATTTCTGTCAAACTCATCACGGAATTACCCCCAGAGTTATACTGACGAATAGTTCTTACACCTCGAGTCTTCACAAAGCTGCACTTGGATTCACGACCTAACGTTTAATTGGAATCGATGTGGTTTTCGGATATCCAAATATGGAAACCCGATCTCGGTCTCATCGAAATCCAAAGCGTGTCTTACAGGTCTTAGCTGTTTCAAAGTGTAAAACAATTCAATTATCTATATACACATAGATAGATAACTCACAAATCACAATTGATAATCAACATTATCAAAATAAACAGATGATCCATATCATCATCAAAATAGGTAATCCATATCATTATCACAATAGATAATCTATATTATCATCACAATGCAACCAAGCATTCATACCACACAATATTACTTATGAGGACACAATCATTCAAGGCAATCAATGTGATCCGTTCATACATAAGCAAAGATTTACTCAATCACAATATAATTAATTTAAAATGAATTAAATTAACTATCTCTATCTCTAATTAATTTAAAGTGAATTAAATTAATTACTTCACCTTTAATTTATTTAAAATAAATAAAATTAATATCTTCACCAATATAAATCTTGCTATCTCAACCATTTAATTGATTACAATTAATTAATTAATCATTCATTATTAATCACCTTAATTAATCACCCTTGATTAATTACCCTTAATTACATTCAAGTAATTATCCTTAATTAATTTTCACAAATTAATTATTCTCAACCAAAATCGGTAATTAACCTTTAATCACTTCAATTAATTGATTAATTATAATTAATTACATTAATTAATTACCTTTAATTACTTATCATTGATTAATTAATCTTGATTAATCAATTTTAATTACATCATTAATTGTATTAATTAACGATCCTTAATTATATTTAATAAATTATCTTCCTAAATTAATTACCTTAAGTAATTAACCCAAAATTTATAATCATTCCAAATTAACCATATTCAGTAATTAACTAACTTAATTACTTTATTAAAATGAATTAATTATCCCTTAATTAATTTCTTAATTAATCCCTCGATTAATTACTAAATAATTTTACTCCGAATTACTTCATTCTTAAAATCATCTCCATTAATTACAACCTATAATTATCAATCAATTACTTTATTAAGTAGTTTCCAATCCATTAATTATATAAAGTAATTATCTTTAAAACTTCTAGTGTTTAAAATTAATTAAACTTAATTAATTAAATTAAACAATCACATTTAACACAATTAATTACGTTAAGTAATTAATTCTTAATTACTTCATTAAGTAATTACACATAAACCATTCACAAATGATTATTATTAAATTAATTAATCTAATTAATTATAAAAATTAACCACATTAATTAATTATTAGATAATCCTGGTTAATGACCTTCATTAACCATTCTCTAATTATTCCATTAAGTAATTAACTCAGATTAATTACGAATTAAATTATCTTTAATTATCCATAAATTAAAGTCTAATTATTTAGTTAATTAAGTGTTAACTGTCACTTAGTTAATCCTTAATTATTTAATTAAATTAACCTTGATTAAAACTTAATTACTTAATTAATAATTCTTTAATCGTTAATTTAAAAATAAAATTAATGATCTTAATTATGAATTGATTAATCCTTAATCAAAATTTTTAATTCCAAACTATTAATTAATTAAATTAATTAACCATTCCTTAAATACTCCATTAATTAAATTAATTTCAAAACATTAATCTTAAATAATTTTAAGATAAAACATTACTAAATTATGTTTAAAAATAAATTTATTTGAAAACAAATTGCCTTTGAAATTACTTTTAAATTCCATTTCAAATATAAGATTTAAAAGGAATAAATTTAAACTTAATCGAAGTTTAATCAATTTAAAACTTTTTAAAAATTTCAAAACAAACAAGCGTTTGTCTTAAAAATGAAATTCATAAGAATTTTGAAACTAAATTCATTTCAAAATTAAATAATTCCAAGTTTATATTTTGTTTAAATCCTTCTACTTTAAATCTTCTTTTAATTTCAAAACTGAAGTTCATATTTGATTTAGATTTCCAGATTCAAATTTAATTTAAAACTTGCTCATATTTTAAAAACTTCTTTTTCTAAAAAGTTCAAACTACTACTTATTAACATAAAGTAGTTAATTAAGTTCAAGTTTAAACTTTTATTTTTATTCAAAACAGAGGTTTTTAACTTAAACTTGAATCCTAAAATTCAAACTTGAATTTAAACTTGATTTAAAATTTTCCTTAGATTTAAAAGTTTCAGAGTCTAACAACTTAAACATAGATTTTTCAGGTTTCTGAAAATAAAAACTTGAAAATATAGACAACCCGAGAACGCCTAAATTCCACTTCGAGTTTGGAACCCATCTTCCCCGAGCCAAATGCCCTACTGCTTCGAGCAACACATCAATTTTCCCTCCTACCCAACTAAACCCAAACAACATCAGTAAACTCATCACCGTGCATATGCACGGCGACCACAGCCTCCTCTGATCATCAGAGATGATCCTACTTCATCCAAAAACACAGCAATACCCAAATGCGATCATCAGAACGAACTATCGTCCTCAAAAACAAAATCAAACACTAAATTTCCCAAACCTGGAAACCACAACCAAGCCCCCCTTCAAAACCTGTCAACGGCCAAAACTTGCCGCTCCGACAAGCTGATGACTAGCCCCTCCGGCCTCGAACTCATCAACGACCAATCTAACACTTCCCAAAACATCTTAACACTCGGTCACTGCTACATACCCAAATGATCGATTCAAAAGTCATAGTGAAAAACTAGGGTTTAAAAATGAATTTCAAAACTGCACCTTACACAATGGTAACCATTACCATAGATGATTTTTCCTAGCTTCTCCCATTCCTTCACCGTCACGCAGAAGAAACTCAAGATTCCTCAATTCAAAAATCACTAGATTTTGCTTAAATTCCCTTTTTAGTTCAATATCTAACTGCATCTTTAACTATACTCTTAAAATCCTATTTCTTGATTTAAAAATCAAGTTCAGTTAGTACTTTTGATTTATGGCACTGAATTACTAAACTAACATGTTTGCGTTTTTGTTTAAATCAACATGCATTGATGCTATTTTGTGTTTCCAGAGAAAACGACTCATACTTTAACTTACTTAAAGTTTTAATTATTAACTTCAGACGGTCAAACAACTTTACTTAATAAATTCCATCATATCAGAAAACAAACTAAAAGATAAGGATTTAATAAAATTTTGGTGCCGGGAAAATAAAAAAACAGAACAGGCAAAAACAGCATGCACAACATTTATTTTCATATCAACAATTACCTGTAACACAAGCAATACTATTCCACTTCAATATACTAGCATGCAACCTATTTTTAAAAATTTTAAATTTAAAAAGTTACTCACCTTTTTTTTAAAAAGAAGCAGAGCACCTGCTACTCTTTTTTTGAATTTGCAGATTAAAAAATGCAGGTTTGCATGCCTCTATGAAAAATGCTTTTGAATTTTGCTTCAGATCAAGCTTCAATTTGAAGTTGTGCAGATAACACCAAAGTTCCAGATTGCAGAGAAAAAAGATGATACAGATTTGCCTTTTTTTTTCAGGTGGCATATAGAGGTCATTTTTCTAGAATGCAGAAAAAAGAATGCAGACTTGATTTTTAATATGCAGACTTGCTTTGGATTTGTATAGGTATTTGAATTATTTTGGATAAGAGGAGTTTACTGATTTTTGATATGAGGCGTTTACTAATTTTTTTGATATGAAGTTGTTTTGAAGAGGACTGACTTTCAGATTTAAGAAATAAACAAAATGAAATTTCTTTGATTAGGAACGAAGAAAACAATTATGAATGAAAATTCAAGTTTATATAGATGTAGTTTTCAGATTTAATTAAATAAAAGAAAATTAAAACAAAATGACACTTTTTAAAAATTCTAACGTTTGTCAACTTGAATATTTAATCCTTAAACATTTGTTTAATTAGGCTTTAAGAGATCAACACTTTTCCGTTTAAAGTGATTAGTATTTAATTCATAAGTTAATATATATGTTAATGTATGTATTAAGAAAAATTAGTTTGTTGGTTAATATTTAAATATGTATATAAATTTACAAAAGAAATAAAAGCAAACTATACTTATAAATAAAGCTTATACATATAAAATTTAAAACAATTAAAAATCTATACTTTGGATTTAAATTCAAATCAATTCAAAATCTAATATTTAAAAAAAATCAAGTTATGAATACAAATTAAACTTTGAAATAACAGTTGCTATTTTTATTCAAAACCTATTTATAAAGACAATATACTATTGATAATATTTTAAAAAAATATCTCATTATTAAATTGAAATAATTATAAAAGAAATTTTGCCTTTATTAATGAATTACTTATTTTATTTAAGCTATAAAACTCTTTATTAATTCATTTTAATTTAAAACTCGAGCCAAATTATTTTAAACATTTAAACATTTGTCTTAATAATTTAAAATCATTTATTTATTTGTTAAATAGCTTTGAAAACTTAATGTTAAATTAAATCAAAATTTCCCAAATTATTAAGGTATATATTTGAATTTTAAATCATGATTCATTTATTAAATTTAAACCAAGATCATTTATTCAATAACTTTGAAAAGCTAATATTAAATTAAAAACAAAATTTCCAAATTACTACAAATAATAAGAATTAGAAAAATATGTTTTATTCATTAAATTTTAAAACAATGCTAATCTATTTAAAATATAAACCATATATTTATATTATAAATAGAAAACAATTTATTATTTTTAAAAAGATAAAATAACCAATTAAATATTTATTGAAGAAGATTATTAAATCAATTTGAATTATTTTTAACAAAAATATCAGTATCAATTTAATTTTTATACCGATTATTAAATTGATTTTGTTAAAAATTTCGGGATGTTACAGTATAAACTTTCCAGTAACATAAAGATAATAAAAATCAGATCTACGATTTGAAAGTTATGTTAAATTTACCTTAATCCAAAATTTTATAATCTTAAAGGACAAAAATGTTTATTCACTTTCAAACCTATTTTAGAACGAATAAAAAGCAAGATCTTCTAAAGTGTTAAAAGGAATGTTTACAGCTTTCTAAAAGCTCTTTTGTATGCAAAAGTTCGAACTCGTTTGGAGTTATAAATCTCAAGTTATTTTTGTTTTAGCAAAGCACTTTAAAATCAAATTTAATCTTTCAAATCAATTTAAATTTTGAAATTTTCCCACACCATTTAGTTTTAAATTATATTTTCAAACAAGGTTTTGCTAAATCACTTATTAAATAATCTTCCCTTTCTCCGAAAAGCTAAGATATACCAAAATTATGATCAACTCTATATAATTATCGTAGAAAGAAATAATTCATTAGTTGGAAAAATCTTCATTACTTTCCAAAATCTAATTTTAAAATAATTAACTAAGAAAACTCATTTTGAAGGAGATAGCTAATCCCTTTCCTTATCAAGAAATGATTATTGATTATCCATAAAATAAACTTTAGGATAAATGTACATATAGAGTTTAAAATCATTCTCACAATTAGAATAATTATACTACTTAGATGGTTCATTTATCAAGACAATTCAAATTTACATTTCCACTTTGTCACCAAAATTAAATTTCCATTTAATTATCAACATAAAACTAATTAAACTTGATAATTAATTCAAACTTGGTTTCAAAAGGATTTCACAAATTTACACCAACAAATTTTTAATACAACCAAAATTTTAAAACAAAATTTACTCACAAAATGATAAATTTTAAAATTAGCATTCTCATTTTCAAAAATTTCAAATAATATATGGGTATGGCCTCGCCATTGATTTATAGTGAATGTCCCCTTCGATTGGCTGCAGAGTTGACCAAATGATCAAAACTGCCTTGCCACTCATCCAACCCTCACTATGGTTCACCGGGTGCATTATGCATTCAAATAAAATTTAATACTCAAACCATATTGATTTATTCCAAATTATACTTATTAAAACTCAATTTACCGTTATGATTGAATCATCATAGCATTTAGGAAATTCCTATCGATAACGTTGATCAGGCGCATCGACCAGAATTCTTAGAGCACTCGATGGACAATCCAACACAAAAACCGTTTTCTATAAAAATGCCTCTTATATAATTTACAAAATATTCTTTGTTTTTTCTCAAAAAAATTCAATTTCTCTTTATTTAACGTAATTAATTGAAACTTTTGAGAAATTTTATATAATAATATTTTGAGACAAAAATTTAATATTTGGATTACGTCCAATTAAACATAGCTGATTTTAAATTTTCAATTTATTTTATCAAAGTTTATTCCATTGTGAAATTCTATTTAATTCAAGCTAGCTAATAAATTGCTTTAATAAATATTGCAGAATCAATTTCTTTAATAAATATTGCAGAATCAATGCACAGATGTTATCAATTTCATTTTTATGGTGGTACGTTCCTTTACGTTTCCTACCGGTTAAATTATAAATAATTTGCTTTGATGGGCCAGCTAAATCAAAGCAACGTGACCATTGCTGTTTATTTCTTTTATTATTTGCTACAATTAGTTTCACCAAATCAAGGGTTGACCGTTACTTGGCTTTCAAATTTTGGACTCTGCATTCAAAATGAAACGTATAATATAATAAGTACTTCATATTTATTTTCAGTACATCTCACAAAATTTTCTCTGTCCGTTCTTTTCTATTAAATATATACTTGCAGCTGTTATCAATCCATCGTTTCAATTTATTATACGGTCCGTTACTCTGCCTTTTCGGATTTGAATGTGCAGCTGGCGGCATTAAAAGTTGCTTTAATTATCCACTGAATTATCGTGACCATCCCACTACTCTATATTGATTCCTGCACGTTTTATCTTCGCTTAAATTTCTCTGTCCATTCCTTTTTCCATTTTAATATCCTTGCCTTTCCCTACTCACGTGCTTTCCAATCAAGAAATAATTTTTTTAAATATCCACCTTATCAACTTGACCGTTGTTATTGCATCACACCAGTATATAATTCAAATCTATCATTATTCTACCATTTCTTCTTTAATAAATTATATGTAACAGTATATCATAAATGGACAGCTCATTCTCCACCCATTCATTTCTCCTATTCAATTAATAATAGAATATAAAGTTATATATTTGGTATACAATTCAAACAACCTTTACCATTCATACCTCCTAAATTCTTGCGATTGACCCCTCTATTTCCATGGTTCCAATTTTAGTTGCTGGATTACTCATTCCTACCGTTCAACTATATTAAATATTTATAACGTGTAGTCTCTGAGCCTATTTAGCTTCATTTTTTCTTCCTCTCTGTTTCTTCTTGAACAAAAAAAAAAGATTTTTCTCATTACAATGCTAAAACACATATGATGGAAAAATGAAAAAGGACCCAGTTCTCCTTCCTATAGCTTCGTCAAGCCTCCGCCACCATAGCTCGAACCACCTGTCAAGAGCCACAACCCACTCCATGCCTCCTCCCCTCGTCATCCATATTTTTATAAACGGTATGCGTATCATACCGCAATATATGTTTCGTTATTAAATGTTTACATATAGCATGAATATGTACTAGTACTATATATAGTCTATTTTGTTTAATGGATATGTTATACAAGCTGTATTTTCTTTTGTCTAATGGATTTTGAAACTTATAGTAAATATTATTGCATTAGTTGTTGTTTTCAACTTCCTGCGACACTTTATTTTTTTATTATAAATTTTAGCTTGTTGCAATTTTCTTTTCATCTACATTATTGTATTCTATTATCTAATATATACATTTTATCTAGTTATATATATTATACTATAAGGTGTATATATACAAGTTTCCATAACCCTTTATAATATGTAGCTATGTATATAAGATTGGACCTGTTATATATGAAAGCATTGGTTATAGCAATTAAAAATATGCAAAGGAATTCATAGTGATATTTACTTATGAATAGAACAAGATACGTACCACCATCTGTATCTTCGTCTCTCTCCCCATGTTTTTTTATTATATATATATATATATATATATATATATATATATATATATATTATTTCTTTCTTTTTTTTCTCTTTTCACTCCTTTCATTTTATAGATTTTAAATAAATTGACAAACGCTTTGGAAGTATTTAAACGTAGTACACGATAAATTTAATAAGCATGGGTGTTTTACGTTATTTTTAGCCAAAAAAATAAATTTTGATAAGTTCATACATTTCTAAACTGAAAATAATAAATATATGATGCGATGGAAATTCAATTTTCATACGCCGTGCCATGAGCTGATCTTAAATTTAAAAGAGGTATGATATATCAATCGCTTACAAATAAGATGAAGATAACGTCCTAAATTAACTTTTAGCAAATTGAACGTTACTGTCGTTATTAAGAAACCAACGTATTGTGTCATTTGATTATTTGGGTACTAATAATACGTTAGTTTATTGATTCCATCAATTCATTTCACACCACGTTATTTTAAATAAATTGCCACTCTTCTACAAAAATTTATCCAAAAATTTAATAAAAATGATCCGACTGTGTATTAGCCTTCGGGACTAATCCCTGAATTCCAAACGTTGGTTCCACTTTGCGTTCTTTTTTTTTCTCTTTTTCCATAAAACATATATAAAGTATAAAGTTTATATTTGTTTTCTGATGTTAGTTGAAATGTAAATATTGATTTTTAAATAGTATATCTATATATATATAAGCTAATTTTGTTGTTCGTATATAAATGGTATGGTATGTGCATTTTTGTGAAATAGCGCCCAATGTATGTTATTTTATAAAAGAATTCATTTGTTGTGTCAACTAAATATATGTTACATTTGGTTTATATAAATATTTTATAACTGATGTTGACTTCTTTCGTTATACTCTTTCTTACAGCTAAAATATGTCAGTATTGTAACCTAGCACATGATTAATATTAGTCTGTTTACATAAGTATTTATTTCAAATTTCATATTGTATATATGCTTGATTCTAACATATGTGTTTTAAATAAAAATAACAATGATTTTGAAAAATATAAATACATATATATTTAATTAATTTAATATGTGTTGAATTTAGAATATGACTTTCTCCACCCATTCATTTCTCCTATTCAATTAATAATATAAATACATATATATTTGATTCTCCACCCATTCATTTCTCCTATTCAATTAATAATAGAATATAAAGTTATATATTTGGTATACAATTCAAACAACCTTTACAATTCATACCTCCTAAATTCTAGCGATTGACCCCTCTATTTCCATGGTTCCAGTTTTAGTTGCTGGATTACTCATTCCTACCGTTCAACTATATTAAATATTTATAACGTGTAGTCTCTGAGCCTATTTAGCTTCATTTTTTCTTCCTCTCTGTTGCTTCTTGAAAAAAAGAGAGATTTTTCTCATTACAATGCTAAAACACATATGATGGAAAAATGAAAAAGGACCAGTTCTCCTTCCTATAGCTTCGTCAAGCCTCCGCCACCATAGCTCGAACAACCTGTCAAGAGCCACAACCCACTCCATGCCTCCTCCCCTCGTCATCCATATTTTTATAAACGGTATGTGTATCATACTGCAATATATGTTTCGTTTTTAAATGTTTACATATAGCATAAATATGTACTAGTACTATATATAGTCTATTTTGTTTAATGGATAAGTTATACAAGCTGTGTTTTCTTTTGTCTAATGGATTTCGAAACTTATAATAAATATTATTGCATTAGTTGTTGTTTTCAACTTCCTGCAACACTTTGTTTTTTATTATAAATTTTAGCTTGTTGCAATTCTCTTTTCATCTATATTATTTTATTATATTATCTAATATATACATTTTATCTAGTTATATATATTATACTATAAGGTGTATATATATATAAGTTTCCATAACCCTTTATAATATGTAGCTATGTATATAAGATTGGACCTGTTATATATGAAAGCATTGCTTATAGAAATTACAAATAAGCGAAGATAACGTCCTAAATTAACTTTTAGCAAATTGAACGTTACTGTCGTTATTAAGAAACCAACGTATTGTGTCATTTGATTATTTGGGCACTAATAATACGTTACTTTATTCATTCCATCAATTAATTTCACACCACGTTATTTTAAATAAATTGCTACTCTTCTACTGAAATTTATCCAAAAATTTAATAAAAATGATCCGACGGTGTATTAGCCTTCAGGACTAATCCCTGAATTCCAAATGTTGGATCCACTCTTGCTACTCTGCATTTCTGATGTTAGTTGAAATGTAAATATTGATTTTTAAATAGTATATCTATATTTATAAGCTACTTTTGTTGTTCGTATATAAATGGTATTTTATGTGCATTTTTATGAAATAGCTCCCAATGTATGTTATTTTATAAAAGAATTCATTTGTTGTGTCAACTAAATATATGTTACATTTGGTTTATATAAATATATTATAACTGATGTTGACTTCTTTCATTATAATCTTTCTTACAGCTAAAATATGTCAGTATTGTAACCTAGCACATGATTAATATTAGTCTGTTTATATAAGTATTTATTTCAAATTTCATATTGTTTATATGCTTGATTCTAATTTATGTGTTTTAAATAAAAATAACAATGATTTTGAAAAATATAAATACATATATATTTAATTAATTTAATATGTGTTGAATTTAGAATATGACTTTATATATAGTTATATATAGTTATATATATATGAGTCCACTCATACCATTATCTTCGCCGATCCCGTTCTGACTTCTTCCATCAATTCTTGTTATCAGCTTTGATCGTTGAATTCGTGCCGATTTTGCTTTGCTTCGATTCATAATTCAAAATTTCAGTGTCTGTAGTAGTGTGCATATCCGTGTCATCTTATGTATTCTCTAGGCTCGAGAGGTGAGCAATCACTCACGATTAACATTCTTTTATGCATTAAATTTGATTTCAATTGAAACGACATTTGAAATATGCTGCTGTAGTTATTTAAATTTGTTATATATGTTATTATCTATAACTGTTCACTTATGGGATATGACACCATATCCTACTGTTTATATTTATTTGATGAAATATGCCTGTTGTTGTTATTATTTTCATATCTGTTATCACTCTACAAGTTCCCTGTTAGTGTAGAAATCATTATGGGTTGAAATGATACATACCCGAACGGACTTTAGAATATGAGAAAATTATTATGGGTTGAAATGATAAACTCAAGCGATTTTCATTTAACTGAATTTGGGATTACGGGTTGAAATGATATCCACCCGTATATATTTAGTGTACGGGTTGAAATGATGAATATCCGTAGCACTTGACTATATGATAGGAAATATATGCAGACACCGTTGGTCCATATAAATATTTTGAAAATAAATTTCTACAGTTGAAAGGAAATATGTGGGATTTAATAAATATTGGTTCTTAAATATTATATATATAAATGGAAATTTTATATATAGATTTAATAATATTATTATTGAGATTGATTTAATCCATAAAATATGTTCGAGTATTATTTAAGATTTATATTTCAAAATTTACCGTTGTAAAAGTTGAATAATTAAGATTGTGAGATAAACTTGGGTTTATTAAAAATGGAATTTAAATAAGGATTTATTTAATTAAATCGATTTGAAATTATTGAATGGAAAATTTAAAGGTATGATTTCGTAACTGGATTTTTGATTTAAGGGATTTAATGAATATTTCACGTTTATTAAAATTAAAGAAAATATTGAGAAAAATGTAATTTAAGTTTACTTAAATGATATTGAATCAAATAAGGGAGTATTTCAAGACTAAATAATAATGAGGTTAAATCGAGATCTATATGAAGCTGTTATATAGAACATTTAAATACTAATGCCTTGAACTATATTGGAATTTAAATGGTCTATGTTGAGATTCAGATCTGTATTTGAAATCAACGTAGTTGAATTTGTTATTTAGCAACTAAATTGAATTAAAATGAAAATTTAGGTTGAACTAAATTTGAATTTATTATTTAGAAAACTAAATTGAATGAAAATTTAGATGAAACGTTGAATACTTAAAGTTTTGAAATATATGGAAATATAAAGGGGTATTTGTGATTATAAATCCGAATTTGAGATCGATAAAATTTAAGTGGTTATTTTTGAAATTGAGTTGAATTTAAATTGATAAATTGAGATTGAATTTAATTAGAATGGGAAGGTCGGGTTGATGTTGGAACGATTTGTTAAGTTGAGGAAATTGAAAATACTTTACTGTGTAAATTATTTAATATATATAAATACTATTTTGGGAAATATAGAGATATTTGAAGTGAAAATGAGATTTGGTTTTGAAGTATAAATCAAGCTGCAATGACCACGGTGTTATAGTGTATATTTCTACCTTGTAGAAAGTTCCATGGACCCTTAGAGGATGGTTATCCCAAACAACCTTTAAGTTAATTGTATTTCAGTCGATATTTCACTTGAGTTGGATTTATTGATATAAGAATGTTAATCCTGACTCGAATGTTTTATGTTTTTCTTTACGCTCGGGTCAGACTAAGTGATACAACATTTGAGACTCACCTTTGGAGTTTGGAGATTCATTTGGAAATCCAACTATCGATTCAGATTCCAGCCTTTCCAGTTGATTGGTTCAGAGAAGTCATCTGTTGCATTGGAGACTTCACTGCATTTGAACTATTCGGATGTATTTTTCTAACTCTGATGTATATAGTAGCTTCATGAACTACTATTCTTTATCTATTCTGCTGTATTATATTACTCTGTGATCTGTGATTGATTTATTTACTGTATATTTTGAGTTTTCCAAATTTTAATTAACAATTCGGTATTTTGAATTATTCAAGTCGGATATGTATGGTTTTATTATCGATTTGAATGGTCCAAAATAGCGGGTCGTTACAGTTGGTATCAGAGCTTTGGCTCTAGGCAAAACTTAGCATATATGGTAAATTTATTTACAGAATCACTCTCGCTCGAGTTGAATCTCTTCCTTTTGACTCGATTTCCTTTGAATTTTGGAATGTCCCTCGGTTCCGAAATTCATTCTGTCTCTCCCTATTTATATTCGTTTGATTTCGGAGTATCCCATAACTCCACCGAATGATTTGTAAAGGGGGTGAAAACTCCTTTTCAATTGGCATTGACTCACCGAAGATTTCTGTATCCTCGGTTTACGATGCTGCTATATCTTGTTATGCCGAATTCTATATCTCTTGCGATCGAAAGTCGAATTGCCTCAGAATTCTACACCGATCTAATTTTAGAATCACGGTTGACCGGTGAAGGTCGCTCGCGATTTATAGAAGTATATCCATCTTCTATTTTGTAATTTAAATTATCTCATCTTCGATCGGGTTTATCTTCGAATCAGAATTCTATTGATTTGAGTTCCTCTAATTCAAATCTCTATCTTTGTTTTAAAATCCATTCTTAAAATTATCCTCTGAAAATCGGGCTTTGTTTGTATTTATGAAATTGTTTATACCGAAATTTTATTTTGATAACTATGATTTTTTTTATATATATAAAAGAGAAAATCTTTTTGATAAGGATTATATACCTATATATATAAAGCAAATAAGAAATGTTATTCTATATAAAAAGGTTTTGAAAGAATTTGAAATTTTGAAAAATTATAAGAAATTGATTTATGTAAAAATGATTTATAACTGTAGAGTTAAATTTGAAATACGAGAATTGAATTCCGGTATTTTGAAATTGGTTTTAAGATTTTGGAAAATATATAAAAATAATACGATTTAAAAGTATTTTTCCGAATAAGAAATGTTTCAAATGAGTTCAAATGAATTCCAATAATTTTGAAGAAATTTCAAAGAACTTTTCAAGAAAATAGAAGTCCAGAACTCACTTATGTCGCTGGAAAATAATTTCGGTGATGAGTGCATGCATCATCGACATTGAATTTCGAGTTTCAGAGTGGGGGAGAGGCCGCTTTAATAGCTTCGCAATGCAAGTGATTTTGTATAACCGTTTTTGATTTCAAATTCCGAAGTATAATTTGATATTTTAGAAAGATATAAGTATATATTTGAAACAATTTAAAATGAGACCGGTGTTCAGTCCTCGAGTTTCAGATTTAATAATTGATTTATTGATTTATTGTTGATTTTCAACTCTTGAATTGAAAATTTGATTTTCCTAACTATTTTGAATGTTCGAACACTTCCAAATCGAGATTAAATTTTCAAATCTAAGAAATTTCGAAGAGTATAAAATGTTTGATAAAGAATATAAATTTAGTTTTGAAATGTTTTGAAAAAAAAATAGTTGAATAATGGTTTTCAGAAAGGTAAATTGGATATTTCAAATAGAAATAGATAGTTTAGAAGTTTTTTAAAAAAAGGGATAATTATAAATTTAGAAACCATTTTGAGTATAATTGATTTTGGGAAAATATTTGGTTTTGAAATTAAATTGGAATTAAAAACCGGTACTTATATGGTGATTTTTGGAAATGAATTTGTTTGACTTGAATTATTTTAATTTGGAAAATGGGATAATTTTCTAAACCTATTATTTTGGGAACTTTGAAATTTAGATATTTAATTTGGAAGAACATTTGGTGAAATCATATATGATTTTGAAACTGAATTGATATTGAAATGATTTGAAATTTGAGAACCTTATATTATTAAGCACTTGATTTGGGAGTGGTCGAACTTATATAAAATAGATTGTATAAGTATGAAGTTGATTTGAAATCTATTGATTTAAAAGGTACTCAATTTGGAAAGAGATTTTATATAATCGAAGTCTATATAAGTATGATTTGATCTACTATTGATTTTGAAAAGTATTCGATTTGGGAAAAATGGAATCCTATATATATGGACTTTATATAAGTACGATATGTGAAAGTTATTTGAAAAGGTACTATATGATATATATTTTCGAAGTAAAGATATGGAAAGTGCCTTCTGCTTGATATCCGCTTTGTGGCCACATCGTGGATTCATTCTATCGATATTGTTCTCTCTGATTTTTGGTTTTCCGGATGTAATACTCGAGTGTTCCCACCGTGGCGTAACCCATGGTTTTTTTCTCTTGCGACTGCATAGCGCAATTGCCTGGCTGAGTCTGGCCTAGGGGTACGGATTGTTTCCTGGGGGATCCAGGTGTAACCATTGTGTATCCTGCAATCTATGTAGGTCGCGAATAGTAGCGAAACTGCTTGGCTGAGACAGCCTAGGGGTACGGATTGTTTCCTGGGGGACCCAGGCGTAACCATTTTGTATCCTGCACTGTACTAGTCATCATGGCGTAACTTGTAGGGCTGAGAAAGCTTATAGATACGGATTGTTTCCTGGGGGATCCAGGCGTAACCATTGTGTATCTGCGAACCATGGTCGGACAAAGGTTTTGGTTTGGTTGATTTGTTTGGATTGTACTTACCATACCTGTTTTAAAGGTTTTTCAAGTATTTTCATTGTGTGTTGAAACAAGTCTACTAAGTACCTGAAGAATTCTAGCTTTGCGCCTGATCAACGTATGGCCAAAGTCTGCAAGAACGAGGATAAACTTGTTGAAACATCGAGTCATAAAAGTATTTTCGAAAAGAAAATTTATTTCAATATAATAGTATTTTATTATAAAAGTATTATTATAAAGGTATTTATTATAAAAGTATTTGTCCCAACAAAGAAATTTTGGATTAATATTTGAAATTTAAATTCTTATGGTTCTAGATTAATTATTCGTGCTCGATACTATTCCTTGCATCTACCTTATCTGCTTATTTTAGTTATTCACCTTGATTCTGTTTTCCAAATCTACCTTCCTCCTTGTTGGATATGTCCTTTAAAAATATTGTTTAATTATATACTACATGGTTTAATAGAAATTTTAGTGTTATAAATATTTTAGAAGTTATTTATCTAAAATAAAACATATTTAAAATAATGATTTGTGATCTAATAATAACATTTGGAAGGTATCTTGAAACAAAATAAAAATTTATGAATTTTGGATTTAATATTTCAGTAGCTTCTTTGTAAATATAAGTAATAATGTAAATAGTTGTTTTCAAAGGAGTTTGAAAAGTATTAAAGTATTAAAGAAAACTAAATTTCAAATGAAGTTATCAAATAAATATTTCAAATAAAATTTATATAGTTTTAAATTAATTGTTTATCTTGTCTTTCAATCTATATTATTTCTGGTTGTTCTATTCTCCTACCTCCTACCTTTTCGGGGACGAAATGTTTTGAGTGGGGGAGAGTGTAACGACCCGTAGATTTTAGTAGTTTTAAATGGTTTTATTTAACGTAATTAATTGAAACTTTTGAGAAATTTTATATAATAATATTTTGAGATAAAAATTTAATATTTGGATTACGTCCAATTAAACATAGCAGATTTTAAATTTTCAATTTATTTTATCAAAGTTTATTCCATTGTGAAATTCTATTTAATTCAAGCTAGCTAATAAATTACTTTAATAAATATTGCAGAATCAATTTCTTTAATAAATATTGCAGAATCAATGCACAGATGTTATCAATTTCATTTTTATGGTGGTGCGTTCCTTTACGTTTCCTACCGGTTAAATTATAAATAATTTGCTTTGATGGGTCAGCTAAATCAAAGCAACGTAACCATTGCTATATATTTCTTTATTATTTGCTACAATTATTTTCACCAAATCAAGGGTTGACCGTTACTTGGCTTTCAAATTTTGGACTCTGCATTCAAAAAGAAACGTATAATATAATAGGTACTTCATATTTATTTTCAGTACGTTTCACAAAATTTTCTCTGTCCGTTCTTTTCTATTAAATATATACTTGCAGCTGTTATCAATCCATCATTTCAATTTATTATATGGTCCGTTACTGTAACAACCCGCTTATTTATCGATTTTATATTAAATCTTTTATTTAAATATTTTCTCGTTAATCGGATATTGGTCCGAAAAGCTATTTTTTGCAAACGGTCAAATTAGGACTCGAGACCACTTCCATTGAGTTCGAAATGCCGTTTACAACTTTTTTAAGTATAAACATTGATAGGTTTGGAGTTAGTGGAATTTCACTTACTTTTCCCGCTTTGGACTTTGGGTTAGATTAGCCTTTATAATTCAAACCCACTTCTCTCCTTCTTCTCACTCTTCATAATTCCTACCTAACTCTAGTTTTAGCATTAATGGTGAGTGGAAAGGGAAATTAAAATTCCAAGCCCAAGTTCATTAGCAAATTCAACATCCAACTCCAAAATCAAAGTGAAGACATTGGATTCAAGCTTCTTGTGTTGAGATTGAAGTGGATTGATTCTTGCTTTGCTTTGGTCTTCATTTTCATTGATTTTCGGTGCAAAGGTGAGATTTTTATCTCACATTCTTGTTTATAACTATTTTGGACTGTTGGGAATGAATTCCCATCACTTTAGCATGTGCATTTGCATTTGGTTTGGATTGGATTGGCGAAAAACTCCAATTTTTAGTGTTTTTGGTGAAAAATGCAGTTAGGTCGCACTGCCTCGAAATGACACCTCGGAATTAGGTCGTTTCCCCTAGGTCATAGGTCGCATCGGCACCGTTAGATTACGTGACCTTGGGTCGTTCCTCTTTAGGTCGTATGACCTTGAGTCGTTCGCGTGGTTTAAGCCTTTGAGTCGTTAGGTCGTAGGTCGCAAGGCCGTAGGTCGCGCAATCCCCTTAACTCGCTCGGCCTTATCATTTTTAGGTCGCGAGTCTTGCTAGGTCGCTCCTTGTGTCATCTCGTTCGGCCTTTACCTCGTTGGTTCGTTCACCTTTTAGGTCGCGTGGCACTTTAGGTCGCGTGGCACCATAAGTCGCATGACCTCAACCCCGTTAGGTCGCATGACCTTTAACCCGTTAGGTCGCATGATCTTTAACCCATTAAGTCGCGCTTGCACTTTAGGTCGTTGCTCGGCCTTTCCTCATAGGTCGCTCGGGCTTTGTTCCATTAGGTCGTGTACCCTCTTAAGTCGCTCGACCAATAGGTCGCGTACCCCCTTAAGTCGCTCGACCTCTAGGTCGCGAAAACCTCTAGGTCGCTCGACCACTTTAACTTGTAGGTCGCTCGGCCCCTTACAACCTTAGGTCGTTCTATTTAGGTCGCTCGATCGTGCTAATGATAGGTCATGAGCTTCTTAAGTCGCTCGATCCTATCCTCCCTTAGGTCTTCACTAGGTCGTACCGTTTTGGACGGGGCGCTGCCCCCTGGACCCCCGCGACCTGACCGGGCTGGTCGAACCCCGTAGCGCGGGCGTTGCCCCCGCATCCCCACCTTGGGGGGTTGCCACCCCCCTGGACTCCCTCCTCCATTGGGGATCTTATCTAAAAAACATTCAACAGAACTTACTTTGTTGAGATGCTGAGTTGACCATTCTTCGAGACAAACTATCTTTGACTTCTCGGTCGATTTTATGGTATCACGGCCTTGCTGAGAAGGCGGGATAACAACTTAGAAATATGAAGGTTTCAATACTAGTTGTAAATATCAAAACTCTTTCAACAAAATGATTTCAACTCTATTTTCAATAACATAGCTCTTTTCTTAAACCGTTTTCCAATCTACTAGTATATACAAACCTTTACCTCACTCGGATGAGAAATCTAATTAAACGGCTTAGTAAAACAAGTGGTATGAAACGCTTACGTTCACTTCAGCGGTTAATTCTTGGACTTGTTCGATTGAACCTCTTGTGACAATTTTCGAGTGAAGATTTACAGTTTGTTCGTAAATATTTAAGTTAAGCAAGTGGTTATGGGACACGAAGATAAACTTTTATATTTACTAGCTTAGTGTAATTGACACTTCTCGTTGATCATGATGATCATTTTATGATTTATACTAGCAATTGTGCGATGTCTCTTTGTTTGCAAGGTTAGACTAGACCTCATGGGTGTGATTCTGACTTACACATATCTCTTTGTCCGCAAGGTTAGTCTAGACACCATTTGCGTGATTCCACTCAGACATACCTTTTTGTTGCGTGGTTAGGTTAGAAACCATTTGTGTGATTCCATTCACACATACCTTTTTGCTTTTGGTTAGCCTAGACCTCATCTGGGTGATTCCCACTCACCCATATAGGGTAGCTCCCCATGGTCTTCGGACCGTCATGTGATAGGCCTCTTTCCCTTTTTCTGTGATTTCTGGATTTCTTGTGTTGATTTCTGGAATTTATGTCATTGACTTGTTATGAGTACAAGTTTAGGGTATGATTGCCCTCTTTGGATCTTTGAGAAGATTCTTGCAATATTGATTTATCTCCTATTGATTGATCTTCTATTGATCATCATTTGCATACTTATAGTAGTATGTCAGTATGGATATTTTATGTTTATGCCATATCTATCATTTTATATCATGTCATCTGATATTTATAGCTAGACTGATCCGTTTATTATTTTCTTAAATAATACTCGGGTCAGACCGAGATGTTACAGGTGCTTATGCTTGGCTTCTTCCCGGGATTTGCTACTCTGAATTTTGGCTAACTATTTAGATTAGCAGTTTTTGTTGCATACACTTGAGATATAGACTCATAGTTGTATTCTTTTGTATAGCACGTGTTGCTATTCTTTTGTATTATTGTGGATCTTTTTGACCACTACTCTGATGTACACTTTCATGTGTTAGTTATATATTCATATCTTCTTCCGCCTTTGTGATATGGATTTCTGTGACTGATTTGTGTTATGCTTATTTCTATGTTTGTTTCCGAAGATTATTTATAGCCACCGTGTGATAAGAAATCACATGGATGGTCGCTCCTCAACAGCCTTATTCTCCGTGCTAGTTGACAGCACTACACCGTAGTGTTCTTGGCTAGCGTGGGTATAGAGGTGGGGCGTCACAGCTTGGTATTAGAGCCAAACTTCGGAACAATGTAGAATAACTTAACAAGGATCATTGTCCTAAGTCCACCTTAGGAGTTGTGTCTTAGGATTAATTCGAGTCGTCGTACCGATTCATCTTATATCCTTTATGATTCCTTGTTTTATCTAGCAAGTTTGCTTGGTATTCATTAGTGAATAATCTTCTTCTTTCTCTTCTTTCTTTCATTAGGAAGTGAAATGGTTAGACCTGGTCGTCCCAGAGCTGGACCATCTAGTGCTCCACACCAAGATGGAGTTTTTATGACTACCCAGCAACTTCTTGACCTTGTCACGATTGCTCAAGCAGCTGGTTCTAATCCAGAACCTACTCACCCTAAATCTGGGTTTGCACGCTTGTGCAATGATTACAACAACCTGGGTGGGAAGCCATTTAAAGGTTCTGAAACTATCATTGAGGTCCAGGCTTGGTTGAGGACCTGCGATCGAATCTTCATTTGCATGAATCTCGTCGATCTTCACCGTGTTCAGGTGGCTTCCAGTATGCTCCAAGAGAGAGCATTGGACTGGTATGAACTTCTTATTTCTGAAGTCAACGAAGCGGACCTTACCTGGGAGCAATTCCGGACACGCTTCGAGTTAAAATTTGTACCAGAAGTAGAGAAGGTAACTCTGGCTCGACGCTTTATAGACCTTGTTCAAGGTGAGTCCTCTGTGACTGATTATGTCGCAGCCTTTGAGTCGCTTTCCAAATATGGGGTTGAATACATCAACACCCCATTGAAGAAGAACCAGAGGTTCGTTTATGGCTTAAACAAAAGCCTCAAGAAGCCATTACTTCTAAAGTTAGAAGTTCCTTTCGACCAACTTATAGATATCGCTCTTCGTTTGGAAGAGCTGATAAAGAAAGTGATGTTGAAGTAGTAGCTTCCAAACCCAACTTCAACAACAAAAAGAGGCCCAGTAAATTCAAAGGCCCTTATCCCAACAAAAAGGTTAAGCACGCAACCCCTACGACAAAGTCACCTTCTCCTAGTGGTGCGAGATGCTTCAACTGTGGATATGGGGATCATTTTGCGAATAAGTGCTCTAAGCCCAAATCTTGTCGCCATTGTAAGAGCCCGGATCATTACATACATCAATGCCTCAAACGTGAAGGCAAAAAGGAGGGAAAGTTAAACGTGGCTCAAGCCCCTGGCAACAAATCTCGTGGCCAAGGTATTTCTCATTCCATTCTTGATGGTATTATTTTATTTCATGATCAACATATTAGAGTTCTCTTTAATACGGGTGCATCCCATTCTTTTATATCAAAGGAATTTGTCGACACTTTCTCTTTAAATGTTGATGCTTTAATGACTTCCTTGAGAATTGTGAATCCTGTTGGTGGATCCGCAACTCTTAGTTTGCTTTGTAAAAATGTGGAGATTATTTTATGTGATTTTCCATTCCTAGCCGATTTTCATGTTATGCGTTACCTAGGCTTTGGAATGATTTTGGGAATGGATTGGCTTAATCGTTATGAAGCTCATATCCTATGTCCTGAGCGGACTATTTATCTCGGACATCCGCAATCTGTAAATCAGATTTCTATTATTCTTAAAGATTCGGACTCTGCGTTGACTGCATCTTTATATTCTTTAAATCCTCATGATAATGATGATGATGATGATGAGGAAGATGTCATTTCTCGAATTCACGTCGTTTGTGAATTTTCCGACATATTTGAACCCGTTTTAGGTTTACCACCTAAACGAGCAATTGAGTTCAGAATTAATCTTACCCCTGAAGCTCAACCTATTACTCGTCCTCCTTATCGCATGTCTAATAAGGAAAATGAGGAGATGTGCAAACAATTATTTGAATTGGAGATGAAGCAATTTATTCGCTCTAGCTCCTCGCCTTGGGGAGCTTCGGCTATTTTCGTGAAGAAATCCGATGGTACGCTTAGGTTTTGCGTTGACTATCGCAAGCTTAACGATCTGACTATTAAAAATAAATATCCTTTACCTCGGATTGACGATCTGTTTGATCAGCTTAGCGGAGCTAGGGTCTTTTCACAGTTGGACTTAGCTACCGGTTTTCATCAGCTTCGTATTGCTGAGGATAGTATTCCTTTGACATCGTTCCGTACTCGTTATGGATCTTATGAATGGCTTGTTATGCCATTTGGTTTAACGAATGCTCCGGCTTACTTCGTTGACCTCATGAATCGAGTTTTCAAGGCTTTCCTCAATCGGTTTGTTCTTATCTTCATTGATGATATCCTTGTGTATTCTAAAACTGAGGAGGAGCATGAAAAGCATCTTCGGATTGTATTGGAAACTCTTAGGAGTAATCAATTAAAGGCGAAATTTTCTAAATGCCACTTTTGGAAATCTCGTGTGAAGTTTCTCGGTCATATTATTTCCGAATCCGGAATTTCCATGGATCCTTCAAAGATTGAAGCGATTCAAGATTGGAAGAGACCGGAGAGTGTGACAGAGATTCTTAGTTTTCTCGGATTGGCGGGTTATCACCGTCGTTTCATTAAATACTTTTCGAAGATTGTCGTGCCTCTTACTGGCTTGACTAAGAAGGGAGTTAAATACATTTGGTCGAACAAATGTGATGCCTCTTTTCAGAAATTGAAAGAACTCCTTTCCGAAGCTCCTATTCTTGTTATTCCCGAGGGGAATCAAGATTTTGTTGTTTATACTGATGCTAGTCACGTTGGTTTGGGTGTCGTTCTTATGCAAAAAGAACGTGTTATTGCTTATGCTTCTAGGTAATTAAAGCCGGCCGAGACTAGATATGCCACACATGATTTAGAACTCGCGGCTATTGTTTTCGCCCTTCGAATTTGGCGTCATTATCTATTGGGAGAGAAATTTATTCTTTACACGGATCATAAGTCTTTGAAATATTTATTTTCTCAAAAGGAACTTAATTTGCGTCAACTGCGTTAGCTCGAGTTCCTTGCACCTTATGATCTTGATATTTTTTATACCCCCAGTAAGGGTAATCGTGTCGCCGATGCTCTTAGCCGTAAACAACAAGCGGTTGTTTCTATGATGATATCCGAATGGAACGATCTCGAGATTTTATCCACTTGTGAGATTCGAGAGCGCGTATCCGATTTATTCTCATCACTTGTTTTATGTAGCCTTGAGGCTCATCCTTCTCTCTTAGACCGCATTCTTGAAGCTCAAAGGCTAGATCCTGAACTGGTTCTTCTTAGCCAAAATATTAAGGATAGAAGTGATATTGAAGGTTTGAAAGACTTCGATATTGATTCTCATGGCGGCATTCGAAAATTTGGTAGACTTATCGTACCAAATATTGGTGATCTTCGTAAAGATATTTTAGAAGATTCCCATCGTTCTAAATTCACCATACATCCGATAGTAGTAAAACGTACGCTTATATGAAGCGACTTTATTATTGGGAGGGAATGAAATCTGATATTGCTAACTTTGTTAAGTGCTGCATGACTTGCCAACTTGTCAAGGCCGAACATCAAAGGCCTGGTGGGTTATTGCAACCCTTAGAAATTCCAATTTGGAAGTGGGACCAAATTTCCATGGATTTTATAGATGGCCTTCCCCGTTCTCGTTCGGGTCATGATAGCTTATGGGTGATCGTTGATAGTCTTACTAAATCCGCCCATTTTATTCTCGTTCGGTCTAACCGAACCGTTCCTCTTTTGGCCAAACTCTTTATCAAAGAAATTGTTAAATTGCATGGAGTTCCTACTTCTATTGTTAGCGATCGAGATCCATTGTTTACTACTGGATTTTGGAAGAGTCTTCAAAAAGCTTTAGGAACAAAGCTTAATTTTAGCACTGCTTATCACCCCCAGTCCTATGGACAAACCGAGCGTGTGAATCAAACTTTTGAAGATCTTCTTCGTGCTTGTGTGCTCGATTTTGGTGGAAGTTGGTAAGATCATATTTCACTTGTCGAATTTTCCTATAATAATAGCTTCCAATCTAGTATTGGTATGACACCTTTCGAGGCACTCTACGGAAGGCCATGCCGATCTCCTTCTTGTTGGCTTGAGGCCGGTGAGTGGCTAGTTTTAGGTCCAGACTTTATTCGTGATTCCACAGAAAAGATTGAACTTATTCGACACAGGATGAAAGAAGCCCAGAGTAAACAAAAATCCTATGCCGATAATCGAAGAAGGAAATTAGAATTTTCTGTTGGAGATCTTATTTTTATTCATGTTTCACCTATGAAAGGTGTTGTACGTTTCAGTCGGTCGGGAAAGTTAGCGCCTCGATATATTAGGCCATTTCCTATCACTGAACGTATTGGTTCCATGGCTTATCGCCTTTCATTACCGGCTCGGTTTTCTGCCATGCATGACGTGTTTCACGTTTCCCAATTACGGAAATGCCTTCGAGATTCCGATTCTATTCTTGAGCCTAGTATTGTGGAAGAAATTGAAGATTCGTCAAATTTAACTTACGAGCAGCATCCTATTCGAATTATTGCTTCGGAGGTCAAACGACTTCGAAATAAAGATGTTCCGCTTGTGAAGGTTCAATGGTCCTCAAATCCAAAGGATTGCTCTTGGGAATCCAGAGAATTCATCTTGCGAACACATCCGGACTTGCTTACTCCTGCTCTTTGAGGTGAACTTCCTATTTCAAATTTCTTTTGTGTTAATATGCTTTTATGGTTGTTACTTTTTATTTCCATCTTATATATTCCGAGGACGCAATTTCTTTATGGAGGGGAGTCTGTAACAACCCGCATATTTATCGATTTTATATTTAAATCTTTTATTTAAATATTTTGTCGTTAATCGGATATTGGTCCGAAAAGCTATTTTTTGCAAACGGTCAAATTAGGACTCGAGACCACTTCTACTGAGTTCGAAATGCCGTTTACAACTTTTGAAGTATAAACATTGATAGGTTTGTAGTTAGTGAAATTTCACTTACTTTTCTCACTTTAGACTTTGGGTTAGATTAGCCATTATAACTCAAACCCACTTCTCTCCTTCTCCTCACTCTTCACAATTCCCACCTAACTCTAGTTTTAGCATTAATGGTGAGTGGAAAGGGAAATTAAAATTCCAAGCCCAAGTGTAACAGCCCGCAAATCCGTACCCCTTGAATCAACATTATTCTACCCTAATTGACTCAAGTGGAACAGAAATACGAACCATTGAGGTTAAAGAAAAAGAGATAGAAGAAGAAGAAACTAAACAATATCAGAATCTCACAGTCGCAGCGGAATAAAATATAATAGTAACTATAGAATTTTACACAAAATGAAATCTATATCTGTTTATATACAACATATCATCAGAGTAACTCATACATCAATCAACACATAACAGACATACCATACAACATAGCAGCGGATATATATAGGTACATATAATACGTCTCGGACTCCAGCTCCTCTCCTGCTCCATAGCAACCTATCCTGAACAAATAATACTCGGTCTGACCCGAGCATCATAATGAAATAACACCCGAGTCAGTCTGGAATACCAGCTGATAATAATGCACACAATTGATTATTAAAGTTTCAAAAATCCTTTGAAAACAAAAGCATCTCGTAAGACCACGCCACAAATAAACATGTCGGGTTTTTACCTTACGATAGCTAAAACTCTTTTCATAGAAATCCTCTGATATTATAATAGGGTCTATTTACAAATACTTATAAAATAGCCGAAATTGTTACATTATTAAATTCCAGCTACTAGCCACCGAAGTGGGTAATACAAACAAAACTCGTAAAAGGCACGTAGGGAAAATGGATTTCCAACAATGACTAGGCACTGGGGTACCACCTGTCACAGTACGTGGTCTAGATCACAGTACCGAGGACTACTCCCTTCGTCCCTTGCAACACAAGGCCGGAATCACCTATGGGCAATTCCGAATAAGATCACCCCGCGGTTGGGATCAGCAACCGCACCACTAAGCCGAAATAAAAAGGAAACTCTAGACAGGGATGACCTTACTCTCCAGTGGGGGCTACCCACGAAGCCTTGCTGCATATCCCCTGATTTTCAGTCATTCCCGGTTGATGAGGCTCGAGGCTAAACGATACCTTTAGCACATATCCCTTAAAATGCCCATCGTCCGCTGACGATGTCACGAAAGCATTCGTCCATACAAGTCCGTCCCGGGTTCGAACGGAACCGAAGGCACTATTCCTACTACATCCATTTTGGAAATATCCTCAGGATTAGTAGCGACTAGCCCTTGCACTTCACTGCTCCATCTTCGACTCCGAAACGTTTTATCGCACGAAAACGTACAAACCGGATCGAAGTGGTTTTCGAGAAATAAATCTCGATCCCGGTCTCTTCGAAACGATCAACGAAATTTGTCCAATATTGATAGTCGGTGATTTAACTATCAATTTATATTCATAAACATCCATAGCATCCATCACACAATAAATAATATTCCATACTATTTATTTACCTCAAATATCTTTAAAAGATATATTACCAAATTTCCAAATCTCATTTGAAAACATTCCTCAAAATTCCTCCTTTATAAGGTAAATCATTTACCATATATTCCCATTGGAAATATCCAAGTTCAAAACAGTTTAGATTTAAAACAGTTAAAAACATTTAAATTTAAAGTATACTTTAAATAGATAAATTTACTACTAATTATTTAATCAAAATATAATTCCAAAATATTTAAAGCAAAACTGTTTAAAAGATATAGCTTAATTTAAATTAAGGTTAAGTTATACTATATATTAAAATAAAGTGGTAAAAAGATTAACTCTTATTTCAATATACTTAGGTCAAAACTAGCTTTTAAAACAAATCCATTTGTAAACATAATTATTAAAATATTTATAAAATTTTACTATTGCTAATTTATAAAAAATCACTTTAAAATAATAATTTTTAAAACATTCTTTAAGACCAGTTTAAGATTTTAAAACTTCTTTTTATAAAATCAATTTAAAACTCGAACTTGGATTTTCCTTAGGAAATCTCATTTCTACTAAATCATCACAGAAATCCTTCTCACGATTTCTGTCCATTTATTAAATTAAGTTTTAGGGTTTTATAACATAAATTTATTTCCCAAAACTTCAACTAATAACATTTAAATTAATTATCATTCCAAATTTTAAAACTTCCAATTTACATTTTAAAATAGATTTCAGATTTTAATCCCTTTTAAATCCATTATTTAACAATACCTTTATTTCTCTAAATTCAATTTATCAAATATAATTAATTTTGGATTTATAATTTAACCAGTAATATTTCTATACAAATTTATTTCAGTTTTCCATCCAAATCAGGTTTCAAATATTTATATTCTTTTAATTTCTTATTTAACCATTTCTCAATTTCTTTGAAACCCAATTTAATTTCTTTATAATTTAAACTACAATTTCTTTTATAATTAATATTCTGGGTTTATAGTTTAAACCACAATATCACAATGCAATTCAACTCCAAATTATCAATCACAATATATAAACAGGCATAATCATCCATATAAAAATATTACTACTTTGTGAGGAATCCCGTTGGATCCCTCCAACCTGTTTTCCCTGCATCCACAAATATTAGCACAACAGTATATATATCAATTCAATTTGATAATAACTAACATATTCAGCTAAACATCCAAACAAACAATCAATACTAGCTATCTACTTTACTAGTATCCAGATGTGAGTGAGAATAACTCACCCTGAGTTTCGGCGAGCGTTCGAAATTTAAATTAAACCGGACAGTGTCCGATTTAACCCAAATTTCTACTTGCCCGGATTGGTTTCGGATCTGTACCATCTCGTAATACTCGTTCCTGCGATTCCGACGCTACCAAATTCGTCCGAATCTGATTTCGTATGAAACAGTTATGATTTTATAAAGTTTCAATTTGAATTTAAAACAAAATTTTCATTTTAAATAAAATTTTTTTCCAATACCAGACGCACACGAAAACAGCCCGCCTCCTCCTCTAATCCATCGTCTCCCACGCAAGTTCCAGAACTTCAAACCCATCGTAAGAACTAGGGCTCAACATTGCCTCGACGAAACCCAACTAGAACACGATCAAACCCCGCTACCTCGAAGAGCAAGACGACTCTCACCCACGCCCAGATCGCGGCTACACTCGGCCGTCCCCAGGCGGCGCAGCAGCCCTTCAAACATGCGACGAACGCGAGGGGATAACGACCCCCTCGGAGCACAAAATACGATCACAACCGGTCGGTATATAGAGCTTAGCAAGCTCTTCAATTTTGTTGTTGAAGATATTGGACATTAATGCGTGAATTAGGAGATTTTAGGGAAACATAAGGTTCGTTTTCGGCCATTGAAAGAATAATAGCGGCGGCCTGATGAGGAGACTAGGGTTTGAACGTTATTAAGTTAATATATATATTTTAATATTATTTTATTCACAAATATCTCAATTTAATAACTATGCAAACGAACTCCACCTCTCACGTTCCGACAGGGTATCCTAGGGTTTTTCCGCGTTCCGGACACAATGGAACAGGTTTCGTAAGCTAATACGATCATATGCACGAGTTACGAAATTAAACGATCAATTTGAAACTAAATCGATTAAAACGATTTCGGTGCGTTTCGAGCTTCCGGGGTCAAACTACAACTCCGATTGCTACAAAAATTGAAATCCGGTAATAACTAACTATTACGGATCCAATGAAACTAGTTTCGTCGAATTCCGAGACTGTGCCCCGGAAGGCTATTTCAACTCGTCTATTAAATTAAGCGATTTTCGAAATTATCGAAATCACTCCAAATCTCTACCTTTAAAATTTTATTAATTTAACAATAATTCATATTGAATTTATAATCACATTAGAAATCATTCTGGCTCATTCTGGACTTAAATCGAATTAATTGCAATATTTAATAATATTAAATTCATTCCTAAATCAATATAAAATTCCAGTTAATAACTTATTACCTTTTAAATTCATCCAAAAATCCGATAATATCCATTATGTCCAATTGAACTTAAAAATACATTGGAAAACCATTTGTATAATTATTCACATCCAAATTCACCACTTATCTCAGATTTTGAATATTTTATTATTATTCTTTATTATTCAAAATCGAATGGAATCACTATATTTTAAAATTATAGTTATTTTATTGATTGCATCCGATTTCTCCCATTTCAAAATCAATCAAGAACCCACATTAAACATTTAAAACGAATTAAATGTTCAAATTTAATAGCTTAAAAATACGGGATGTTACATTCCTCCCCCCTTATAAAAATTTCGTCCCCGAAATTTGTATAAGGTAGAACATACCCTCAAACTCATCTACTTATCCCATTAGCTTAGTTAAAAGCTTATATACATTTCACAAAATCCTTTTTGCTCAATTCCAAACCCAATTGCTTTATTAACTCTAAAGCTTCAATTTTTAACTTATAACTTTCCAAGTTATTTAACTTTTCCCAAAAACTCAAAAATTTTCTAACTCCAAAATTTTCGAAAATTTTTGGCAGAGTCTCCCCTGTACGGAGGAGCTTCTGCGATATCGCAGGATACACAAATATATATACATCGGCCCACACGGCCGGAAACCAAAATATAACACAATATATATATCATTTCCCCAATTTTATTTGCGTAGGCGTACCTTTTAGCAATTTTAATAGCAAGTAGCTAATATATAATGCATATACGCGCTTCAAACCCTCTCGAACGCCTCGCATTCCTGCACTTACTCAACATACTCATTAGTTTACAAAGATATGAGTATTTTAACAACATTTTCAATGTAAATGCAAATCAAACACATCCATTTACATTCCAAACAAATATTTGCATAATATCATAAGTAAATCATACTTTAAAGTATGTTCCACACTTATTTTCTAATGCTAAACTCCATTTTATTTCACATAAATGATTTACATACAAGTTCGGCCATTCCAATTCACAATTACTACTACAAATTCATATTCACTTCAATATAATGAATATATGCATTTAATTCATTTACCTTACCTTTATACTCAAATCCCTTTATTAAGATTTAGCCCATTCTATTTCATCCAAACTAACTTCGTTTTATTATACTTGAAATGGTTTACATTCAAGTTCATTATATACCATTTATTAATCTCAACTAATTCATTTCCCAATTTGATTTACAATCAAATTTTATTTTAAGCATGAAACATGAGTATTTCTTTTATAATTCATTTCTCATTCATATGCAAACATCACTTATCCAAAAGTCAATTCATTCCAATTGATTTAAAAACCCATTCCATATGCTATTTTAAATCAATTCACTTGCATTCTTTCACAAACTCCTTAAATTAGATTCCAATCCATATCAATTTATTCAAACATCAATTCAATTGCATAACACCTCAATTCTTTCTTGCATACCAAATTTAGTTTCATTTTAATTGGACTCCACTTAATCAAATTCCAATTTATCCAAAACCAATTTAGTTGTTGTTTAAACAACTCAATTCTGAATATATTCAAATATTCATGTCATTCAAGCAAAACAATTGCCACTTAAGCTTAACCATTTAAAATTAATTTCAACTTAGATTTATATTAGTTTTACTCCATTACAAGGTTCACAAATCAAACATTTTCTCTTTCCAATGCAATTGTTAAATTACATTTCCTTACATCTTTATTTCTTTAACCAATCCAAGTTTATTTTTATTATTTTATTATTCTTATTATTATTTTTTTAAAATCATGCCTTGATTTTCATATTTTCAAATCCATTACTTAACTTAAGTTTACACTTATCATTCCACTTGCAATTCAATGCCTATCACCCATCAAAATTTATGCAAGACTACATTATAAAGCTTAATCACATTTATTTAATTTACTTAAGCTTTCTTCTCAATATTACCATTATCTTCTTATAAATCAAATTTTATTTCCATTTGATTCCCATTCCAATCAAATTTCAATCTATTTATAAATTTGAATGCTCCTTGTTTATTAATTCAATCCATTTACAAATTTATTTTATTAACAAAGAGTCCATATAAATTTATTTCACTCATTTGAATTTTATTCACAATTCAAATCATCATTAATATATTCAAATCCCATTATTCATTTGCCCTTCCCATATTTATTACCAACATTAAATCCCAATCCAAATTGGATTTTTATTTACCTTCAAATTTTGACTGATTATCAAATTCTATCCATTACAATACAAATTCCATTAATTTGTAATTTAATTCAGTCAATAACTTAATCCATATTAGGTTTTAATTCACTTTCCCAATTTACTCTGAATCCATTTATAATATCACCATTTTCCCATTATTTCATTTAACAATTTAAATTCCTACCTTCCCGTATACTTCTTTAAATAGAATTTAAATTTCTTTCAATATTATTTGTTACACAATTGAAATTCAATTTCAATTTCATTATCAAACAAATTCCATTTTTCCATACATAAGTCCAAAACTTATTTGCCACTTAAGAACATTCACATTTATATTCCCGCTTTGCTTCATTAGACTTTGCTTTTCATTTATGGTTAAGTTTTGAATTTTTCCACACCATTCAACCCTTTCCATTTCATAATCACATATTCAAATTATAACACTTAATAACTTAAAAATATGAATTCCTTTATGCAATTATAAACAATTTACATTTCACCTTCATAACTATTTTCTTTAATTCCAATTCATCAAGATTGAATTAAATCCCAATTCCTCAATTTTAATTTTCCATTTCATCTAGGTTTATTTCATTTCAAATTCACAATTTTAATTTTCCAAATACAAGTTCAAAACTTGTTTACTAAGTGAAGTTTATTCACTCCTTTTATATTCCCCTTATCTTATCTCAATTCACATTCATTTGAGATTAGATTTTTAAATTCACCATTCCATTTCATTATTTCTCATGGTGATTATAATTTCTATTTCTATTTTATAAGTTCACCAACTTATTTATTTTAAAAACTTATATTGCTCATTTTACTCCACCAACATTTTATAATCACAATTCTAAATTCCATATGTATATATATATATATATCTGAATTCTTAAGGATAAAAATTCCCTTAATTTATTTCTTTGCAAACTTCAAATCCACAACCTCAAACTATAAGTATAATACTTAATAGCTTATGGGTATAATCCAATACTCAATGACCCACAATCTCAAAATCAACTTACCTTTCAATTTAATCCAAATCAATTTTATTTTAAGTCCAACTTATTTACTTATCCAAGTAAAATTCAAATTTCAATTTACTTCAATATATTTTATTCACCTTTAATTACTCAAATTAAATTTTAATTCCAAGATTTGAAATTTCTCATTTCCTTCTTATTAGCATTAGCTTCACTTAACAAATTCAATAGTTGATTCATTTCAACTTTACACATTATTTAATAAGAACTTTCCTAGAATTCAATTTAACCGGTTTTATCTCAAAACTATTTTGAAATATATCAAATATATATATACCCATTTGGTATATCAAATCAAATCTCCATGTTTTCCAAACCAATTTGGTTGTACCCAAAACAATTTGTTCATATCCCAAAACAAATTCTCATTTTTGAAATATCCAAAACAACTGTTATCCCCAACAAATCCAAACAATACCATAACCAATTACTAGGGAAGCAATCCATCACTTTAGAAACTCGAAAATGAATTCTAATGATGTGGCCAGCATCATCAGGATTATTTTCCAGCGACTGCAGTGAGTTCAATGCTTCTTACTTTCCCAAATTTATTTCAAAACAGTTGCCATTCAAAAATATTACCCAAAACAACATTCCATTATTGCCTTCAATACATTGGAAAACATTTCAAACTTCCCAGGATTTCAAATTTCCAAACTTTTATTTTCAATACATTTAAAATCCTTTCCAAAACTTCCGGGTTAAAATTCTGGTTTAACTCAAATTTTACTTTCACTTCTTTTTTACAACATATCTAATTAATTCTATTTGGTTATATCCATTTTAATATCTTATATCCTTATTAGCTTATCATTTCAAATTTTATCCAAATCCAAGATTCTTACTTAATTATGGTATTAACAACCAACAAACACCCAATATATAATAAGCTAGAAATCATTTCTTTTATATCAAAATAAATTTTTGGGTAAAATTATTTCATTTACCCACTTTTAAAATCAATACTATGTCGGTTTATCTTGTTTAAGAGTTTAGAAACCCCTATCGATACGGTTGTACTTCCCGCACCGACCAGAATTCATAAACACTCAACCGATAAGTCAACACAGTATAAAAACAATTTTATAAGCACTAACAAGTACGCTCTCATAGCTATTAATACACTCAACTCATTATAGAGTACTATCGACTCTATTAAATGAGTAATTACCCCACCAAAGCCTAGGTTGTCGCCAACCTAAGCTCTGATACCAAGTGTAACAGCCCGCAAATCCGTACCCCTTGAATCAACATTATTCTACCCTAATTGACTCAAGTGGAACAGAAATACGAACCATTGAGGTTAAAGAAAAAGAGATAGAAGAAGAAGAAACTAAACAATATCAGAATCTCACAGTCGCAGCGGAATAAAATATAATAGTAACTATAGAATTTTACACAAAATGAAATCTATATCTGTTTATATACAACATATCATCAGAGTAACTCATACATCAATCAACACATAACAGACATACCATACAACATAGCAGCGGATATATATAGGTACATATAATACGTCTCGGACTCCAGCTCCTCTCCTGCTCCATAGCAACCTATCCTGAACAAATAATACTCGGTCTGACCCGAGCATCATAATGAAATAACACCCGAGTCAGTCTGGAATACCAGCTGATAATAATGCACACAATTGATTATTAAAGTTTCAAAAATCCTTTGAAAACAAAAGCATCTCGTAAGACCACGCCACAAATAAACATGTCGGGTTTTTACCTTACGATAGCTAAAACTCTTTTCATAGAAATCCTCTGATATTATAATAGGGTCTATTTACAAATACTTATAAAATAGCCGAAATTGTTACATTATTAAATTCCAGCTACTAGCCACCGAAGTGGGTAATACAAACAAAACTCGTAAAAGGCACGTAGGGAAAATGGATTTCCAACAATGACTAGGCACTGGGGTACCACCTGTCACAGTACGTGGTCTAGATCACAGTACCGAGGACTACTCCCTTCGTCCCCTGCAACACAAGGCCGGAATCACCTATGGGCAATTCCGAATAAGATCACCCCGCGGTTGGGATCAGCAACCGCACCACTAAGCCGAAATAAAAAGGAACCTCTAGACAGGGATGACCTTACTCTCCAGTGGGGGCTACCCACGAAGCCTTGCTGCATATCCCCTGATTTTCAGTCATTCCCGGTTGATGAGGCTCGAGGCTAAACGATACCTTTAGCACATATCCCTTAAAATGCCCATCGTCCGCTGACGATGTCACGAAAGCATTCGTCCATACAAGTCCGTCCCGGGTTCGAACGGAACCGAAGGCACTATTCCTACTACATCCATTTTGGAAATATCCTCAGGATTAGTAGCGACTAGCCCTTGCACTTCACTGCTCCATCTTCGACTCCGAAACGTTTTATCGCACGAAAACGTACAAACCGGATCGAAGTGGTTTTCGAGAAATAAATCTCGATCCCGGTCTCTTCGAAACGATCAACGAAATTTGTCCAATATTGATAGTCGGTGATTTAACTATCAATTTATATTCATAAACATCCATAGCATCCATCACACAATAAATAATATTCCATACTATTTATTTACCTCAAATATCTTTAAAAGATATATTACCAAATTTCCAAATCTCATTTGAAAACATTCCTCAAAATTCCTCCTTTATAAGGTAAATCATTTACCATATATTCCCATTGGAAATATCCAAGTTCAAAACAGTTTAGATTTAAAACAGTTAAAAACATTTAAATTTAAAGTATACTTTAAATAGATAAATTTACTACTAATTATTTAATCAAAATATAATTCCAAAATATTTAAAGCAAAACTGTTTAAAAGATATAGCTTAATTTAAATTAAGGTTAAGTTATACTATATATTAAAATAAAGTGGTAAAAAGATTAACTCTTATTTCAATATACTTAGGTCAAAACTAGCTTTTAAAACAAATCCATTTGTAAACATAATTATTAAAATATTTATAAAATTTTACTATTGCTAATTTATAAAAAATCACTTTAAAATAATAATTTTTAAAACATTCTTTAAGACCAGTTTAAGATTTTAAAACTTCTTTTTATAAAATCAATTTAAAACTCGAACTTGGATTTTCCTTAGGAAATCTCATTTCTACTAAATCATCACAGAAATCCTTCTCACGATTTCTGTCCATTTATTAAATTAAGTTTTAGGGTTTTATAACATAAATTTATTTCCCAAAACTTCAACTAATAACATTTAAATTAATTATCATTCCAAATTTTAAAACTTCCAATTTACATTTTAAAATAGATTTCAGATTTTAATCCCTTTTAAATCCATTATTTAACAATACCTTTATTTCTCTAAATTCAATTTATCAAATATAATTAATTTTGGATTTATAATTTATCCAGTAATATTTCTATACAAATTTATTTCAGTTTTCCATCCAAATCAGGTTTCAAATATTTATATTCTTTTAATTTCTTATTTAACCATTTCTCAATTTCTTTGAAACCCAATTTAATTTCTTTATAATTTAAACTACAATTTCTTTTATAATTAATATTCTGGGTTTATAGTTTAAACCACAATATCACAATGCAATTCAACTCCAAATTATCAATCACAATATATAAACAGGCATAATCATCCATATAAAAATATTACTACTTTGTGAGGAATCCCGTTGGATCCCTCCAACCTGTTTTCCCTGCATCCACAAATATTAGCACAACAGTATATATATCAATTCAATTTGATAATAACTAACATATTCAGCTAAACATCCAAACAAACAATCAATACTAGCTATCTACTTTACTAGTATCCCAGATGTGAGTGAGAATAACTCACCCTGAGTTTCGGCGAGCGTTCGAAATTTAAATTAAACCGGACAGTGTCCGATTTAACCCAAATTTCTACTTGCCCGGATTGGTTCCGGATCTGTACCATCTCGTAATACTCGTTCCTGCGATTCCGACGCTACCAAATTCGTCCGAATCTGATTTCGTATGAAACAGTTATGATTTTATAAAGTTTCAATTTGAATTTAAAACAAAATTTTCATTTTAAATAAAATTTTTTTCCAATACCAGACGCACACGAAAACAGCCCGCCTCCTCCTCTAATCCATCGTCTCCCACGCAAGTTCCAGAACTTCAAACCCATCGTAAGAACTAGGGCTCAACATTGCCTCGACGAAACCCAACTAGAACACGATCAAACCCCGCTACCTCGAAGAGCAAGACGACTCTCACCCACGCCCAGATCGCGGCTACACTCGGCCGTCCCCAGGCGGCGCAGCAGCCCTTCAAACATGCGACGAACGCGAGGGGATAACGACCCCCTCGGAGCACAAAATACGATCACAACCGGTCGGTATATAGAGCTTAGCAAGCTCTTCAATTTTGTTGTTGAAGATATTGGACATTAATGCGTGAATTAGGAGATTTTAGGGAAACATAAGGTTCGTTTTCGGCCATTGAAAGAATAATAGCGGCGGCCTGATGAGGAGACTAGGGTTTGAACGTTATTAAGTTAATATATATATTTTAATATTATTTTATTCACAAATATCTCAATTTAATAACTATGCAAACGAACTCCACCTCTCACGTTCCGACAGGGTATCCTAGGGTTTTTCCGCGTTCCGGACACAATGGAACAGGTTTCGTAAGCTAATACGATCATATGCACGAGTTACGAAATTAAACGATCAATTTGAAACTAAATCGATTAAAACGATTTCGGTGCGTTTCGAGCTGCCGGGGTCAAACTACAACTCCGATTGCTACAAAAATTGAAATCCGGTAATAACTAACTATTACGGATCCAATGAAACTAGTTTCGTCGAATTCCGAGACTGTGCCCCGGAAGGCTATTTCAACTCGTCTATTAAATTAAGCGATTTTCGAAATTATCGAAATCACTCCAAATCTCTACCTTTAAAATTTTATTAATTTAACAATAATTCATATTGAATTTATAATCACATTAGAAATCATTCTGGCTCATTCTGGACTTAAATCGAATTAATTGCAATATTTAATAATATTAAATTCATTCCTAAATCAATATAAAATTCCAGTTAATAACTTATTACCTTTTAAATTCATCCAAAAATCCGATAATATCCATTATGTCCAATTGAACTTAAAAATACATTGGAAAACCATTTGTATAATTATTCACATCCAAATTCACCACTTATCTCAGATTTTGAATATTTTATTATTATTCTTTATTATTCAAAATCGAATGGAATCACTATATTTTAAAATTATAGTTATTTTATTGATTGCATCCGATTTCTCCCATTTCAAAATCAATCAAGAACCCACATTAAACATTTAAAACGAATTAAATGTTCAAATTTAATAGCTTAAAAATACGGGATGTTACATTCCTCCCCCCTTATAAAAATTTCGTCCCCGAAATTTGTATAAGGTAGAACATACCCTCAAACTCATCTACTTATCCCATTAGCTTAGTTAAAAGCTTATATACATTTCACAAAATCCTTTTTGCTCAATTCCAAACCCAATTGCTTTATTAACTCTAAAGCTTCAATTTTTAACTTATAACTTTCCAAGTTATTTAACTTTTCCCAAAAACTCAAAAATTTTCTAACTCCAAAATTTTCGAAAATTTTTGGCAGAGTCTCCCCTGTACGGAGGAGCTTCTGCGATATCGCAGGATACACAAATATATATACATCGGCCCACACGGCCGGAAACCAAAATATAACACAATATATATATCATTTCCCCAATTTTATTTGCGTAGGCGTACCTTTTAGCAATTTTAATAGCAAGTAGCTAATATATAATGCATATACGCGCTTCAAACCCTCTCGAACGCCTCGCATTCCTGCACTTACTCAACATACTCATTAGTTTACAAAGATATGAGTATTTTAACAACATTTTCAATGTAAATGCAAATCAAACACATCCATTTACATTCCAAACAAATATTTGCATAATATCATAAGTAAATCATACTTTAAAGTATGTTCCACACTTATTTTCTAATGCTAAACTCCATTTTATTTCACATAAATGATTTACATACAAGTTCGGCCATTCCAATTCACAATTACTACTACAAATTCATATTCACTTCAATATAATGAATATATGCATTTAATTCATTTACCTTACCTTTATACTCAAATCCCTTTATTAAGATTTAGCCCATTCTATTTCATCCAAACTAACTTCGTTTTATTATACTTGAAATGGTTTACATTCAAGTTCATTATATACCATTTATTAATCTCAACTAATTCATTTCCCAATTTGATTTACAATCAAATTTTATTTTAAGCATGAAACATGAGTATTTCTTTTATAATTCATTTCTCATTCATATGCAAACATCACTTATCCAAAAGTCAATTCATTCCAATTGATTTAAAAACCCATTCCATATGCTATTTTAAATCAATTCACTTGCATTCTTTCACAAACTCCTTAAATTAGATTCCAATCCATATCAATTTATTCAAACATCAATTCAATTGCATAACACCTCAATTCTTTCTTGCATACCAAATTTAGTTTCATTTTAATTGGACTCCACTTAATCAAATTCCAATTTATCCAAAACCAATTTAGTTGTTGTTTAAACAACTCAATTCTGAATATATTCAAATATTCATGTCATTCAAGCAAAACAATTGCCACTTAAGCTTAACCATTTAAAATTAATTTCAACTTAGATTTATATTAGTTTTACTCCATTACAAGGTTCACAAATCAAACATTTTCTCTTTCCAATGCAATTGTTAAATTACATTTCCTTACATCTTTATTTCTTTAACCAATCCAAGTTTATTTTTATTATTTTATTATTCTTATTATTATTTTTTTAAAATCATGCCTTGATTTTCATATTTTCAAATCCATTACTTAACTTAAGTTTACACTTATCATTCCACTTGCAATTCAATGCCTATCACCCATCAAAATTTATGCAAGACTACATTATAAAGCTTAATCACATTTATTTAATTTACTTAAGCTTTCTTCTCAATATTACCATTATCTTCTTATAAATCAAATTTTATTTCCATTTGATTCCCATTCCAATCAAATTTCAATCTATTTATAAATTTGAATGCTCCTTGTTTATTAATTCAATCCATTTACAAATTTATTTCATTAACAAAGAGTCCATATAAATTTATTTCACTCATTTGAATTTTATTCACAATTCAAATCATCATTAATATATTCAAATCCCATTATTCATTTGCCCTTCCCATATTTATTACCAACATTAAATCCCAATCCAAATTGGATTTTTATTTACCTTCAAATTTTGACTGATTATCAAATTCTATCCATTACAATACAAATTCCATTAATTTGTAATTTAATTCAGTCAATAACTTAATCCATATTAGGTTTTAATTCACTTTCCCAATTTACTCTGAATCCATTTATAATATCACCATTTTCCCATTATTTCATTTAACAATTTAAATTCCTACCTTCCCGTATACTTCTTTAAATAGAATTTAAATTTCTTTCAATATTATTTGTTACACAATTGAAATTCAATTTCAATTTCATTATCAAACAAATTCCATTTTTCCATACATAAGTCCAAAACTTATTTGCCACTTAAGAACATTCACATTTATATTCCCGCTTTGCTTCATTAGACTTTGCTTTTCATTTATGGTTAAGTTTTGAATTTTTCCACACCATTCAACCCTTTCCATTTCATAATCACATATTCAAATTATAACACTTAATAACTTAAAAATATGAATTCCTTTATGCAATTATAAACAATTTACATTTCACCTTTATAACTATTTTCTTTAATTCCAATTCATCAAGATTGAATTAAATCCCAATTCCTCAATTTTAATTTTCCATTTCATCTAGGTTTATTTCATTTCAAATTCACAATTTTAATTTTCCAAATACAAGTTCAAAACTTGTTTACTAAGTGAAGTTTATTCACTCCTTTTATATTCCCCTTATCTTATCTCAATTCACATTCATTTGAGATTAGATTTTTAAATTCACCATTCCATTTCATTATTTCTCATGGTGATTATAATTTCTATTTCTATTTTATAAGTTCACCAACTTATTTATTTTAAAAACTTATATTGCTCATTTTACTCCACCAACATTTTATAATCACAATTCTAAATTCCATATGTATATATATATATATATATCTGAATTCTTAAGGATAAAAATTCCCTTAATTTATTTCTTTGCAAACTTCAAATCCACAACCTCAAACTATAAGTATAATACTTAATAGCTTATGGGTATAATCCAATACTCAATGACCCACAATCTCAAAATCAACTTACCTTTCAATTTAATCCAAATCAATTTTATTTTAAGTCCAACTTATTTACTTATCCAAGTAAAATTCAAATTTCAATTTACTTCAATATATTTTATTCACCTTTAATTACTCAAATTAAATTTTAATTCCAAGATTTGAAATTTCTCATTTCCTTCTTATTAGCATTAGCTTCACTTAACAAATTCAATAGTTGATTCATTTCAACTTTACACATTATTTAATAAGAACTTTCCTAGAATTCAATTTAACCGGTTTTATCTCAAAACTATTTTGAAATATATCAAATATATATATACCCATTTGGTATATCAAATCAAATCTCCATGTTTTCCAAACCAATTTGGTTGTACCCAAAACAATTTGTTCATATCCCAAAACAAATTCTCATTTTTGAAATATCCAAAACAACTGTTATCCCCAACAAATCCAAACAATACCATAACCAATTACTAGGGAAGCAATCCATCACTTTAGAAACTCGAAAATGAATTCTAATGATGTGGCCAGCATCATCAGGATTATTTTCCAGCGACTGCAGTGAGTTCAATGCTTCTTACTTTCCCAAATTTATTTCAAAACAGTTGCCATTCAAAAATATTACCCAAAACAACATTCCATTATTGCCTTCAATACATTGGAAAACATTTCAAACTTCCCAGGATTTCAAATTTCCAAACTTTTATTTTCAATACATTTAAAATCCTTTCCAAAACTTCCGGGTTAAAATTCTGGTTTAACTCAAATTTTACTTTCACTTCTTTTTTACAACATATCTAATTAATTCTATTTGGTTATATCCATTTTAATATCTTATATCCTTATTAGCTTATCATTTCAAATTTTATCCAAATCCAAGATTCTTACTTAATTATGGTATTAACAACCAACAAACACCCAATATATAATAAGCTAGAAATCATTTCTTTTATATCAAAATAAATTTGTGGGTAAAATTATTTCATTTACCCACTTTTAAAATCAATACTATGTCGGTTTATCTTGTTTAAGAGTTTAGAAACCCCTATCGATACGGTTGTACTTCCCGCACCGACCAGAATTCATAAACACTCAACCGATAAGTCAACACAGTATAAAAACAATTTTATAAGCACTAACAAGTACGCTCTCATAGCTATTAATACACTCAACTCATTATAGAGTACTATCGACTCTATTAAATGAGTAATTACCCCACCAAAGCCTAGGTTGTCGCCAACCTAAGCTCTGATACCAAGTGTAACAGCCCGCAAATCCGTACCCCTTGAATCAACATTATTCTACCCTAATTGACTCAAGTGGAACAGAAATACGAACCATTGAGGTTAAAGAAAAAGAGATAGAAGAAGAAGAAACTAAACAATATCAGAATCTAACAGTCGCAGCGGAATAAAATATAATAGTAACTATAGAATTTTACACAAAATGAAATCTATATCTGTTTATATACAACATATCATCAGAGTAACTCATACATCAATCAACACATAACAGACATACCATACAACATAGCAGCGGATATATATAGGTACATATAATACGTCTCGGACTCCAGCTCCTCTCCTGCTCCATAGCAACCTATCCTGAACAAATAATACTCGGTCTGACCCGAGCATCATAATGAAATAACACCCGAGTCAGTCTGGAATACCAGCTGATAATAATGCACACAATTGATTATTAAAGTTTCAAAAATCCTTTGAAAACAAAAGCATCTCGTAAGACCACGCCACAAATAAACATGTCGGGTTTTTACCTTACGATAGCTAAAACTCTTTTCATAGAAATCCTCTGATATTATAATAGGGTCTATTTACAAATACTTATAAAATAGCCGAAATTGTTACATTATTAAATTCCAGCTACTAGCCACCGAAGTGGGTAATACAAACAAAACTCGTAAAAGGCACGTAGGGAAAATGGATTTCCAACAATGACTAGGCACTGGGGTACCACCTGTCACAGTACGTGGTCTAGATCACAGTACCGAGGACTACTCCCTTCGTCCCCTGCAACACAAGGCCGGAATCACCTATGGGCAATTCCGAATAAGATCACCCCGCGGTTGGGATCAGCAACCGCACCACTAAGCCGAAATAAAAAGGAACCTCTAGACAGGGATGACCTTACTCTCCAGTGGGGGCTACCCACGAAGCCTTGCTGCATATCCCCTGATTTTCAGTCATTCCCGGTTGATGAGGCTCGAGGCTAAATGATACCTTTAGCACATATCCCTTAAAATGCCCATCGTCCGCTGACGATGTCACGAAAGCATTCGTCCATACAAGTCCGTCCCGGGTTCGAACGGAACCGAAGGCACTATTCCTACTACATCCATTTTGGAAATATCCTCAGGATTAGTAGCGACTAGCCCTTGCACTTCACTGCTCCATCTTCGACTCCGAAACGTTTTATCGCACGAAAACGTACAAACCGGATCGAAGTGGTTTTCGAGAAATAAATCTCGATCCCGGTCTCTTCGAAACGATCAACGAAATTTGTCCAATATTGATAGTCGGTGATTTAACTATCAATTTATATTCATAAACATCCATAGCATCCATCACACAATAAATAATATTCCATACTATTTATTTACCTCAAATATCTTTAAAAGATATATTACCAAATTTCCAAATCTCATTTGAAAACATTCCCCAAAATTCCTCCTTTATAAGGTAAATCATTTACCATATATTCCCATTGGAAATATCCAAGTTCAAAACAGTTTAGATTTAAAACAGTTAAAAACATTTAAATTTAAAGTATACTTTAAATAGATAAATTTACTACTAATTATTTAATCAAAATATAATTCCAAAATATTTAAAGCAAAACTGTTTAAAAGATATAGCTTAATTTAAATTAAGGTTAAGTTATACTATATATTAAAATAAAGTGGTAAAAAGATTAACTCTTATTTCAATATACTTAGGTCAAAACTAGCTTTTAAAACAAATCCATTTGTAAACATAATTATTAAAATATTTATAAAATTTTACTATTGCTAATTTATAAAAAATCACTTTAAAATAATAATTTTTAAAACATTCTTTAAGACCAGTTTAAGATTTTAAAACTTCTTTTTATAAAATCAATTTAAAACTCGAACTTGGATTTTCCTTAGGAAATCTCATTTCTACTAAATCATCACAGAAATCCTTCTCACGATTTCTGTCCATTTATTAAATTAAGTTTTAAGGTTTTATAACATAAATTTATTTCCCAAAACTTCAACTAATAACATTTAAATTAATTATCATTCCAAATTTTAAAACTTCCAATTTACATTTTAAAATAGATTTCAGATTTTAATCCCTTTTAAATCCATTATTTAACAATACCTTTATTTCTCTAAATTCAATTTATCAAATATAATTAATTTTGGATTTATAATTTATCCAGTAATATTTCTATAGAAATTTATTTCAGTTTTCCATCCAAATAAGGTTTCAAATATTTATATTCTTTTAATTTCTTATTTAACCATTTCTCAATTTCTTTGAAACCCAATTTAATTTCTTTATAATTTAAACTACAATTTCTTTTATAATTAATATTCTGGGTTTATAGTTTAAACCACAATATCACAATGCAATTCAACTCCAAATTATCAATCACAATATATAAACAGGCATAATCATCCATATAAAAATATTACTACTTTGTGAGGAATCCCGTTGGATCCCTCCAACCTGTTTTCCCTGCATCCACAAATATTAGCACAACAGTATATATATCAATTCAATTTGATAATAACTAACATATTCAGCTAAACATCCAAACAAACAATCAATACTAGCTATCTACTTTACTAGTATCCAGATGTGAGTGAGAATAACTCACCCTGAGTTTCGGCGAGCGTTCGAAATTTAAATTAAACCGGACAGTGTCCGATTTAACCCAAATTTCTACTTGCCCGGATTGGTTCCGGATCTGTACCATCTCATAATACTCGTTCCTGCGATTCCGGCGCTACCAAATTCGTCCGAATCTGATTTCGTATGAAACAGTTATGATTTTATAAAGTTTCAATTTGAATTTAAAACAAAATTTTCATTTTAAATAAAAAAATTTTCCAATACCAGACGCACACGAAAACAGCCCGCCTCCTCCTCTAATCCATCGTCTCCCACGCAAGTTCCAGAACTTCAAACCCATCGTAAGAACTAGGGCTCAACATTGCCTCGACGAAACCCAACTAGAACACGATCAAACCCCGCTACCTCGAAGAGCAAGACGACTCTCACCCACGCCCAGATCGCGGCTACACTCGGCCGTCCCCAGGCGGCGCAGCAGCCCTTCAAACATGCGACGAACGCGAGGGGATAACGACCCCCTCGGAGCACAAAATACGATCACAACCGGTCGGTATATAGAGCTTAGCAAGCTCTTCAATTTTGTTGTTGAAGATATTGGACATTAATGCGTGAATTAGGAGATTTTAGGGAAACATAAGGTTCGTTTTCGGCCATTGAAAGAATAATAGCGGCGGCCTGATGAGGAGACTAGGGTTTGAACGTTATTAAGTTAATATATATATTTTAATATTATTTTATTCACAAATATCTCAATTTAATAACTATGCAAACGAACTCCACCTCTCACGTTCCGACAGGGTATCCTAGGGTTTTTCCGCGTTCCGGACACAATGGAACAGGTTTCGTAAGCTAATACGATCATATGCACGAGTTACGAAATTAAACGATCAATTTGAAATTAAATCGATTAAAACGATTTCGGTGCGTTTCGAGCTGCCGGGGTCAAACTACAACTCCGATTGCTACAAAAATTGAAATCCGGTAATAACTAACTATTACGGATCCAATGAAACTAGTTTCGTCGAATTCCGAGACTGTGCCCCGGAAGGCTATTTCAACTCGTCTATTAAATTAAGCGATTTTCGAAATTATCGAAATCACTCCAAATCTCTACCTTTAAAATTTTATTAATTTAACAATAATTCATATTGAATTTATAATCACATTAGAAATCATTCTGGCTCATTCTGGACTTAAATCGAATTAATTGCAATATTTAATAATATTAAATTCATTCCTAAATCAATATAAAATTCCAGTTAATAACTTATTACCTTTTAAATTCATCCAAAAATCCGATAATATCCATTATGTCCAATTGAACTTAAAAATACATTGGAAAACCATTTGTATAATTATTCACATCCAAATTCACCACTTATCTCAGATTTTGAATATTTTATTATTATTCTTTATTGTTCAAAATCGAATGGAATCACTATATTTTAAAATTATAGTTATTTTATTGATTGCATCCGATTTCTCCCATTTCAAAATCAATCAAGAACCCACATTAAACATTTAAAACGAATTAAATGTTCAAATTTAATAGCTTAAAAATACGGGATGTTACACCAAGTTCACTAGCAAATTCAACATCCAACTCCGAAATCAAAGTGAAGACATTGGATTCAAGCTTCTTGTGTTGAGATTGAAGTGGATTGATTCTTTCTTTGCTTTGGTCTTCATTTTCATTGATTTTTGGTGCAAAGGTGAGATTTTTATCTCACATTCTTGTCTATAACTATTTTGGACTGTTGGGAATGAATTCCCATCACTCTAGCATGTGCATTTGCATTTGGTTTGGATTGGATTGGCGAAAAACTCCAATTTTTAGTGTTTTTGGTGAAAAACTACAGTTAAGTCGCACTGCCTCGAAATGACGCCTCGGAATTAGGTCGTTTCCCCTAGGTCGTAGGTCGCATCGGCACCGTTAGGTTGCGTGACCTTAGGTCGTTCCTCTTTAGGTCGTATGACCTTGAGTTGTTCGCATGGTTTAAGCCTTTGAGTCGTTAGGTCGTAGGTCGCAAGGCCGTAGGTTGCGCAATCCCCTTAACTCGCTCGGCCTTATCGTTTTTGGGTCGCGAGTCTTGCTAGGTCGCTCCTTGTGTCATCTCGTTCGGCCTTTATCTCGTTGGGTCGTTCCCCTTTTAGGTCGCGTGGCACCATAAGTCGCATGACCTCAACCCCGTTAGGTCGCATGACCTTTAACCCGTTAGGTCGCATGACCATTAACCCGTTAGGTCGTGCTTGCACTTTAGGTCGTTGCTCGGCCTTTCCTCATAGGTCGCTCGGCCTTTGTTCCATTAGGTCACGTACCCCCTTAGGTCGCTAGACCACTAGGTCGCGTACCCCCTTAAGTCGCTCGACCACTAGGTCGCGTACCCCCTTAAGTCGCTTGACCTCTAGGTCGTGAACACCTCTAGGTCACTCGACCCCTTAAACTCGTAGGTCGCTCGGCCCCTTACAACCTTAGGCCGTTCTATTTAGGTCGCTCGACCGTGCTAATGATAGGTCGTGAGCTTCTTAAGTCGCTCGATCCTATCCTCCCTTAGGTCTTCACTAGGTCGTACCGTTTTGGACGGGACGCTGCCCCCTGGACCCCCATGACCTGACCGGGTAGGTCGAACCCTGTAGCGGGGACGTTGCCCCCGCACCCCCACCTTTGGGGTTTCCACCCCCCTAGACCCCCCCCCTCCGTAGGGGATCTTATCTGAAAAACATTCAACAGAACTGGCTTTGTTGAGATGCTGAGTTGACCATTCTTCGAGACAAACTATCTTTGGCTTCTCGGTCGATTTTATGGTATCACGGCCTTGCTAAGAAGGCGGGATAACAACTTAGAAATATGAAGGTTTCAATACTAGTAGTAAATATCAAAACTCTTTCAACAAAATGATTTCAACTCAATTTTCAATAATAAAGCTCTTTTCTTAAAACGTTTTCTAATCTACTAGTATATACAAACCTTTACCTCACTCGGATGAGAAATCTAATTAAATGGCTTAGTAAAAAAAGTGGTATGAAACGCTTGCATTCACTTCGGCGGTTAATTCTTGAACTTGTTCGATTGAACCTCTTGTGACAATTTTCTAGTGAAGATTTACAGTTTGTTCGTAAATATTTAAGTTAAGCAAGTGGTTATGGGACACGAAGATAAACTTTTATATTTACTAGCTTAGTGTAATTGACACTTCTCGTTGATCATGATGATTATTTTATGATTTAGACTAGTAATTGTGCGATGTCTCTTTGTTTGCAAGGTTAGACTAGACCTCATGGGTGTGATTCCGACTCACACATATCTCTTTGTCCGCAAGGTTAGTCAAGACATCATTTGTGTGATTGCACACACACATACGTTTTTGTTGCGAGGTTAGGCTAGACACCATTTGTATGATTCCACTCACACATACCTTTTTGCTTTTGGTTAGCCTAGACCTCATTCGGGTGATTCCGACTCACCCATATGGGGTAGCTCCCCATGGTCTTCGGACCGTCATGTGATAGGCCTCTTTCCCTTTTTCTGTGATTTTTGGATTTCTTGTGTTGATTTCTGGAATTTATGTCATTGACTTGTTATGAGTACAAGTTTAGGGTATGATGCCCTCTTTGGATCTTTGAGAAGATTCTTGTGATATTGATTTATCTCTTATTGATTGATCTTCTGTTGATCATCATTTGCATACTTATAATAGTATGTTATTATGGATATTTTATGTTTATGCCATATCTTTCATTTTATATCATGCCATCTGATATTTATAGCTAGACTGATCCGTCTATTATTTTTGAAATAATACTCGGGTCAGATCGAGATGTTACAGGTGCTTCTGCTTGACTTCTTCCCGGGATTTGCTACTCTGACTTTTGGCTAACTATTTAGATTAGCAGTTTTTTTGTATACACTTGAGATATAGACTCATAGTTGTATTCTTTTGTATAGCACGTGTTGCTATTCTTTTGTATTATTGTGGATCTTTTTGACCACTACTCTGATGTACACTTTCATGTGTTAGTTATATATTCATATATTCTTCCGCCTTTGTGATATGGATGTTTGTGACTGATTTGTGTTATGCTTATTTCTATGTTTGTTTCCGAAGATTATTTATAGCCACCGTGTGATAAGCAATCACATGGATGGTCGCTCCTCAATAGCCTTATTCTCCGTGCTAGTTGACAGCACTACACCGTAGTGTTATTGGCTAGCGTGGGTATAGAGGTGGGGCGTCACAGTTACTCTGCCTTTTCAGATTTGAACGTGCAGTTGGTGGCATTGAAAGTTGCTTTAATTATCCACTGAATTATCGTGACCATCCCACTACTCTATATTTATTCATGTATGTTTTATCTTCGCTTAAATTTCTCTATCCATTCCTTTTTCCATTTTAATATCCTTTCCTTTCCATACTCACGTGCTTTCCAATCAAGCAATAAATTGTTTAAATATCCACCTTATCAACTTGACCATTGTTATTGCGTCACACCAGTATATAATTCAAATCTATCATTATTATACAGTTTCTTCTTTAATAAATTATATGTAACAGTATATCATAAATGGACAGCTCATTCTCCACCCATTCATTTCTCCTATTCAATTAATAATAGAATATAAAGTTATATATTTGGTATACAATTCAAACAACCTTTACCATTCATACCTCCTAAATTCTAACGATTGACCCCTCTATTTCCATGGTTCCAATTTTAGTTGCTGGATTACTCATTCCTACCGTTCAACAATATTAAATATTTATAACTTGTAGTCTCTGAGCCTATTTAGCTTCATTTTTTCTTCCTCTCTGTTGCTTCTTGAAAAAAAAAGAGAGATTTTTCTCATTGCAATGCTAAAACACATATGGTGGAAAAATGAAAAAGGACCAGTTCTCCTTCCTATAGCTTCGTCAAGCCTCCGCCACCATAGCTCGAACCACCTGTCAAGAGCCACAACCCACTCCATGCCTCCTCCCCTCGTCATCCATATTTTTATAAACGGTATGCGTATCATACTACAATATATGTTTCGTTTTTAAATGTTTACATATAGCATAAATATGTACTAGTACTATATATATTCTATTTTGTTTAATGGATATGTTATACAAGCTGTGTTTTCTATTGTCTAATGGATTTCGAAACTTATAATAAATATTATTGCATTAGTAGTTGTTTTCAACTTCCTACAACACTTTGTTTTTTATTATAAATTTTAGCTTGTTGCAATTCTCTTTTCATCTATATTATTGTATTATATTATCTAATATATACATTTTATCTAGTTATATATATTATACTATAAGGTGTGTATATATATAAGTTTCCATAACCCTTTATAATATGTAGCTATGTATATAAGATTAGACCTGTTATATATGAAAGCATTGCTTATCGCAATTACAAATAAGACGAAGATAACGTACTAAATTAACTTTTAGCAAATTGAACGTTACTGTCGTTATTAAGAAACCAACGTATTGTGTCATTTGATTATTTGGGTACTAATAATACGTTACTTTATTCATTCCATCAATTAATTTCACACCACGTTATTTTAAATAAATTGCTACTCTTCAACTGAAATTTATCCAAAAATTTAATAAAAATGATCCGATGGTGTATTAGCCTTCAGGACTAATCCCTGAATTCCAAACGTTGGATCCACTTTGCATTCTGTTTTTTTTTCTCTTTTTCTATAAAACATATATAAAGTATAAAGTTTATATTCGTTTTCTGATGTTAGTTGAAATGTAAATATTGATTTTTAAATAGTATATCTATATTTATAAGCTAATTTTGTTGTTCGTATATAAATGGTATTGTATGTGCATTTTTATGAAATAGCTCCCAATGTATGTTATTTTGTAAAACAATTCATTTGTTGTGTCGACTAAATATATGTTACATTTGGTTTATATAAATATATTATAACTGATGTTGACTTCTTTCATTATAATCTTTCTTACAGCTAAAATATGTCAGTATTGTAACCTAGCACATGATTAATATTATTCTGTTTATATAAGTATTTATTTCAAATTTCATATTGTATATATGCTTGATTCTGATTTATGTGTTTTAAATAAAAATAACAATGATTTTGAAAAATATAAATACATATATATTTAATAAATTTAATATGTGTTCAATTTAGAATATGACTTTATATATATAGTTATATATAGTTATATATATGAGTCCACTCATACCATTATCTTCGCCGATCCCGTTCTGACTTGTTCCATCAATTCTTGTTATCAGCTTTGATCGTTGAATTCGTGCCGATTTTGCTTTGCTTCGATTCATAATTCAAAATTTCAGTGTCTGTAGTAGTATGCATATCCGTGTCATCTTCTGTATTCTCTAGGCTCGAGAGGTGAGCAATCACTCACGATTAGTATTCTTTTGTGCATTAAATTTGATTTCAATTGAAATGACAATTGAAATATGCTGCTGTATTTATTTAAATTTGTTATATATGCTATTATCTATAACTGATCAGTTATGGGATATGACGCCATATCCTATTGTTTATATTTATTTGATGAAATATGCCTGTTGTTATTATTATTTTCATATCTGTTATCACTTTGCAAGTTCCCTGTTAGTATAGAAATCATTATGGGTTGAAATGATACATACCCGAACGGACTTTAGAATAGGAGAAAATCGTTATGGGTTGAAATGATAAACCCAAGCGATTTTCAATTAATTGAATTTGGGATTACGGGTTGAAATGATATCCACCCGTATATATGTAGTGTACGGGTTGAAATGATAAATATCTGTAGCACTTGACTATATGATAGGAAATATACACAGACACCGTTGGTCCATATAAATATTTTGAAAATAAATTTCTACAGTTGAGAGGAAATATGTAGGATTTAATAAATATTGGTTCTTAAATATTATATATAAATGGAAATTTTATATATAGATTTAATAATAATATTATTGAGATTGATTTAATCCATATAATATGTTTGAGTATTATTTAAGATTTGTATTTCAAAATTTACCGTTGTAAAAGTTGAATAATTAAGATTGTGAGATAAACTTGGGTGTACTAAAAATGGAATTTAAATAAGGATTTATTTAATTAAATCGATTTGAAATTATTGAATTGAAAATTTAAAGGTATGATTTCGTAACTGGATTTTTGATTTAACGGATTTAATGAATATTTCGCGTTTAATAAAATTAAAGAAAATATTGAGAAAAACGTAATTTAAGGTTACTTAAACGATATTGAATCAAATAAGGGAGTATTTCAAGACTAAATAATAATGAGGTTAAATCGAGATCTATATGAAACTGTCATACAGAACATTTAAATATTAAAGCCTTGAACTATATTGGAATTTAAATGGTTTATGTTGAGATTCAGATCTGTATTTGAAATCAACGTAGTTGAATTTGTTATTTAGCAACTAAATTGAATTAAAATGAAAATTTAGGTTGAACTAAATTTGAATTTATTATTTAGAAAACTAAATTGAATGAAAATTTAGATGAAACGTTGAATACTTAAAGTTTTGAAATATATGGAAATATAAAGGGGTATTTGTGATTATAAATCCGAATGTGAGATCGATAAAATTTAGGTGGTTATTTTAGAAATTAAGTTGAATTTAAATTGATAAATTGAGATTGAATTTAATTTGAATGGGAAGGTCGGGTTGATGTTGGAACGATTTGTTAAGTTAAGGAAATTGAAAATACTTTACTGTGTAAATTATTTAATATATATAAATACTATTTTGGGAAATATAGAGATATTTGAAGTAAAAATGAGATTTGGTTTTGAAGTATAAATTAAGCTGAAATGACCACGGTGTTATAGGGTATATTTCTACCTTGTAGAAAGTTCCATGTACCCTTAGAGGATGGTTATCCCAAACATCCTTTAAGTGAATTGTATTTCAGTCGATATTTCACTTGAGTTGGATTTATTGATATAAGAATGTTAATCCTGACTCGAGTGTTTTATGTTTTTCTTTACGCTCGGGTCAGACTGAGTGATACAACATTTGAGACTCACCTTTGGAGTTTGGAGCTTCATTTGGAAATCCAACCATCGATTCAGATTCCAGCATTTCCAGTTGATTGGTTCAGAGAAGTCATCTGTTGCATTGGAGACTTCACTCCATTTGAACTATTCGGTTGTATTTTTCTAACTCCGATGTATATAATAGCTTCATGAACTACTATTCTTTATCTATTCCGCTGCATTATATTACTCTGTGATCTGTGATTGATTTATTTACTGAATATTTTAAGTTTTTCCAAATTTTAATTAACAATTTGGTATTTTGAATTATTCAAGTCGGATATGTATGGTTTTATTATCGATTTGAATGGTCCAAAATAGCGGGTCGTTACAAAACATATCTTCAATTTTTTTTGAAAAATTTAAAAACACAATTTTTTACTTATTCTTAAAGTCAAGGAACACAATTAGAACTCCTCGAGATATTCCCAGAATACGTGATCCTCAAGATTGACGGAATAGACTGGAGTGTTCATTATTTTGAATGGGTGACGAACCACTCACAAGACTCATAACGAGCTAGTGCAGAATGCGGTAAGAGTAACGCTATCCTCCGTGACTCGTAGCTATGAAAAATCGATGTAGGGTCAAGTTGTAGAACAACCCTAGCACCATTTAATAGATTAAAAAGAGAGAAATGAGATATAAAAGCAAGGGTAAATATCTTCTCGATTGAGGAGAAGTACCATTAAAAAAAAATCATTACTTCGAGTGAAGTAATTCCACAAAGTATATCAACAATTGAGTATCCATAGAGGATATCTCAAAAGGTGTAAGAACAGCAATATCAATAAATTCAATGAATTGTCTCATTTCCCCCAGTGGACAACCTCGTGCGAGGATGACCGAAAGGCTGAGAATCGGGAATGAAGTCAACATTCGATTGCCCAACTGGGTGTTATGCCCGAAACAGACTTAGAAAAATCAACAAAGTCACAATGACTGGAATTCGAGTCATATGATGAACATCTCGCAACTCAAGTGTGGATACAGAGATGTCGGAATCATCATTAACATTCTGAAGGACAAGAAGCAACAAATCAGTCGAACAAGGATGCATAATATAGGATTCTTCGAATAACATAACATGGCTTGATAATACGCAAGCTAACCCATCTCAAATCATACCAAACTCTAAACAGAAAATGGCATGCTGATTCGCATGAAAAGATAAGTTACAAGGAATAATTCCAAAATCCCCAAAACATCATATAAAAATGGCGGACCCCCTCAATAGGATTTTTAATCCTCAAAGAAATCACGAGATAAGAACATCAAAAAGCATCAATAAATTCCTCTGATACGGATGAGTGTCAAGCACCCGCATCAAAGAGGACTCGAATAAAACAATCACGATTAGAATTGCTCCAAAGGTATGATGTCATCAATTCTATTTTTGGAATACTACGGAATAAAAATATTCCTAGACGTATCCCAAACTTCAATCTCAAAGGACATGATAAGATAAAGGGCACGATGATTAAGGAATTTGTAACACTCGTATTATACTTGGATGTACCATGATATATGTTTCTGTTTTGTGTTTATCATATTTTGTTCTGAATTCATCTCTGATACCAACTTGTGACGCCACACCCCAAGACCCACATTAACAAAGAGTATTATGGGGTAATACTATCTACTAATATGGAGAATAGGGCAGGTGAGGAGCGACCATCTATAGTCTTGTCTTAAATATCTATTGAATACGTCGATTATTGCTCTATATTCTTTATTTACTAACTCAAATGGATCGATATATCCAATAAATGATTAATACAAAACTACAGGTGGTTATTGGATCTATCAGAACAAAATATAACAACTTATATGGTAAACACATCACAAAACAGTAGATAATCACATATATATACATGTACATATACATCACAAAGTATACAAAATGATACATTATATATGTGATATTATGACCATAATACAAGCACAAGTCAAAAGAATGTACATATCAGAGTAGCTATAAAAGGACTACTCAAAAACTATATCAAAATGGATATAGCAGTGAAGAGTCCATGCAGAAGCAAAATAGGCTAAGTCCAAAGGTACCTAACCTGAAACACCTCGGTCTGACCCAAGTATAAAATACACAGGTCAGTCTAGCCAAACATATCAGTTTAAGATGATAAGAAGTAATAAATACATATGAATAAGGGTAATGTTCTTCTTAAACAAGAAGGAACAATACTGAGTATAAGCATGAGTATAAGTATGGTATGGTTACTTTAAGTGTTGAGATGATATCACTTACACAAACATACAATCTCGAAAGAGATAAAACAACCCGTAAAATGCTAAATATAGCAAATCTCATATCATTGGCATATCACAAATCATGAATAGTGGTTTGGGGAAAATATAACTCCTAAAAAGGAGAAATCTCAAAACCCGCCATTTCGGCAAACACAAAGAAATCTCAAAAAAATCAGCATCTCAAAAATACGCCACAAGGCAATCAAATATAGCTCTCCCACGTAGGAGAACATAGTCTCAAATAAATGCCAAAAGGCAATGTCATGTAATAATGCCAATAGGCAAATCTCAAAAATAATGCCAAATGGCAAATCTCAAAAAAGGCCAGTGTTGGCAACTCAAATTCCCATAAGTTAATAGCTATATTTATATGTATATGTGTGTGTATATATATAATGGCTCGAATGGACAACCATGAAAAAGGCGACACACTCTAGAAATCAATGAAAACATCTCAAAATTTGCACGTACTTTTGGTTGGAGCCTGCCAAGTACTGATCTCAAATATTGTACCACGCTTGTAACAACCTGGAATTTTCGATCTCGAAAATTCCAAATAGTTAGTAAAAGAAGAAAAGAGAAAGAAGAAGAGAAAGGAACAAGTCACAGAAACCTTACATTCGCAGCAGAACAAAATATAATATCACATAAATAACAGTTTACAAAAGAAGAGCTGTATCAGTACACTTACATTTTTATACATCATAGTTACAACCAATACACAACACTAGACAGTTTAAACAAACATGTCCTAGATAAACTATAACATATACAGCGGGATACGCTTCATACGTTCCTGCCATCCAACGCTCCTCTTGAGCTCCAAAACGTGCTTACCTGAAAACCTATAATACTCGGCCTGACCCGAGCATTACATCAATGTAACACCCGGGTCAGACTGGAAACCAGCGTAAGTAACTCATCTAACATAAAAAACCAATGCATAGAACTCATTCAAAACCCGGGTGACTTATATCAATTTACAACTTCGCAAGTTGTTATAGACATCACTTATTTCATACATCAATTTCTCAGGGTCAAAACTTAGATTAAATGGTCCAATTCACTTAAGCCATTCCATTCCACTTTATTGATTTCACATATCAATCTATAAAGAATCGAAGTGGTTTCGGGTATTTACTAATACCCGACCCCTGTCTCTTCGAATCAAATGTCATCCCCAGTCCAAGTTACTTAAGTGGAAACAAATTAATTCATATTAGAGTAACATATTTACATAGCAATTCTATTACCTATAGGTAATTCATATCATTATAGTTTAACCACCATATCATCTCACATAGCATCACAAGTCACATTTCACATATATCAATAACCCAAGGTATTCAATATCATTCAATCATCCATACACAAGATTAGTCAAACCATTTCTAACTAATTTAAATAAATTAAATTAATTATTTCCATCATTACACATCCTTCTCACTTAACCATTAAATAATTCAATCCAATTAATTAATCATTTCTTAACTATCCCTTTTAATTAATCTTCTTTAATTAATTATTATTAATTCATTATTCACCCTTTAATCACTTCCAGTAATTAGTTTTTCTTTTAATTTATTGCTTTTAACAAGTAACCTTTAGATACATTAAATAACTCAATTAATCTCCTTTAGTAATTAACTATTCCCTAATCACTAGTTACTGATCTCATTAACTACTCATTAATTTCTTATACTAAGAAATTATCCTTTAATCAATCGTTAATTAATTATACCAATTAATTTTATTAAGTGATTTTTTTTATTAATTTACTAGTTAATTACCCTAAATTAATCACAACTTTAATTAATTTTAAAGATAAATTCTTTATCTTTCTTAAATTTTTAATCACATCATTAAACTTCCATTTGAAAACATTTTGTAAATTTATTATATAATTGGAATATATAATTTTCTTTAAACCAAAACGATTTGAACATTAAATTTTAAAACTTAATTAAACATTCCTTTTAAACTTATCCACTTAGAAATATATTTTTTAAAACTCAGTTAAACATCCCCTTTAAACATATTTATTTTAAACACACTTTTAACTTGTTTAAACATTTTTCCTTTGAAACAAATTATTTAAACTTAAAATCTATAAAACTTATTTTCTTAAATATAAGTTAAAACTTGGTTTAAACATTTTTCTCCTGAAAACACATTATTTAATAACCTTAAAAGCCTTCTAAAACTTTAAAACTTGTTTACAACCAATTTGCTTTTAACTTAGATTTAAAATTTACTTCTTATTTTATAAACTTGAATATGTTTTCATTTTATCATTAAAACTAGGCTCGACTAAACCCAACCCGAGCCTACCCTTATGTTTCCCATTGTCCTTCCCCGAGCACTCATGATCCACCCACCTACTCGATTCACGCACGCGATCACTCGGGTACAACTCCAGGCTCCTTCTTGTCTTCCCCAACCTTAAAACCCACAGCCCAAACGAACACACAAACATGCACGTACACGTGCATAGGAACTCCAGCCACTACCGACCGACGTCGCGACCTTCCTCGAGTCATCGACCATCTCGCCATACCTCACATGAAACTAGATCGTCAAAATCAACATCAAATCGAAATCGAGACATTCAATCGAAACTGGAACGAAACCCATGACTAAAACCACTTCGCCGCCGACGAATTCGATCACCAGAGTCCACATCCTTCCGGCCATTGCTGCGCCATGACCTCCAACAACATTTCCTCGCATGCGTACGCCTCTGGTGTACCACCGTCACCGCATTCACCTCGAAAACACAGACGAATCAAACCCATAGCAAAACCCTACTTCACATCCGACTCAGCGCCACGTTCATCAATAAATATGACGACCATTTTTCCTGTAATCATCACCCTTCCAGCAACCTTCACCCTCAAGCTCCATGAGCCTTAACATGCCGATCGTTAGAAATTGGAAAATACCCAATTTCTGATCATCATCGAAATGCTCACTCAATCCCAAACTATAAATCGTGATTTTAAAAAAAATATCAAATTTTGTAAAGAGGATTCGGACTATATATGTGAATTAACAAATCAATGTAGTTGATTTTTAAAAAAACTTAAGTTCCTCTATTCTTTATATTTTTCCAGGCAATATCTTTATTTATTAAACTTAAAAATAATTTTAAATCTTAGTTTAACCTTAAACAAAGATATTTTGTTAAAATACCCTAGCCTAACAAAAATTAGAATAAGAGAAATTGAAACTTTTCTTAAATTTGTACCTTGTACTTTTTAAACAGAGGTGAACTTTGATGTATCAACACCACCACACAGATTTACAATCAAATATATTCAGCAACAACATGCAAACAAATTTCATCAAGCTACTAACTTATATTCATGCATCCAGATTAAATTAAATGAGTAGAGTTAACACACCATTCTGGAAAAATCAAAGAAACCTGGGTCTTCTCTGGAAATTTGAACTGCTTCTTGTTCTTGTTTCGAAACTGCTGCTTTTAACTGAGTTGATCATTTGTTTTACTTCAATTTTCCCCGTTCTTGCTTTAAACTAAGATGGATTTGATCATCCAGGTTGAAACTATAGCTTCTCATCTTTGCTTGATTATCTTGCTTCAGGTTGCATTATGAAGATGTTACAGGCTTTGCTTTCAATTTTAGAAAATGATTACAAGATTTTGATTTTTGAACTTGAGAGATATACGCAGTTTTTTAATTCTAGAAAGTGATTTACAGTTTTTCAGTTTTGATCTGAGATTTACTTTACAAGATTTAATTTGTTTTCTTTGTTTAGAAATGAGATTAGAAAAAGAAATAGAAATGGAAGATGTATGTTTATATAAACTAATTTAAGATTTTATAAAAATTTAGAAAAGAAAAATACAAGGAATGACACTTGTTATTTAACACACTCAATCACTTAACACATGTTAACATTAAGCTTTCATAATTAACACTTTTCCTTAAGGAGGTTTATAAATTAACACATGTATATATATTCATTTTAAATGATAATATAAACTTTTGTATTTGTTACTATTTAAATAAACACTTTCATAATTTATATAAATAACTTCTTTAAGGAAAAACAATACAAAACAAATTTATATTTTAATGAAAACTTTATTCATATATTTTTTTATATCTAAATTATTTCAAAATAATTATCCTTTAAATCCAATGTAAATCCAAATATTAAAATTGAATTCAAATTTTAAAACTCCAATTGAAAATCAACTTAAACACATATATTAATTTAAACAAACACATTATTAAATTTGAAAATAATAAGTTTACTTAAAGATCTGTTTATAAAACAACCAAATTAAATTTGTAAAGATAATCGTTCTATTTTTTAAAAAATATCTATTTAAAATAATCGCATTCAAATTGCCTGAAATTCCGGGTTATCACAATCTTCCCCTTTTTGAATCTTTTCGTCCTTGAAAAGGTACGAAGCCAAATAAATTTAAAAATATTTTTTAAAATATTATAGAATAGTTTTATAAAGATACTTTTATAACTTGATGTTTTAACAAGTTCATCCTCGTTCTCACAGAAATTCGATCATATGTTGATCAGGCGTAGGATCGAAAATCTACAAGTACTTGGTAAACCCGTTTTCAACTCCCAGTGAAAATACTTGGAAAATAATTTATTTGAAAATATTGAAAATATCTTTTGAAAATAGAGAGAATATCTTTTGGTGAGAATGCTCTGGAAATCATCACCCCTATCCATGGTCGCAGTTACATCCTACGTTGCAATCACTGCAAAAGTCCATGTAACTGTAGGCACTCCACGCCCCTCGATTACGCCATAGAACCCACAACATATCACAGTTACATTCCAGGGTTACGTTGCCATCGCAGCAAAAGTCCATGTAACTGTAGACATCAGCGCCCTCAATTTTCGTTGTCAAAAATGAAACTTCTCCACTCCTACATAGGTCGCAGTCTACCGATATAAAATCAAACGCAGACTGTTGGCTTTCAACGGCACACACAACTTTTGCTATGTTACTATATGTCGCAGTCTACAGATATAAAATCAAACGTAGACTGTTGGCTCCCAGCGGCACACACGACTTTCGCTATGGTCTACGGTAGATCGCAGTGACATCGAGTTACACTGTCGTCACAGCATAACCCAAATGCCTCTGTAGGCATCAGCTCCCCTCGACTTTCGCTACATACTACTCATAATCCTCAGGAACTAGTTTTGTCCGGACTCCTCACAGGATCAACTTTAGAACATCCCTTAGGGTTCAAGGCAGTACCACCCGGTGACACTCCTAAGAAGTTCATTTCAAGGGAGCACCTTTTTCCCGGAGCCATTTTCAAAACACTTTATACTATACATATATAGTATCTTACAAATCATACACCTAGTATGAATCCCATATAAATCTCCTTTCTCAAAATTTATTATCCCAAAATCGATAATTCTCAACTAGGCTTTTCAAATTTCCAAAAATGATTTTTCTCCAAATATCAAAAGCCTTTCCAAATCCAAAGGTTCCCAAAACCTTTTTCAAAATCATTCTCACGATATCCTTTACATACATACATACATACATATATATATATATATATATATTTGAAAAATCTTTGGATTACTTCAAACTTGTATAAATTCCCTTTTTATACTTCAAACCTTCAAAAATCCTTTCCTTCCGGCAAAAAAAATTCAAAATGGGGAGATTTATCTTACGTAACAAAGATATATATAACTTTGTTTATTCTAAATCAAATATTCGAATTTGAATACTCTATAAAGTCACTTACCAAATTACTTACCTCCATAAAGTAAATTTCTATTATAGAAATATCCAATTTCCGTTTTACTTCACCACATATTTCAAAATATACCTTTCATTTCAAAAACCATTTCACTATTATTATCCACGAATTCCAGTGAAAATTTCATTAAAACCCGTACGATGCATACATATCATTCGTACGCTATGTCAATCTAATCGCTCACTCGATCATAAAATTTCACTTCCAAACTAGTATCACCCGACTTCCTAGTGCGGACTCAGATCTAGTTTCTTGATCAGAAACTGTCGTTCTCCTTGCATAGCCATAACTATGATAGAGAATATCCAAAACCAATCAACAATCCATATCCAGGTTCGCCGTCGAAAATCGAGTGAGAAATCCCAACTCGGATCGATAAACTATCTCGAAATTCTGTGCTCGAATCCAGATCAAATCACTATGCGATCAGAATAATATACCTACATCCTACGTATTTATCTTTATTGATTTATTAATCAAATCAATTCCCTTTCTAATCACACTCACTTAAATTTCATTCACTTATACACAATTGCATCAATCCCATTTGGATTATCACTTAAATTCTTTTCTCAAGTGATAACAAATCATAAAAAGTTTGAACTCTGTCCAGCTTAAATTTAGAAAATAGCGTAAAAGTTTAAATAGATAAATAGTAGAAAAATAATTATTAGTTTGTAAAATAACCGTAAAATAGTTAAATAGCTGGAAAATAGTCATATAGTTATAGAAATTTTAGATAATTGCAAAATAGTTGTAAAATAGTAATTAGTTAAAAAGTAGTTGAAAAACAGTATTTAGTTTATAAAACAGTTGATTTTTTTTATATAGTTCCAAAAATAATTGTAAAATAAGTGTAAGCTAATTTGGCTTTAAAAAGAAAGGTTGTATATAGTAAATAGCTTGGAAAATAGATTTAAAACAGTTTATGATAAGGTAACTTATTTTGAAAATAGTCCAGAGCCAAACTGTTCAAATCCCAATTTCCATTCTCATCAATTCAATTTAAATTTCCACTTCCATTTAAATTGACTCATTTAAATTAACTCAATTCCAATTTAAATAACCTCAATTTCCATTGAAATTGATTTAACCCCAATTCAAGTTGAATTAATTCTCAGTTTCTTTCCAATTTCAAATCAAATTCCAGTTGAAATTTAAACCTATTCAACTTTAATCCCAATTCCAAATTATTCAAATCAATTTGCACTAATTTCAAATTGAACCCATTTCAATTTGAAATTTCCAGTTTGAATTAATCCCAATTCCCATTTGAACTTGAACTCATTCAACTTCAATTTCATTTGAAATTAATCCAATTCAAATTTTCCATTTGAATTTTTAAACTTATCCATTTTCAATCACAATTTCAATTAATTCAAATCAAATTCAATTTGAACTAATTCAATTCAAATTTCAAATTTAAACCATTTAATTCTGAATCCAAATTCCATTTTATCTTAATAATGGATACATTACCATACCCCATTTCTTCAGACAAATCCAATTCACAGTTTAAAGATTATTAATAATAATAGGGTAATATTATCCAATTATTTTAAAACATCCATCCATTTTCAATTTCCAGATCTCAACCCATTTTGAGATCACACAAACTCCTAATTGAAATTAACCATTTAACTTCCCAAGTTAAATCCTAATTTCATCTTGAAATTTCCAAATCAAATTGTTCATTCAAACTTATTTAACTTCCTCCGAGTTAAATTCAGTTAATCCCGTTAACCTTACTCAAATTTGAATTATCCATTTCAAATTTCAAAATTCTTTCCCACTTATAAGTTCAAAAACTTATTACTTTTGTGTTTTCACATCATAGTCCAAGTAAAATTCAAAACTCAACCTTAGAGTTTATTTTAAATCACCTTTGATATTATGTATATCCCTCATCTAAACATATTTATTTCCTTTACACACCAAGTTATCCTTAAATTTTAGACCACCATTGGGTTTTTTTTATAATTCAAAACAAATTTCTTCAAATTTCCAAACAACTCTTGTTTGAAATAGGACCCTTCATTCAAATATATTAAATAATGTTATTTATTATTTCCACGTTACTTTGAAACAATTTTCAAATTTTTGGATCTAGATTTAAAACTTCACAATTTAGATCATCTTCAGTCCCAATTCATAAGTCATACTCACCAAAATGTTTTACTTCCCTAAAACATTTCATTTATTAAATACAATCACCATTTATGATAATAACCAAGTTTATCATATCTTATTCTGAAACTCTTCCCGCAAATTCAAGATTTTAATTTGAGTTTGAATCCATTTCAAACTTATCTTTATCTAATTTCAATTTGGTTGTATTTCTATTACCACTTAATTTAATTCCAATAATTTAACAACCAATTACATTAATATTTATTAGAAAGAAATATTGCTTTATATATCAAAATATATTCTTTTATAAAATCATTTAAAATCTTTATATAAGAAAATAACAAGTACACTCTCATACACACACACACACACACACATATACTCAACTCGTTTTAGGTTACCATTGACACTATTTTTAATGAGTAATCCCACCAGAGCTGTGATGACCCAGAATTTTCAACAATCCAAATTGGAATTATTAATTGATTTTAAATATTTAAAAGTTAGTTTTAACTTGAATTTTAAAATATCAATATTTACTTGTTAATTAAATTATTGAATTATATAGTTTAACTATTGAATCATATAATTTGAAATTGGGTAAAACGTTGAATCTAGAGTTTTAAGCCTGTTAGAAATAATTTGAAGGTTTATAAAATTTATATTGATAGCCCTGAAGACAGTGAAAGTGTTGAAATTGAGTTTGGAAGTGTTTTGTTCAGTTTTAAAAATATATCATTTAAATTAAATTTAAAAATAGCCTTCCGAGGCACAGTCTCGGAATTCGACGAAACCAGTTCCATCGAATCCGTAATAGATAATTATTATCGGATTTCAATTTTCGTAGCAATCAGAGTTGTCGTTTGACCCTGGCAGCTCAAAACACTTAGAACTATTCTAATCGATTTATTTTAAAACTGATCGTTTTATTCTGTAACTCGTGTATACGATCGACTTAGGTTCTGATCACGTTTCATCATGTTCGGGACACGAGTAGAATCTTATCATTGCCTAACGGCATTTCTTAATAGGGATTTGAATTTTTTTATGGAAGTTATTGCGACGTTGTGAAGATATAGCAATATTTAAAGGAATAAGGTCATAGATATTTTCATTTTATCGTACCCAAGAAGCCGCTTACCCCCTATATCTATTTTCTTACATAAGATACCGCGTATGTTCACTTTCTCCCCCATCTTCAGTTCGTCCAAAAACCCTTCCTATCGAAATCAACTTCAGTAATAAAAAAATTAATTACGGGATGACTCGCGAGTTGGCTCGCGATTGAATGGCGTGCGCATTGGAGCGGTTGGAGATTGTAGTAGGGTTCGATTTGGGGGATTCTCTGTGAGGCCGAGTCACGATCGACATCGCAAGAAGCTCGAACTCGAGCTCGAGGCAGTGACGCTCCCAATCTCGAGTCGCTCTTGCCGAAGCACTCGATCGACATTAGGGGGTTTGCTTCTAGGGTTTGTGTCGCGAAGGGATAACAAGCTCGGCGACGGTGGTGAGTTTAAACACTTATTTACCTATCGTATTTGATTTCTGAGTTAATGATTTTTGATTTTGTACTCGTTTTGAGTTGTGAAGCAAATTAAAAAAAAATGAATGATGATACTGTTATTACAGAAAAGAAATTTTTCTTAAATGTTGTATATGTATATTAAATTAGATTTTTAGGAAGCTATAAATTAATTTTAGTTTATGGAATTTCAAAAGAAAGGGGGATGGTTACTATTTTGGGAAAAAAAATCTTATTCGAATAAGATATTTGGTGAATCAAATTCAATAAACTGTTTCAATTAACTCGTTAAATTTTCTGGACTAAAATATACGTTAAGGTGATTTTTAATTTAAGAATTTAAGTCAACTCATAACATAGATTAAATAAGTGAATGATAATGAATTATTGATTTAAATTTCAGGTGTTATTTAATGTATATGATATTTATACGAGGTCTTAACTGAGAAGACAAAATCGAATTGGAATGGATTGCAAACAACAAAATCAAAAGTGAGTAAATCTCACTTTATTAGATTCTATTTGATTTTAAATGGTTATATTAAAATATTTGATTGAATGATTTAATCTATTTGATATGCACTATGAATTAATGATTGGATGATTTTGGTATTGGATGGTTCTCGAGTTAATAGTTGCTTAACTCGAAGTATTGGGAATTTTAAGTTGTTTTAAATTTAAACAATAAATAAGAAAATATTTCCGTTTGAAAGTTACTAATGACGTAATGATTTGTGATACATTAAATTAGTAGGATAATAGAAATGGATCAATCATTAATTAATTTAATTAATTAATGATTTGGGTTATTTAATTCAGAAATTAACGGTTTGAATAAACAATAAATGAAGTTGTAAGTTAATTAACTAAGTATAAATAATTCAGAACAATCATTTGATGGTGTGATAATAATTACTTAATGAAATTAATAAAATATAGTTACTTTGTGAAATATATCAAGAGATTAATTAAGATAATTAATTAAGGAGCAACTGATTTATTAATAAAGTAAATAAAAGAATAGTTAATTATATATACTGGGATTAATCGAAAATGATAAATATTGAGGTTGAATTAAAGTAAAATATAATTGGAAATCATTAATTTATATAATTAATGAAGTAATTAAAGATTTGATTAATTGTGATTAATTAAATCATAATAAGTGGCTTAGGAGAAGTCAATTAGTAAAAGTAATTAAGACCTAGCGTAATTGATTCTAGTTAATTAATTTGTGAAGTAATTAAAGATTACTCATTGATGTGGTAAGAGTAATTAATATCGTGAAATTAATTAAAGAAAATTTACTTGAACGGAATTGGAAGATAATTATCCAGGGTTATTAATTAAGATGAATGGGTATAGAGGGACTGAATAATTAATTGTTTTGGAATTAATTAATAATCTAAGTGAATGTGGTTAGAAAATTCAATTAGAATCAATTAAATTAATTTGTATGTGATTAAGCATTGCTTATGGATGATTGAATGATATGGGATACTTTGAATGAGTTGATATCGCTGGTTTGAAATGTTGTGTATTTCATTTGGATAATTTGGGATTAGAATGACATGAGATCCGAGGAGATCGGGAACGGGTGTTCGGAAATACCCGAAATCACTTTGGATTAAAAATAAATTGATTGTATGAAATCAATAGATTAGAATGAAATAATTTAAGTGAATTGGACTATTTTATCTAAGTTTTGGTACTTGGGAAGTTATATGTGAAATAAGCATTGTCTAAAGTAAATTGAGAATTGGTTAAATTGATATAAGTTACCCGGGTTTTATATAAGCTGTTTGCTTTGGTATTCCATGTTAGTTGGGTTTACTCACGCTGGTTTCCAACCTGACCCGGGTGTTACTTTGATGTAATGCTCGGGTCAGACCGAGTGTTACAGATTTTCAGGTAGGTACGTTCTGGAGCTCAAGAGACGAGCAGGATGGCAATATCGCTTAGAATATTTCCGCTGTAATTATATTATTGTAATTCTGTGATAAATTGATTGTATATGACCAGCATTTGAATATATGTGAAACTCTGATGTATTGGAATGTAATCAACAGATATAGTATTCTTTTGTAAGCTATTATTATTTATTATTATATTTTTATCCGCTGCGATTGTGAGATGTTTGGAGTATCTGTTCTTCTTCTTCTATCTCTTTCTTCTTTTCCATAACTATCTGGAACTTTCTGGAGTGAAAATTTCGGGTCGTTACATTTGGTATCAGAGCTGAAAGGTTAGGCGAGAACCTTGGCTCTGGTGGGGATTACTCATTTAATAGAGTCTGGAGTACTCTAGAATGAGTTGAGTGTATATATATGAGCGCGTACTTGTTATTTTCTTATATAAAGATTTTAAATGATTTTATATAAAATATATTTTGATATATATAAAGCAATATTCCTTCTAATAAATATTTAGGTGATTGGTTGTTAATTATTAAAATTAAAATTAAGAAGTAATATAATACAACCAAATTGAAGTCTAGAATTGTAATTAAATTAAGTAGAAATAGAAATACAACCAAATTAAAATTTAAGTGATTCGAAATGAAATTCTAAATCTGGTACTAGAATTTGACAATTTTGTTTCAAAGTAATAGAAAAATAATAAATAAGTATTATTTGGATAACTGGGAGTTGTTGAAAACAATGGATTGTTTGAAGTTTGATTTGAATTTAAAACCCAGGGAGGTTAAACATTTTAAAACATGGATGGGAGGGCCAAGAAATAAATATATATATGTATGGATATCCATGATATCCAAGATAATTTGAAATAAACTCTAAGAGGTGGAGTTTTGATTTTTCCCTGAAGTGTGATGTAAAAACCCAAAGTAATATAAGTTTTGGGAAAGAATTTTGAAGATTGAAGCGGGAATTCAATTTGAGTAAGGTTGATTGGATTAAGTAAATTGGAATTTAACTTGGAAAGTTAAATGGTTGATTTGAATTGGGAATTGGTGTGATCTCGAAAGGGTTTGAGATCTAAAAATTTAAAATGGATGGACATTTTAAAATAAATTGGATGATATCCTCCTATTGTAAATAAAAATCTTTAAATTGAGAATGGAATTGTATAAATAAAATAAAATAAGTTTTGAATAATTGAATTGTAAAATAAACTTGTTTAAGAACTGGCTTCAAACTGGAAAATTAAATTGAATAATAAATTAACATTTTAAAATAAAATTGTATTGAACCTTGAAGTACATAAGTAAAAATAATTTAAAATGAGAATTTTGAGGAATTGGGCTCAGAAATTAAAATTATTAAACACTTTGATTTAAAAGTTAATTTGGTTTAAAGAGTTAAACCAACCTTTGAGGATTTAACTCGAATTTCTATAATTCGAGATAGTTTAAATTCAAGATTTAAATTGAATTAGTTCAAAACTGAATTTGGTTTGAATTAAGTGGATTGGTGATTGTAGATGTATAAGTTTAAAATTTTAAATGGGAAATTAAATTGGATTGTACCGAAATGATTTGAATTAGAAATGGGTTCAATTGATAATAATTCACATTGATTGGAATAATTGGAAATTATAATATAGATTGAACAGGATTAAAATCAAATGGAAGTGTACATTGGATTGTTGGGAAAGTGAACAGTTGACTCTTGACTGGTTTCAATATAAATTGTTTTGATATAAACTTATTTTTCTAAGCTATTAAATATATACAACTTTTCTTTCTTAAAGCCAAATTATTTTATACTCGTTTACAATTATTTTTGGGGTTGTTAACTATTTTTCAACTGTTTTCTAAACTAATTACTATTTTTCAACTATATTACAAATTAATTTCTACTTTACAACAATTTTACAATTATCTAAAAGTTCTAAAATCGTTTAACTATTTTCCAACTATTTTACAATTAGTTACCTATTTTATAGATATTTTGCAAACTAATAACTATTTTCAACTACTCATCTATTTTTAAGATTTTTAAGCTATTTTCTAAATATAAACTGGTCGAAGTTTAAACTGTTATGGATTTAATACCCAACTGAGATAGGAATTGAAGTGATAACCCAAATGTGGATCAATGTAAAGGTGAATAAGTGAATGGAAAAGAAATTGATATTGAAACGAGAAGTCAAATTTGAATATTTGATTTTGAATAAATGAAGCTATATATCTGTGACGCCCCACCTCTATACCCACGCTAGCCAAGAACATTACTGTGAATGCTGTCAACTAGCACGGAGAATAAGGCTGTTGAGGAGCGACCATCTGTATAATTGCTTTGTGCGAGTACCGATATACCGGATAAAAATATAACTTTTAAGAAATCCGACATACCGACACAAACTCAAAGCTACTACACAGTGGCTATAATATCTTCGGAAAAAAATATAGAAATAAACATAACATAAATCAGTCACAGGCAATTCATATCGCAAAGGCGGAAATAGATATGAATATTACACATAAAAGTGTAAATCAGAGTAGTGGTCAAAAAGATCCACAATAATACAAAAGAATAGCAACACGTGCTATACAAAAGAATACATCTATGAGTCTAAATCTCAAGTGTATACAACAAAATAAACTACTAATCTAAGTAGTTTTCCAAAAGTCGGGATGATAGTCCGATAAGGAGTCAAGCAGAAGCACCTGCAAAATCTCAGTCTGACCCGAGTATTATTTATAAGAAAATAATAAACGGATCAGTCTAGCTATAAATATCAGAAGAAATGATATAGAATAGGAGATATGACATAAACATATAATAATCACAATGCCAAGCTGTGATTAATAAGTAATTGAAAATCAACAAGAGATTAATCAATATCACAATAATCTACTCAAGATAAAAAGGAATGTCATACTCCTGATTTCATTCACCAAACCACAATAAATGACATATATATATCTATGCCAATCGTAAAAGTTGGTGAAACACAAATTCCAGAAATCAACACACGAAATCCAGAAATCACAATAAAAAGGATGGCCAATCCCAGAAAAATGAGCCGGAGCTCCTCCAGACAGGGTATAGTCCCTCATTGAGGACATTGAGCCGAAGCTCCTCCTGGTGAGTCAAAAACTCCTCCTGACAGGGTATAGTCCCCCATTGCGGACATTGAGCCGAAGCTCCTCCTGGTGAACCGAAGTTCCTCATGACAGGGTATAGTCCCCCATTGCGGACATTGAGCCGAAGCTCCTCCTGGTGAGTCAAAAACTCCTCCTTACAGGGTATAGTCCCCCATTGCGGACATTGAGACATCGCACATTGCTAGTCTAAATCACAAAGATGATCGTCATGATCAACGAGCAGTGTCGATTACAGTAAGCTAGTAAATATATGAGCTTAGCATCATGTCCCATAACCACTAGCTTAACTTAAATATTTACGAACAAATTGTATATCTCCACTAGAAAATTGTCACAAGAGTTTCAATCGAACAAGTCCAAGAATTAACCAACAATGTGAACGCAAGCGTTTCATACCACTTGTTTTACTAAGTCGTTTAATTAGATTTCTCATACGAGTGAGGTAAAGGTTTATATATACTAATAGATTGGAAAACAGTTTTATAAACGAATTTGGTATTAAAATAGTATTGAAATCGTTTGAGGAAAGAGTTTTGATATTTACTACTAGTATAGAAAACCTTTACATTTTTAAAGTGACAAAGCACAAGGGGGATTGTAGAATCAATCAATCACAAAGATCACATTCGAAGATGTGAATAAAAAATCAACGAAATCGATAAAGGATCCATCGAAGTGGATATATCTAAAATTCCCAAAGAAAATAAGTCATCAAAGATGATAATAAATGATGACAATAAATAGGATCATCACGAATCGATTTAAATTGGAAATTCAATCCAAAAAGGCAAATTGGACTCAAACAGCAGGTTCAGTCGACTGAACAGAGTTTTCAGTCGACTGACCCTGTGCCTGGAAATTTTCCAGGTTCAGGAAACTTTCTGTTTCCAGTTTCAGTCGACTGAACAGAGTTTTCAGTCGACTGAATCATGCCTGGAAACTTTCGAGTTCCAGGTTCAGTCGACTGAATCATGCCCGGGCTGTTTTTCAGCCTATTCAAATGAAGAGCAAATTCTTCCAAAATGCAACCGGATGAACATGGGCTCTAAGGGTTTATGCCAATCAGCAACCCAGCCCTATATGCTCCTCGGTGCATCGCTAAAAGCATGATCAAACATCAATAAAAGGATTTTCACACAAAATTGACTTAAAAACCCAAAAATTTGAATATTCACAAAACCAATCCAAATCAAGAGCAAATTCTCATGAAGAAGTGTTAGGAATTCAAACCTAACAACCAAAGATAATTATAGTCATAGATGTGAGATAATGAGAAGCTTACCAAAGAGAGAATGAGTTGAAGAAGAAGAAGAGAAGCTTACCAACGGGTTCTTCTTGAGTTTGGAGCTAAAGCTTGGATTTGCAAAGGAAGTTAGGGCTTGGAGTTTTAATTTCCTCTTCCACCCTCCATTAACATAAAAGCTTGAGTATTAGGAAAATAGAAGAGAAGTGAATGAAGAGGAGAGTGTTGGAACTGAGTTAAGTGGTTAATTGGCTCAGCCCAACCAAAGCCCTAAGTGGGAAAAAGTAGCAAAAATCAACTTTCTCCAAACATATCGAATCTTATACTCAAAAAGGTCGCAAACGGCATTTTCAACTCAATGGAGGTGGTCTGGAGTCCTAATTCGGGTGTTTGCAAGAAGTAGCTTTTCGGACTAAAATCCGACTAACGTTAAAATATTTAAATAAAATATTTAAATATAAAATCGATAAATATGCGGGTTGTTACAATATCTTTGATATATGAGATAAAACTCCCCTTGATAAATCTATAGCCAGAAGAAAAGAATTTTTGAAAAGTGTTTGAAGTATAAGAGGAGTTTTATTTTAGTTTGAAAGATCCAAGGTTTTAAATATTATATATATCTGTATATATAAAGGATCTTATGAGAATTTTGAAAAAGGTTTTCGGAACCTTCGAATTTATAAAGGCTTTTGATTTTTGGGTAAAATCAATATGAAAATTTGGAAAGCCTAGTTTGGGAATTATCGATTTTGGAATAATCGATTTTGTATAAAGGAGCTTTGTATGATATCATACTAGGTGTATGATTTGAAGATACTATATGTGTATAGTATAAAATGTTTTGATGATGGCTCTGGGGAAAAATGCGCTCCCTTGAAATGAACTTCTCAGGAGTGCCACCAGGTGGTGCTGCCTTGAGCCTAGGGGGGTTCTAAAGTTGATCCTGTGAGGAGTCCGGACAAAACTAGTTCCTGAGGATTATTGGGTAGCGTAAGTCGATGGCGTAGATGCCTACAGAGGCATTTGGGTTATGCTGTGACGACAGTGTAACTCGACGTCGCTGCGATCTACTGTGGGGACCATAGCGAAAATCGTGTGGAGGATGAGTGTCAAAGGTCTACACTTGATTTTGCCGAGAAGGCAACGCAACATCGGTAGACTACGATCTATGGTCAAGTGGAGTGGAGAAGTTTCATTTTTGGCAGCGAATTCGATGGCGCTGATGCCTACAGTTATATGGGTTTTTGCTGTGATGGCTACGTAACCCCAGTTGTAGCTGCGATCTGTCGTGGGTTCCATGGTGTAATCGTGGGGCGCGGAGGCCTACAGTTATCTATGGATTTTGTCGGGCCTGCAACGTAAACATCGGGTTAACTGCGACCATGGATGGGGGTGGTGATTTTCAAAGCATTGTCACCAAAAATATTTCCTCTATTTTCAAAAACTGCTTCTATATTTTTAATAAAATTATTTTTCAAGTATTTTCACTGGATGTTGAAATCGGGTTTACCAAGTAGTTATACATTTTCAGTTCTACGCCTGATAAACGTATGACTGAAATTCTGTGAGAACAATGATGGACTGTTTGGGACATCGAGTATAAGAATTATTTTTATAAAAAGCTATTTTAATTGTATTATCTGAATTTAAAGGCAATTCTAAATTTTAATAATTAAAAGGGAGATCCAAACAGGAATTATGAAATAAAAGTTGAACTCGGGAAAATTAATGAAGTAATTTTCTTTGTAATAAAAGTTGGAAGTAAGCTAATAAATAATTATTTGATAGAGTATGTTAATAAAAAATTAATTCGGTTAAATAATGGATTGTAAGTTAATAAGGGAGTTTGGATATGAACTTGAGTTAAATAAAATAGAGTTGGATCAAATAGTGATAGTTTAAACTACAAATGAACATTTAAGTGTGTTATAAGTAATATTAAACGCAATGTGCAGGTAACTTAGGTATAATGGAAGTGTTGTCGGATGAAATGAAAGTGAGTTATAATAGAAATGGTTGGGTTGCAAACAAAACCCAAGTGAGTAGAAATAAATGGAGAATGGCCCTGTATTAATAAAATAAATTCGATAACGAACTAAGTGAGCAAACTAAAAATTTAAAACGGGTTAATTGAGTTAAATGATAAATGGATGAAGTCTGATTGAATAAAAACTAAATCAAAGCTGTGATTGGAATTGGATTATCAGACTGAACTTAAATTTGGTGGTATATTAATTTGAAGTATAAATGAGTTCAGTATGTGGTTGGATATTATTTTGATAAATTGAGAAGATAAATTAAATTTAAAATTTAAATGGATGGGCTTACTGAATTTAATGGAATTTGATTAAATGAGAATCAAATAGAAGTAAACTTAAGTTTGACGTTGGAATCAAATTAAAATAAATTCACTTAAGTTTAAATTTATGGTAGCTTAGCTTCGAATAAGAGTGAAAGCCCATTAAAAAAAACTTGGATTGATTTAATTTGGGAATGGTTAGAAGTATACAAGAATGGAATGTGTCGAGCTTAATAAATTGTTTTGTATGAATCTAATGCGGAAATAAAATGAAATGCATATGTATGGTAGTGACAAAAAAAATTATAATGGAATTACTTACTTAATGGGTTGAAATTAATTTAAGAGTAGTTATAAACTCAAATTAAATACTCTATCAAGCGAATATCGTCAAAATATCATAAAATAATTGTCGATTGGCGTGTTCAAAAATAATTAAAATTCTTTGAGTTGATAGAGATTAAATAAAAATGATTTATATATCATTTGAAGTGAATATGAACTTGTTTGGATTATAAATCAATGGAATGTCAGAAATTGAGTTGTGAACCACTAAAACTTAAATGAAACGACATATGAATTGGTTGGAAGTAATTGGAATCAGCTTTAAATTATATAAATCGCTTATGTTAAGCGTTTGATGTTTGTTGCTTTCGTAATGCTTGTTGTTTATGTAATTCTTGTGTTTAGCTATTGAAAGTATGTGTTAGGTTAATAAAATTTCTATATATGGCACTTACATATTTAAATTGAGTAAGTACAGGTACAGGGAAGCCGTTTGGCTAGATTTGGGTATGCTAATTGCTAAATAAATAAGCTGCTTGCTTAAAATGCTAAATAAGGTACGCCTACGCAATAAAAATAGGAAATATGAACTGTTTTTGCTTTCCCGACCTTGTGGGTCGATGTATATATATTTATATCTATTGTCAAATTGCAAAAGCTTCTCCATACAAAGGAGACTCTGCCAAAATTTTCTAAAAACTTTGGGAGTCAGGAAATTTTTGGAAATTGTGGGTTAACTACAAAACAATTTCAAAATTGGAAATTAACGTAAACTAGTAAACGAAACTAACATGAATCGGTTATACTTGAAAGATAAAACTAATTTGAATTCATATGAAATGAGAAAGCTAATTTGAATTGAAGTAGGTATGATGCACATGGGAGGAAATGTATAAAATGATTGGGAAGGTTACGATTGGATATTATTGATAAACAAGATATGAAGGTATTAAAAAGGGAAAAGAAAGTTGGATTTAATTCCAAAAGATAAATGTGAATTGCCCGACAAAAAGGTACGTATTTAAATTTCTAGATGAGATTGGATTGGGTTTTTGATGTAGCCACTTGGATTTTGTTTTCTTTTTGGTATTTGGGAGCCCGTACAGGCCTTTTGTAGTTGTACCGAGCTAGCCGGGCAAAGGAGACGCTAGCAAAAATTTTCGAAAATTTAGAGAGTTAGAAAAATTTTGAGAAAAATCTTGATAATTCCAAATTTGGTTTTAAGTTGAAATTTAGATGATTGAGCAAGAGGATATTGTTGGAAACTACAAAAGATTTTAGGAAGTTGGTTAAGGTGACAGTGGGCCTTAATAAAAGACAGTTGGTAGGATGTTGAATTGTGAGATTTGGAAAAAAAATAATAAGCGGGTATTGGTCCATTCTTCCTAATTAGTAATTTCGGGGACAAAATTCTTTTAAGGGGGAAGAATGTGACGACCCAGAATTTTCAACAATCCAAATTGGAATTATTAATTGATTTTAAATATTTAAAAGTTAATTTTAACTTGAATTTCAAATATCAATATTTACTTGTTAATTAAATTATTGAATTATATAGTTTAACTATTGAATCATATAATTTGAAATTGGGTAAAGCGTTGAATCTAGAGTTTTAAGCCTGTTACAAATAATTTGAAGGTTTATAAAATTTATATTGATAGCACTGAAGACAGTGAAAGTGTTGAAATTGAGTTTGGAAGTGTTTTGTTCAGTTTTAAAAATATATCATTTAAATTAAATTTAAAAATAGCCTTCCGAGGCACAGTCTCGGAATTCGACGTGTAACGACTGCGATTTTTCGTCCACGAAAACCAACATCAATACGTCCACTGTATCAACTGCCGAGCAATCGAAAGTCGAAAAATCGAACCATTAGGGTTAAGAAGAAGAAAAGGGTAGAAGAAGACAGAAAAAAAAGATAGAATAGAACAGAAAGAAATAACATAACAACATCAGAATCTCACAATCGCTGCGGAACAACATATAATAAATAAATGAATAATCTTTAAACAAAAAACTATATCAGTTATTACATTACATCACATTACATTACATCATCAGAGTGTACAACAACAAACAACATCAACAGCGGAAAGAAATATTATATACTAGTAATAAGCCATGCCATCCAACTTGCCTCCAACAACTCCTGAATTCCAGAATATCCCGATAAACCTTACTCTTGACTGCCCGTGTGGAAATTGGTGGGCACCCAGATTTTAGGAAGGAAAACAATAAACTCCGAGTCAGTCATGTGACTGGTGTGAGAACTAAAACAGTTTATTTTTCTTTAAAATCAAAATAGAGGAATATTTTTAAAGTTAATTCGCAATGCTTTTAAAAATGAGACTACCATAAGGCCTCCCGCACACACACACAATGCAAACGCAGAATCGGAGGAGATTTCTCCTTATTATAGTCAAAGATGCTTGATACGCATTAAAAAGAAACATTTGATATTATTACTAGTGCATAGTGTAGGAAAAATTCATTTCGAAAGTAAAGATATAAATCTTAGCCAACATACGACCATTATCGTATGCCTACTATAGCTACCATCTAAACAGTGGGGCGCCACCATAAGTAAATGGCAGGTTCTACAACTAAAACCGTACAAGTCTCGTATTGTTTCTTTGGATTTCCAACAAACGGTCAGGCCAAGGAACTTCCCATCGCCACATGGAAACGCCTCTGGAATGACGTCCCGAGAACCAAACCGGATCTCTGCCAACACAAGGCCGGGTAACCCCTAACTGGGTAACTACTGACACGAATATGTCGTCCCCCGATCGTAACCGATCTATCCGAGCGTCCTCGATTTCCAACAACCACAAAATTTGCAGCAACAACATAGGTTAAATATCTGGGCTTCATACCATGATACCACCTCTATCCAGAAGGAATGACATACACTAAAGGGGCGCTACCCCCTAATAACCTTGCTGCATCCTTCCTGTTTTAACTATTTCCGGGGTGTGAGGTCCGACGAAGTCTCGTCCACAAAGCCACGCTTTATACAAAAGCTGTGCTTTGGGTCAACAAATGATCATAGAAATGATCACCAAGATAAATGATCAAACAAATGATCATATCACAAATGATCAATCAATGATCATTTCACAACACTCAGCATGCCACACTACCAAATTGGGAGTATATCACTAATAACCTTCAACTACATAACCTCCGAGCTCGTACGTCTCAGAGAAAGGTGTTAAGCTAAGAGAATAAATTCTTCGCCACCAACTGAAATATATTTGAAAGAAATCAGCTTTATATCTCAATTTGTAATGTCAGACATACAATCCATACAAGTCTGTTCCGGGATCGAACAGAACCGAAGGCACTTCCAAAGAAGTCCTTGCAATCCGGATATTCACTAATCACGACCGGACTTCCCGTCACTAAGGGTGATAAAACCTCTATATCGGAGATCAGCCGATGCAGTGTAACTCAACGGTAATCCTTCCGTTTTCAAAAATATTCGGTCTTCAACACCGGTCATCGAATGCAATCCATTACGACGTATCACATATTCAGAACGGGTTATACGACCCCAAAGTCCTTTCCCGGCTAACCCGAATAGTGAGCGCTTATATTAAAAATAAGTATGGCATTCAAATTCAAGCAATTCACAACAAATACCTATTTAAATGTAAATATTGATAGTCGGTTATTGAACTATCAATGGGCGTGTTCAACATCACCAAATTCCAAATAATTTTCCAAATTATTTATTTTCCAAAATATCTTTACTAGATATATATTTTCCACACTTCAACCATTTGAAAACAATTTTTCAAATCACTTTTCCTTACTCGGAAATACTTTCATTTCAAAATGATTCATTTACACCAATTTAAATAAATCCCTACCGCTTTATATTTACGTTCCAAATCCGTAAATTTATTCCCACACTTTAAAAATAAATCAACGTTTATTTTTAAACTAATTCCCCTTTATTTTATAAATTTCATAGTGAATTTATAATCCCAAAATATCTATGATGTACGATTTTCAATCGATTTTCAATATTCACTTTCAATTTATCTTTAAAAGATAAAGTCCCAAAATATTCAGTTCATATTGAAAAACATTTCCATACTTATTAAATAATAAATAATTTACAAATCCATTCATTTTCAACACTTGGAAAATATTCAATATACTTAAATCGAAATTAAGTATATATTTCATTCCTTTAAGGAAATCATTCTCTTAACACATTTATTTGGGTCAAAAACGAATGTTGCGTAAAACATCGTTACGACGACCCAAAATCACTAGTATAGGGATTCAAAGTTTAAATAGATATATAAATCCCAATACTATACAAAACATTTCCTTTCGGAAACCATTTACTATAACAACAGTGTTATAGTCCATCATTTCCTTCTTTCTCGAAAACGTCTATTTCAACAACAATGTTGAAATCTATGTTTTCGATGGTTAATATATTTTAAAACACCGTTAAAACGATTAACTTCATTTATAATATTCATTTTCCCAAGCATATCCATTTTATCTGATAATAATATATTCACTGTCCAATATCTTGAATATACTTCCTTAACCAATTTCAACATTCAATTTATCAAATTCCACTGATTTCGAAGTTATAAACAATGTCTATAAATTCTATTTATATTTATAAGCTTTGATTTAAAAATCTCCTTTATAAATCAATTCTATTTATATTCCATCTACATGTCGAAATCCAGTTTATAAGTAAATTACTTATAATTCATTTATTCACAAATCCATTCTTTTATATCCACACTAATTTATAAATCAAAAATTCTTATTTACTTATGAATCTAGGTTCAAACTTTATTTTAACACTTATAAAAAGCTCGTTTTAGAATTTCTATATGTTTAATTTATAAATATCAATTTTATACAACTTTTATATAAATTGTTTATAATAATTCAAAAATCCCAATTTAACTAAATTTATTCTTTTAATAATTTAAAAATCGTTATTCAAAGCTTATATACTTCAAAATCATACTTAAGTATTATTTTCCATAAAAATCATAACTTTTACAAAAATAAAATTATAACGCTTATTTATTTTAACAATTCAAAATTAAATAAAACGTATACTTTCTAAAATCACTTTTAAAAATTCTTTAAAAAAAAACAAAATCATTATTTTAAAACTTCAAAAAATGGATCCGATGATGCAGCATCACCAAATAGTCAACCACGACATCCAAATATCATATATCGATATGATAATCAACAAATAATCACAATATCTGTAAATAAATCAATACAGTTGAGGAATCCACTTGAATCCCTCCAACCTGTTTCCCTGCATCCAAAGATGTTAGCACAATGCCAATTCCGCTCCAGTACGGAATTATCGCGGTATATGGGATTTATAAAATATTATCCGCTTAATAGACGGCGCAATAGGGTCTCATCCGCTATACAATGCGGGAAATCAACTCCAAGTACATAAATAATACCAATTTCACTGTTTATGAAATATTCGCGGTATATGTTTTTAATAAATAACCTCCGCTTACTAACGGCGCATAATGTCTATTTTAACAATCAATAGATAACAATTATCATTCAAACATGCATTGAAGAATTTTAAATATAACTATTTAAAATTAAAATCGAAACTGATTCGATTGAGTGAGAAGTTCTCACCTTGATTTCAATTTTGTTTTAGCGATTTATTTCGAATAAAATTAAACGGACGTTTAATTTTACCCGAAATTCTCACTAACTCCAAACGACTCCAATCCAATTGCATTGCGTAGTGCTCGTCAATACGATTCCAATGCAAAAAATTTCGTCGAATTCCGACCTCGTATGAAAAAGTTATGACATTATAAAGTTTAAACGAATTAAAAGATAATCGATTTCAATTTCTATTTTTATTTTAAACCCTAATCAATCTGGACCATCCATTTCATCTTGCTAGATCTAGGCCGCACCTTTCTTTCTCTTCTCCATCATGCAACTGTCCAGGTTTTGAACGCTACTAAGAACCCACGGCCGCCCTTCTTCAACGAATTATTGCAACCTCCACACTCGACTTGAAGACTATCAGAGACCATCGTTGCGAAGCCCCGCTCGAGAGCCACCATCGGCTGCCACCATGTTTAACTCGGCCTCCCCTATCACCTCGATTTGCGTGAAAAACGCAGCCCCTTCTAGCTCGATTTTTCATTGATTCGAAGCTCCGTTTTCGATCATCTCCGTATGGATTTGAAGCTTTCATCGTCCTCTACAACATTGTAGTTGAGAGTTTTTGCTAATTGTTGATAGATTGAGAGGAAAATGAGAAAGAAGTTTCGAAATTTTTTGGCCATTAATCAAGAGGGTGGCGGCTGTAACCCTTGCCTTGTTTTTATTTGCAAAAATGAAGATTGAGGTCCTTTTATAGAAAAATACGCGACACTATTCATCCCGGATTTTCCGAACTCCAAACGAAGCATGCCGGTTGGCATTTCTAAGGTTTACCCAGCGTTTCGAATATAATGGAACGTGTTTTGGGAGCTAATTAGATCATCTGTGCGAGATACGGAAATAAACGATCAATTTTGAATTAAACCGATTAAACGATTTTCTATGCGTTTTCGCTTGCCCGGACAAAAGGTAAAACCGATTGACACGAAATTTTAAACCTTACAATAATATCACATTACGGATCCGATGAAACTGGTTTCGTCGAAATCCGAGAAATTTTGAAAAATGACTATTTTAACTCGCCAAATTAATATTAAAACAATTTCGATGCGTTTGGAGCTGCCATGATCAAACGACAACTCCGATTGCTACGAAAATTGAAATCCGATAATAACAAACTATTACGGATCTAATGGAACTGGTTTCGTCCAATTCTGAGACTGTTCAAAAATTGGTTATTTTCAGTTGATAATTAAATATTAAAATATTCAATTTTCACAAATTAACTCTTAATTCAATTTTAAAAGTTCTAAAATATCATTCTAACTCCAATATGATTAAATAAAATTTTACAAATCATTTGCAATCATATTTAACTCAATTTTCAATTATTTATGTATTTTCCAATACTAAATTATCGATTTAATTATTTGATTAAATCCAATTATTCGAAATAAAATTTATTCGACTTATAAATTTCGCTTATTGATATTTAAAATCAATTAAATATATGATTTTAAATTAATAAAAATTCTGGGTCGTTACAATCTTCCCCCCTTAAAAGAATTTCGTCCTCGAAATTACCAAGTAAGAAAAAGTTACGGAATTCATTAACTTTCCAAAACAAATTTAAACTTCTTACCATACTTTACTAAGTTTTCAAATCTATACTTAGTTATCTTTTCAAAACCAAACTACATCATTTAATTTCCAATTCCAAAACCAAAATTATAGTTTTTCACAAAATTTCCCAAAATTTTCTAATGCCTTAAATTTTCGAAAAAATTCGCCATAGTCTCCTTTGCGCGGCTCGATCCAAAAAAAATGACAGTATATATATCACAAATATACATCTCATCAAGTGATGAGGCATCCCACAGGGAAAAAAGTGTAAAAGTACGGTATGTAATCCGAGATATGTACCTTATTTTTTTATTAGCGAGCATATACGGCTAATATAGTGCGAAAGCGAGCTCCAAACGCGAAGCAAGCACAATCCGCACCTACTAAACACTCAACAAACAACATGAGAACATGCATATATGAAAATAATCTTAATATACATCATATAGCAACATAATAACTACATGTGCCAACATAGCAATGTATTCAATAGCAATAAATGCAACAAACGAAACCACCAAATCAATATAAATTTACTTCTCATTAACATTTAATGAATTGGTTTTCCAATTGATTCATTAACATTGGATTTTATTAACATTCATTTGTTCATTTTCCAATTAGTATACATTCACTAATTTATTCACATTGATTCGCTTTCAATCCAAATCAAATCCAATTCTATTCAAATTTACATATTATTCATTTGAATTTAATTACATAGCTTCCAATTTCGCTAATTCACTTTCATTAACACTTAATGAATTTATATACAATCAATTAACAATCAAATAACAACCAATGTTTATTCAATACAACCAAATTTATTCACTTTCATTCAATTTGGTTCAACACATTTAATTCCAATTGGATCATATTAAATTGACTTCCATTCAATTATTCAATTTCTCAGCTTCATTAGCTTCTAATGAACTAACACTTATATTCATTGTTTCATACTAATTATTTACATTCAATTGATTAACATTCAATCCATTTATCAATTCAATTGCTAATTCCTTTAACAATATAATGTTGAATTTCATTTTATATAACTCAAGTTCAATTTCTTAATGACTTCACTTCATTAATTCACTTATTAATTCACTTTGACACCAAAATCAACTTTATTCAACATCACTTAAGTTATATTCCATTTCAAACATCTTATCAAATCCAAATCAATTTATTTAACTTTCCTTTTGTTAAATTCCAAATTACATGTCTTTGACGACAACTCAAATTTATTTCAACTTGGATTTTATTGATTTACTTATACTTCTTTTAATTTAACTCCATCCTTTAAGTTAAATTTATTCTATTAAAACTCAAATTGTATAAGTTATCAACTCATTTATCATTCCCATAAATATTTTAAATAGGATTCCAGAGTATTTTCAATCTTTCAAAACCATTTTTGAAATCAATTCAAATTATCTTCTGAATTTCAAAACCCAAATCCAAATTTTCCAAACAACTTTCATTTAAAATAATCTGGCAGCAATCCCTCTTTTGGAAACCTGAAAATGAACACCAATGATGTCGCGATCATCTTCGGAATTATTTTCCAGCGATCGAAAAGAGTTTAGAGCTTTAATTTCTCCAAAACAATTTTCCAAAATATCATATCCTTTCAAAACACTTCTTTGGAATTTTATTTTCAGATTATAAGTCACATTTATACATCTTTTTACTTATATAATTTCACTTCTTATATATAAGATTATTTCACAATTGTAAATCACATTAATTATAACTTCATACTTATAATTTATTTGCATATACAATTATTCTTTTAAAATTGGTGTTTTATTTAACTTATTCAACAACTAAACAATCAATTCATATACACTTTAATAATTCTGAAAAATTATTCCTTTATACATATAAAATATAATCAAGGTAAAATTATTTCATTTACCCAATTTAAATAATACTATGTCGACATGCCTCGTTTAAGTGTATAGAAATCCCTATCGATAATATGGCGTCCCATCTACCGATCAGAATCCACAAACAGCTCAACGGATAAGCAAACATAATATAAAACATTTTTTATATTCACTAACAAATACGCACTCATAGCTGTTATTACACTCACACTCATTCTAGAGTACTGCTGACTCTATCTCTAATGAATTATATCCAACAGAGCCATGGTTGTCGCTTAACCATAAGCTCTGATACCAAATGTAACGACTGTGATTTTTCATCCACGAAAATCGACATCAATACGTCCACTGTATCAACTACCAAGCAATCGAAAGTCGAAAAAACGAACCATTAGGGTTAAGAAGAAGAAAAAGGTAGAAGAAGACAGAAAAAAAGATAGAATAGAATAGAAAGAAATAACAGAACAACATCAGAATCCCACAATCGCAGCGGAACAACATATAATAAATAAATGAATAATCTTTAAACAAAGAACTATATCAGTTATTACATTACATCACATTACATTACATCATCAGAGTGTACAACAACAAACAACATCAACACCGGAAAGAAATATTATATACTAGTAATACGCCATGCCATCCAACTTGCCTCCAGCAACTCCTGAATTCCAGAATATCCTGATAAACCTTACTCCTGACTGCCCGTGTGGAAATTGGTGGGCACCCAGAGTTTAGGAAGGAAAAAAATAAACTCCGAGTCAGTCATGTGACTGGTGTGAGAACTAAAACAGTTTATTTTTCTTTAAAATCAAAATAGAGGAATATTTTTAAAGTTAATTCGCAATGCTTTTAAAAATGAGACTACCATAAGGCCTCCCGTGCACACACACAATGCAAACATAGAATCGGAGGAGATTTCTCCTTATGATAGTCAAAGATGCTTGATACGCATTAAAAAGAAACATTTGATATTATTACTAGTGCATAGTGTAGGAAAAATTCATTTCGAAAGTAAAGATATAAATCTTAGCCAACATACGACCATTATCGTATGCCTACTATAGCTACCATCTAAACAGTGGGGCGCCACCATAAGTAAATGGCAGGTTCTACAACTAAAACCGTAGAAGTCTCGTATGTTTCTTTGGATTTCCAACAAATGGTCAGGCCGAGGAACATCCCACATCCACATGGAAACGCCTCTGGAATGACGTCCCGAGAACCAAACCGGATCTCTGCCAACACAAGGTCGGGTTACCCCTAACTGGGTAACTACTGACACGAATATGTCATCCCCCGATCGTAACCGATCTATCCAAGGATCCTCGATTTCCAACAACCACAAAATTTGCAACAACAACATAGGTGTTAACTCCACTTTTTCAGCAATGCCGTGATATCAAAAATCGACCGAGAAACCAATGATAGTTCGTCTCGAAGAATAGTCAACTCAGCATCCCAACAAAGCAAGTTCTGTTGAATGGCTTTTCAGATAAGATCCCCTACGGAGGGGGGTCCAGGGGGGTGCCAACCCCCCAAGGTGGGGGTGCGGGGGCAACGCCACCGCTACGGTGATCGACCTGCCCGGTCAGGTCGCAGGGGTCCAGGGGGCAGCGCCCCCGGCGGGGTGCGGGGCAGCGCCCCGTCCAAAACGGTATACGACTTAGAGAATGGAGCGACCTATCTTCTACTCGAAGTCAATGACCTAACTGATGAAGCGGGTTAACGAGCTAACAAGTGGCACGACTTACCGACTTAATAAGGTTGCCGACTTAATAAGGTTTCCGACTTAAAAAGGTTGCCGACTCAAGGATTGGACGACCTAAGAAGTGCCACGACTTAACGAGTTAAGGTTCAAGGCGACTTAGAGGAATGGAACGACTCAAGAGGGTTAACAGTTCATGAGACAGGCCGACTCAGTGGATCAACGACTCAAGAACTGTGCGACTTAAGGTCTTCACGACCTAACAATTCAAGGGCTGAACGACCTACGAGTTAAGGATCTACGAGTTAAAAGATCTACGAGTTAAGGCCACTACGAGTTAAAGACTCTACGAGTTAAAAGGTCTACGAGATAAGGATCTACGGCTTAAGGCCTCCACGAGTTAAAAAGTCTACGAGATAACAATCTTACGAGTTAGAAGATGGCGCGATAGGAAGTCTACGGCTCAAAATATAAGTTGTTCACGACCTAAGACTTGGAGACAAGTTCAACACCACGTTGTAGTAAGAAGAATCGCTGACGACTTACGACCTATGATGAGTCATGTACGACTCATGCTAGCATAAAGGAAACTGCATTTGGTTGACTCGTGAACGACTTAGAACTTGTATCATTCATTCAGATGGGTGCATAACTCTGGGCCAAGCCATGAACCCAGTAAATCAGCCGCGACCTACAATGAGTCGTATACGAGTTACGACTCATCATGAGTCGTACATGAGTTACGACTCATCATGAGTCATACACGAGTTACGACCTAACTCCGAAGATGCCTATAAATACGGCCATAACTCCAGTAGAAAGGGGACTTTTTTGGGGGGGGGGGGGGCTCATTCATTTCAAGCGCCGTTACTCTGCTGCATTCCGAACTACTCCAACACTTAAAGCTTTTGAGATACAAAGAAAGCCTCAAAGAACTTCACGAAGAAATCATGCATGTCCAACATGAGTTCAAAGATTTTGATCGACATTGAAGTTTAGGCTACTTGTTCTAAATCACTTGTAACTCGAAGTGTGTTGTAATCAAAGTGTAATTGCATCGACTTGTAATCAAATCGTCAATAAAGATATTCAAAGTGGACGTAGGCTCTCTCTTAAGCCGAACCACTATAAAATTGCTGTTGTTTACTGCTTTTTCGCTATTATTTGCTTATAATCTGTTCCCGAGCTATCGGGTGGTGCTTTCACAATCTCACTTCATACACCGGGGTGTTAGCGTTCAAATTTTAGCGTTAACAATAGGTTAAATATCTGGGCTCCATACCATGATACCACCTCTATCCAGAAGGAATGACATACACTAAAGGGGCGCTACCCCCTAATAACCTTGCTGCATCCTTCCTGTTTTGACCATTTCCGGGGCGTGAGGTCCGACGAAGTCTCATCCACAAAGCCACGCTTTATACAAAAGCTGTGCTTTGGGTCAACAAATGATCATAGAAATGATCACCAAGATAAATGATCAAACAAATGATCATTTCACAAATATCCTTTGATTTAAAAATATCCTTTATAAATCAATTCTATTTATATTCCATCTACATGTCGAAATCCGGTTTATAAGTAGATTACTTATAATTCATTTATTCACAAATCCATTCTTTTATATCCACACTAATTTATAAATAAAAAATTGTTATTTACTTATGAATCTAGGTTCAAACTTTATTTTAACACTTATAAAAAGCTCGTTTTAGAATTTCTATATATTTAATTTATAAATATCAATTTTATACAACTTTTATATAAATTGTTTATAATAATTCAAAAATCCCAATTTAACTAAATTTATTCTTTTAATAATTTAAAAATCGTTATTCAAAGCTTATATACCTCAAAATCATACTTAAGTATTATTTTCCAAAAAATCATAACTTTTACGAAAATAAAATTATAACGCTTATTTATTTTAACAATTCAAAATTATATAAAACCTATGCTTTCTAAAATCACTTTTAAAAATTCTTTAAAAAAAAATCATTATTTTAAAACTTCAAAAATGGATCCGATGATGCAGTAGCACCAAATAGTAAACCACGACATCCAAATATCATATATCGATATGATAGTCAACAAATAATCACAATATCTATAAATAAATCAATAAAGTTGAGGAATCCAGGTTGATCCCTCCAACCTGTTTTCCTGCATCCAAAGATGTTAGCACAATACCAATTCCGCTCCAGTACGGAATTATCGCGGTATATGGGATTTATATAATATTATCCGCTTAATAGATGGCGCAATAGGGTCTCATCCGCTACACAATACGGGAAATCAACTCCAAGTACATAAATAATACCAATTTCACTGTTTATGAAATATTCGCGGTATACGTTTTTAATAAATAACCTCCGCTTACTAACGGCGCATAATGTCTATTTTAACAATCAATAGATAACAATCATCATTCAAACATGCATTCAAGAATTTTAAATATAACTATTTAAAATTAAAATCGGAACCGATTCGATTGAGTGAGAAGTTCTCACCTTGATTTCAATTTTGTTTTAGCGATTTATTTCGAATAAAATTGAACGGACGTTTAATTTTACCCAAAATTCTCACTAACTCCAAACGACTCCAACAAAATTGCATCGCGTAGTGCTCGTCAATACGATTCCAACGCAAAAAGTTTCGCCGAATTCTGACCTCGTATGAAAAAGTTATGGCATTATAAAGTTTAAACGAATTAAAAGATAATCGATTTCAATTTCTATTTTTATTTTAAACCCTACTCAATCTGGACCATCCATTTCATCTTGCTAGATCCAGGCCGCACCTTTCTTTCTCTTCTCCATCACGCAACTGTCCAGGTTTTGAACGCTACTAAGAACCCACGACCGCCCTTCTTCAACGAATTATTGCGACCTCCACACTCGACTTGAAGACGATCGGAGACCATCATTGCGAAGCCCCGCTCGAGAGCCACCATCGGCTGCCACCATGTTGAACTCGGCCTCCCCTATCACCTCGATTTGCGTGAAAAACGCAGCCCCTTCTTGCTCGATTTACCGTTGATTCGAAGCTCCGTTTTCGATCATCTCCGTATGGATTTGAAGCTTTCATCGTCCTCTACAACTTTGTAGTTGAGTGTTTTTGCTAATTGTTGATAGATTGAGAGGAAAATGAGAAAGAAGTTTCGAAATTTTCTGGCCATTAATCAAGAGGGTGGCGGCTGTAACCCTAGCCTTGTTTTTATTTGCAAAAATAAAGATTGAGGTCCTTTTATAGAAAAATACGCGACACTATTCATCCCGGATTTTCCGAACTCCAAACGAAGCGTGCCGGTTGGCGTTTATAAGGTTTACCCCGCGTTCCGAACACAATGGAATGTGTTTCGGGTGCTAATTCGATCATCTGTACGAGATACGGAAATAAACGATCAATTTTAAATTAAACCGATTAAACGATTTTCTATGCGTTTTCGCTTGCCCCGGACAAAAGGTAAAACTGATTGACACGAAATTTCAAACCTTACAATAATATCACATTACGGATCCGATGAAACTGGCTTCTTCGAAATCCGAGACTTTTTGAAAAATGACTATTTTATCTCGCCAAATTAATATTAAAACAATTTCGATGCATTTCGAGCTGCCATGATCAAATGACAACTCCGATTGCTACGAAAATTGAAATCCGATAATAACAAACTATTATGGATCCAATGGAACTGGTTTCGTCCAATTCTGAGACTGTTCAAAAATTGGTTATTTTTCAGTTGATAATTAAATATTTAAATATTCAATTTTCACAAGTTAACTCTTAATTCAATTTTAAAAGTTCTAAAATATCATTCTATCTCCAATATGATTAAATAAAATTTTACAAATCATTTTCAATCATATTTAACTCAATTTTCAATTATTTCTGTATTTTCCAATATTAAATTACCGATTTAATTATTCAATTGAATCCAATTATTCGAAATAAAATTTATTCGACTTATAAATTTCACTTATTAATATTTAAAATCAATTAAATATATGATGTTAAATTAATAAAAATTCTGGGTCGTTACACGACGAAACCAGTTCCATTGAATCCGTGATAGATAATTATTATCGGATTTCAATTTTCGTAGCAATCGGAGTTGTCGTTTGACCCTGGCAGCTCAAAATGCTTAGAACTATTCTAATCGATTTATTTTAAAACTGATCGTTTTCTTCTGTAACTCGTGTATACGATCGACTTAGGTTCTGATCATGTTTCATCATGTTCGGGACGCGAGTAGAATCTTATCATTGCTTAACGGTATTTCTTAAGAGGGATTTGAATTTTTTTTATGGAAGTTATTGCGACGTTGTGAAGATATAGTAATATTTAAAGGAATAAGGTCATAGATATTTTCATTTTATCGTACCCAAGAAGCCTCTCACCCCCTATATCTATTTTCTTACATAAGATACCGCGTATGTTCACTTTCTCCCCCATCTTCAGTTCGTCCAAAAACCCTTCCTATCGAAATCAACTTCAGTAATAAAAAAAATTAATTACGAGATGACTCGCGAGTTGGCTCACGAGTTGGCTCGCAATTGAATGGCGTGCGCGTTGGAGCGGCTGGAGATTATAGTAGGGTTCGATTTGGGGGATTCTCTGTGAGGCCGAGTCGCGATCGACATCGCAAGCAACTCGAACACGAGCTCGAGGCAGTGACGCTCGCAATCTCGAGTCGCTCTTGCCGAAGCACTCGATCGACATTAGGGGGTTCGCATCTAGGGTTTGTCGCGAAGGGATAGCAAGCTCGGCGACGGTGGTGAGTTTAAACCCTTATTTACCTATCGTATTTGATTTCTGAGTTAATGATTTTTGATTTTATACTCATTTTGAGTTGTGAAGCAAATTAAAAAAAAATGAATGATGATACTGTTATTACAGTAAAGAAATTTTTCTTAAATGTTGTATATGTATATTAAATTAGACTTTTAGGAAGCTATAAATTAATTTTAGTTTATGGAATTTCAAAAGAAAGGGGGATGGTTACTATCTTGGGAAAAAAAATCTTGTTCGAATAAGATATTTGGTGAATCAAATTCAGTAAACTGTTTCAATTAACTTGTTAAATTTTCTGGACTAAAATATAGCTTTAAGGTGATTTTTAATTTAAGAATTTAAGTCAACTCGTAAGATAGATTAAATAAGTGAATGATAATGAATTATTGATTTAAATTTCAGGTGTTATTTAATGTATATGATATTTATACGAGGTCTTAACTGAGAAGACAAAATCGAATTGGAATGGATTGCAAACAACAAAATCAAAGTGAGTAAATCTCACTTTATTAGATTCTATTTGAGTTTAAATGGTTATATTAAAATATTTGATCGAATGATTTAATCTATTTGATATGCACTATGAATTGATGATTGGATGATTTTGGTATTGGATGGTTCTCGAGTTAATGGTTGCTTAACTCGAAGTATTGGGAATTTTAAGTTGTTTTAAATTTAAACAATAAATAAGAAAATATTTCTGTTTGAAAGTTACTAACGACTTAATGATTTGTGATACATTAAATTAGTAGGATAATAGAAATGGGTCAATCATTAATTAATTTAATTAATTAATGATTTGGGTTATTTAATTCAGAAATTAATGGTTTGAATAAATAATAAATTAAGTTGTAAGTTAATTAACTAAGTGTAAATAATTCAGAACAATCATTTGATGGTGTGATAATAATTACTTAATGAAATTAATAAAATATAATTACTTTGTGAAATATATCAAGAGATTAATTAAGACAATTAATTAAGGAGCAACTGATTTATTAATAAAGGAAATAAAAGAATAGTTAATTATATATATTGGGATTAATCGAAAATGATAAATATTGTGGTTGAATTAAAGTAAAATATAATTGGAAATCATTAATTTATATAATTAATTAAGTAATTAAAGATTTGAGTAATTGAGATTAATTAAATCATAATAAGTGGCTTAGGAGAAGTCAATTAATATAAGTAATTAAAACCTAGCGTAATTGATTCTAGTTAATTAATTTGTGAAGTAATTAAAGATTACTCATTGATGTGGTAAGAGTAATTAATCTCGTGAAATTAATTAAAGAAAATTTACTTGAATGGAATTGGAAGATAATTATCCAGGGTTATTAATTAAGATGAATGGATATAGAGGAACTGATTAATTAATTTTTTTGGAATTAATTAACAATCTAAGTGAATGTGGTTAGAAAATTCAATTAGAATCAATTAAATTAATTTGTATGTGATTAAGCATTGCTTATGGATGATTGAATGATATGGGATACTTTGAATGAGTTGATATCGCTGGTTTGAAATGTTGTGTATTTCATTTGGATAATTTGGGATTAGAATGACATGAGATCCAAGGAGATCGGGAACGGGTGTTCGGAAATACCAAAAATCACTTTGGATTAAAAATAAATTGATTGTATGAAATCAATAGATTAGAATGAAACGATATAAGTGAATTGGATTATTTTATCTAAGTTTTGGTACTTAGGAAGTTATATGTGAAATAAGCATTGTCTAAAGTAAATTGAGAATTGGTTAAATTGATATAAGTTACCCGGGTTTTATATAAGCTGTTTGCTTTGGTATTCCATGTTAGTTGGGTTTACCCACGCTGGTTTCCAGCTTGACCCGGGTGTTACTTTGATTTAATGCTCGGGTCAGACCGAGTGTTACAGATTTTCAGGTAGGTACGTTCTGGAGCTCAGGAGACGAGCAGGATGGCAATATTGCTTAGAATATTTCCACTGTAATTACATTATTGTAATTCTGTGATAAATTGATTGTATCTGACTAGCATTTGAATATATGTGAAACTCTGATGTATTGGAATGTTATCAAAAGATATAGTATTCTTTTGTAAGCTATTATTATTTATTATTATATTTTTATCCGCTGCGACTGTGAGATGTTTGGAGTTTCTGTTCTTCTTCTTTTATCTCTTTCTTCTTTTCCATAACTATCTGAAATTTTCTGGAGTGAAAATTTCGGGTCGTTACAAGAGCCAAGGTTCTCGCTTAACTTGGCTCCGATACCAAATGTAACAACCCGGAATTTTCGATCTCGAAAATTCCAGATAGTTAGGAAAAGAAGAAAAGAGAAAGAAGAAGAAACAGGAACAAGTCACAGAAACCTCACATTCGTAGGGGATCAAAATACAATATCACATAAATAACAGTTTACAAAAGAAGAGCTGTATCAGTACACATACATTTTTATACATCAGAGTTACAACCAATACAAAACACTGGACAGTTTAAACAAACATGTCCTAGATAAACTATAATATATACAGCGGGATACGCTTCATACGTTCCCGCCATCCGGCGCGCCTCCTGAGCTCCAAAACGTTCTTACCTAAAAATCTGTAATACTCGGTCTGACCCGAGCATTACATCAATGTAACACCTGGGTCAGGCTGGAAACCAGCGTGAGTAACTCATCTAACATGAAAAACCAATGCATAGAACTCATTTAAATCCCGGGTGACTTATATCAATTACAACTTCGCAAGTTGTTATAGACGTCGCTTATTTCACACATCAATTTATCTGTGTCAAAACATAGATTAAATGGTTCAATTCACTTAAGCCATTCCATTCCAGTTTATTGATTTCACATATCAATCTATAAATAATCGAAGTGGTTTCCGGTATTTACTAATACCCGACCCCTGTCTCTTTGAATCAAATGTCGTCTCCAATCCGAGTTACTTAAGTGGAAACAAATTAGTTCATATTAGAGTAACATATTTACATAGCAATCATGTTACCTATAGGTAATTCATATCATCACAGTTTAACCACCATATCATCTCACATAGCATCACAAGTCACATTTCAGAGATATCAATAACCCAAGGTATTCAATATCATTCAATCATCCATACACAAGATTAGTCATACCATTTCTAATTAATTTAAATAAATTAAATTAATTATTTCCATCATTACACATCGTTCTCACTTAACCATTAATTAATTCAATCCAATTAATTAATCATTTCTTAACTATCCCTCTTAATTAATCTTCTTTAATTAATTATTCTTAACCCATTATGATCCTTTAATTACTTCCAGTAATTAGTTATTCTTTTAATTTATTATACTAAGAAATTATCCTTTAATTAATCATTAATCAATTATACAAATTAATTTTATTAAGTGATTTTTTATTAATTTACTAATTAATTACCCTAAATTAATCACAACTTTAATTAATTTTAAAGATAAATTCTTTATCTTTCTTAAATTTTTAATCACACTATTAAACTTCCATTTGAAAACATTTTGTAAATTTATTATATAATTTTCTTCAAACCAAAACGATTTGAACATTAAATTTTAAAACTTAATTAAACATTCCTTTTAAACTTATCCACTTAAAAATATTTTTTTAAAAACTCAGTTAAACATCCCCTTTAAACATATTTATTTTAAATACACTTTTAACTTGTTTAAACATTTTTCCTTTGAAACAAATTATTTAAACTTAAAATCTTTAAAACTTATTTTCTGAAATATAAGTTAAAACTTGGTTTAAACATTTTTCTCTTGAAAATACATTATTTAATAACCTTAAAAACCTTTTAAAACTTGTTTACAAACAATTTGCTTTTAACTTAGATTTAAAATTTACTTCTTATTTTAAAAACTTGAATATGTTTTATTTTATCATTAAAACTAGGCTCGACTAATCCCAACCCGAGCCTACCTTTATGCTTCCCCTTGTCCTTCCCCGAGCACTCATGATCCACCGACCTGCTCGATTCACGCACGCGATCGCTCGAGTACAACTTCGGGCTCCTACTCGTCTTCCCCAACCTTAAAACCCACAGCACAAACGAACACACAAACGTGCATGTACATGTGCACTGGAACTCCGACCACTACCTTCCGACGTCGCGACCTTCCTCAAGTCATCGACCATCTCGCCATACCTCACACGAACCCAGATCGTCAAAATAAACATCAAATTGAAATTGAGACATTCGATCGAAACTGGAACGAAACCCATGACCAAAACCACTTCGCCGCCGACGAATTCGATCACCTAAGTCCACATCCTTCCGGCCATAGCTGCGCCACGACCTCCAGCAACATTTCCCCCACATGCGCATGCCTCCGGTGTACCGCCGTCACCGCATTCACCTCGAAAACACAGACGAACCAAACCCATAGCAAAACCCTACTTCATATTTGACTCGCCGCCACGTTCATCAATAAATATGACGACCATTTTTCCTGTAATCATCACCCTTCCAGCAACCTTCACCCTCAAGCTCCATGAGCCTTAAAATGACAATCGTCGGAAATTGGCAAATACCCAATTTCTGATCATCATCGAAATGCTCACTTAATCCCAAACTATAAATCGTGATTTTTGTTTTAAAAATCATATTTTGTAAAGAGAATTCGGACTATATATCTGAACTAAAAATTCAATGTACTTGATTTAAAAAAAAACTTAAGTTCCTCTGCTCTTTATATTTTTCGAGGCAATATCTTTATTTATTAAACTTAAAAATAATTTTAAATCTTAGTTTAACCTTAAACAAACATATTTTGTTAAATTACCTTATCCTAACAAAAATTAGAATAAGAGAAATTGAAACTTTTCTTAAATTTGTACCTTGTACTTTTTAAACAAAGGTGAACTTTGATATATCAACACCAGCACACAGATTTACATTCAAATATATTCAGTACAACATCACGCAACAGATTTCATCAACCTACTAACTTATATTCATGCATCCAGATTAAATTAAATGAGAAGAGTTAACTCACCATTCTGGAAAAATCAAAGAAACCTAGGTCTTCTCTGGAAATTTGAATTGCTTCCTGTTCTTGTTTTAAAACTGCTGCTTTTAACTGAGTTGATCTTTTGTTTTACTTCAATTTTCCCCTTGATCTTGCTTTAAAATAAGATGGATTTGATCATCCAGGTTGAAACTGTAGCTTCTCATTTTTGTTTAATTATCTTGCTTCAGGTTGCATTATGAAGATGTTGCAGGCTTTGCTTTTAATTTTGGAAATGATTACAAGCGTTTGATTTTTGAACTTGAGAGATGTATGCAGTGTTTTAATTCTTGAATGTGTTTTTCAGTTTTTCAGTTTTGATCTGAGATTTGTTTTACAAGATTTAATTTATTTTCTTTGTTTAGAAATGAAATTAGAAAAAGAAATAAAAATGGAAGATGTATGTTTATATAAACTAATTTAAGATTTTATAAAAATTTAGAAAAAGAAAAATACAAGGAATGACACTTGTTATTTACAACGCTCAATCACTTAACACATATTAACATTAAGCTTTCATCACTAACACTTGTCCCCAAGGAGGTTTATAAATTAACACATGTATATATATTCATTTCAAATGATAATATAAACTTTTGTATTTGTTACTATTTAAATAAATACTTTCATAATTTATATAAATAAATTCTTTAAGGAAAAACAATATAAAACAAATTTATATTTTAATGAAAACTTTATTCATATATCGTTTTATATCCGAATTATTTCAAAATAATTATCCTTTAAATCCAATGTAAATCCAAATATTAATTTTGAATTCAGATTTTAAAAATCCAGTTTAAAATCAACTTAAACACATATATTAATTTGAACAAACACATTATTAAATTTGAAAATAATAATTTTACTTAAAGATCTATTTATAAAACAACCAAATTAAATTTGTAAAGATAATCATTCTATTTTAAAAAAAATCTATTTAAAATCATCACACTCAAATTGCTTGAAATTCCGGGTCATCACAACACTCGAAGGAAATTACGTCATAATGACTAATACGCCGCAATGGCAACAACGCCGCAATGGCAAACGTCTTAAGGAAAAATACGCCGCAATGGCAAACGCGAACGACCCGAAGGGCCAGTACTAGCAAAATGTCGCAATGGTAAATGTGTCACAAACTCTTGGATAGTAACCCAAATAGTATTAACGCGTGTCCCATACCACACGATCACACTAAACGGTTTACTAACCTCTAGTAAATTTCACACTCAAAGCAGTAAAAAGTATACCTAATCTCATCGCTAAACTCGACCCGAAGGTCAAAACGATCAAACAGGCAAGTTAGAAATTAACTGATAAGATAACCGCACATGTCCCATACCACGTGTTTTGCCTAACTGTTTAATTCTCCTTCTCATTCGCTCGAATAGTGCAAAAACATGTATTTTATATACAAAATAATTTATTTGAAGAATCAAGCTTTTAAAACCATTCTCTGAAAACTATTTTGAGGACAATATTTGAAAATTCCATTATTATAGAGAATAAATAGATTTTATAGCTTAAAATAATTTGAATATATCATATAATAATTATTTTAAATGCCAATTTGTTTTAAAAATTATTTCAAAATTGTTTAAAAAAAATCTATGCTCGAAATCAAAGAAATCACTCAAAACTGTCATTCAAATTCAATTCGGATTGGAATTTCAAATTCATCAACGCATGGCTAGCCTATTGATAGGCATCATAGCTCTCAAAACAATTCTAAAATATCACAAAAACATGAAGTAAAAGTCAAAAGTCGTACGAAAAAAGAACATAAAAACGCATAGGAAAAAAAAATACACCAGTTTGAAATCTTCTCTGGGTTCAACTTTTGAACATGAAATAGGTGACCAAATGACTTTTATTGAACTAAACATTGGTGTACACAAAGTAGAAAACTTCGTCTTTAAAAAAAATAATCGATGAATTCCGACTGTAAATGAAAAAGTAACACTATCTCAAACATGGACTCATGTCATGTTCGCAACAGTTCAAAAAAAATGCCCAGGCCTGAAAACTATTTGGGTCCAACTTACTGGCCAAAAACAGAGGAACAAACGGACTCTTACTGAGCTTCATATAGTAGAAAACTTCGTTTTCTAACAAAAAAGAATAAATGAATTCTGACTGGAAATGAAGAAGTTACACTACCTCAAATATGGGTGCAAGTCATGTTTGCAATAGATGAAAAACAAAAACATGCCCAGGCCTGAAAACCATCTTGGGTCCAACTTACAGGCCTAGAATAAAGTAACAAACGACCTCATATTAAGCTAAAAATTGGTGTGCCATATAAGAAAACTACATCTTTCAAACAAAAAAAATCAATGAATTTCGACTGGTAATGATAAAGTTACACTATCTCAAACATGGACTCAGGCAATATTTGCAATCGTTCAAAAACATGCCCACGCTAGAAAACCATATTAGGTGAACTTACAGGCATGAAACAGGAGCAAACTAGTTCATATTGAGATAAAAATTGGTGTGCACATAGTAGAAAACTTCGTCTTTCAAAAAAAAAGAATCAATGAATTCCGACTGGAAATGAAAAATTTACACTTTTCAATCATGGACTCGGGCCTGAAAGTCTATATGAGTGGATTGTATATGATATATATATATATATATATATATATATATATATATATATATATATATATATATGCAAGTATGAAAAACTAACTATATAATATAACTTGACAGATAATTACCAGACGTCTAAGTATATTAACCAGATGTCTGATTCTGTCTGATTTGCAAACCAGATGAAACATTCAGACGTCTGGCTAGTGCGCTCAGACGTCTGAAAATGTGCATGTTGCTTTATTTGTGTCTGTGCCACTCCTTTTCAACTTCTACCGATTTGAAGTCTTTTGATACTTCTGTTGAATCTTCTTTTTGTCTCTTTGGTGATGTTACTCTATCATCTACCTGTAAATATAGATATATATGTACATTCGATTTCCATTGTATAGTTGTTATCATCGAAACCATAGAATTGATTTCCTAACAATCTCCCCCCTTTTGATGATGACAACTATTCAACGTACTTATATATAGATTCAAAATCTCCCCCTGAATATGTGCTTTTTTTGTTTTATGATTATACTTATATTTCTCCCCCTTTGACATTATCAAAAAGAATTCGTAATAATTCATCCAATCGTCAAAAAAGAAAATTTTCATTATTAGTGGGAAGGAGTTACATTCAAGGATTTGTACAAAAATACAAACAACTACAATTCCTAAATTTTTGAGTTCCTCTAGAGAAGCTTGATTTGGATCACCTTCCTTTGGTGAAGCTTGATTTGGATCATCTTCCTTTGGTTCTTCTTTTTCAGAAGTGCTAGCCTTTGAAGGAGATGTCAAAGCTTCCTTTGGAGGTTCATCCACAAATAATTTGGAATGTTTTGCAGGAGGAGAAGGTACAGGGGTTGCCCAATCCTCAAAGGGTGGTGTTGGACCACGAACTCGTTGTAAAACTTCTTTAAGAACCGATAAAATAGTCGAAAGAGATTCTTCAACTGTGGCTAGTCGTGTAGCAAATGAACTTTCAAATTTGTCAATTCGCCTAGCCAAATATTTTTGATTTTGGGATAATGTATGTTGGTTTCGAAGTGTGAGATCTCGAATACTTTCATTTAGATTTGTTTCCAATCGAGTCTCTATGATTTCTTCATGTCCCGGATAATCAAATGGTGCGGGAGTAGGAGGAGTGACTTCTCGATGTCGTTCTTCCTTTTGGGACGGATCAATGTGTGGTTGAGGAGGAGGCTCAACTCTTCGAGATTGACGATTATGGGTCCAATCTTCGGAGGACATAATATCTGGAGGAATTTCTGGTAGGTGCATCAAAGAAAAGAATTTTGTGGAAGCGTATTTTGGCGAAATTTCTTCGAACGTCGATAGATAGGAAGGAATATTATGTGCACGAAGAAGTCTCATAATATTGGTAGGGCAAATGATCGATGGCTTTGAGCGAGTCCAGAAGTGTTTGAGCTCGTCGAAGATGAATTTTTGCCTAACTTACCGGAGTTCCACTAAAGAGAGCATGCAGAGCTTTGTGCTCCAATTCCATTATTTGCTCGTGACTCCCCATACATGGAACCACGGTATTTATTATCATTCTTGTTAGGAGTCGGGCTTTTGGACGTAAATATTTTGAAGCGAATTTTGGCATTTCGTCCTCCCATATTCAATGAGTAATACTATTCCGTGGCTTAAAACGCATATCCAGAATGTTGTGCAAATCCTTCCCGGTGTCGGAGCATCCTAAGGTACTGGCTATTAAACCCGGAGTTAATCGAATAGTATTCCCATAAAAGCTTGATCATAGCCAGTTGTCCTCATCTTCGATATTCCAAACTAAAGTACTATCTATATTGGCGTAGAATAAAAATATAGCTAACTGATCTATTTGAACATCATTAGGAGTAAACAAGATTAGAGTTTCCAAACCAGCATTTTCACAAAGTACATCTAAATCATACATGGGGAATTTAAGAAGATTATAGAATGGTCCTTTATGAAGTTTCTTCTTTTGAATATCTTCATACATTTTCATAGAATATGGAGCTTTATTCATCCACCGTTCGATTTGGTCGTCGAAGCAAACCTGGGGATTTGAAGATGTGGTGGGTTGATCTAGCTTTCTTTTCATCATTTAGGATTCTTAGTGCGAGGAGGCATTGTAACGATCCCAAATTTTAAATGTGTTTGAATTTATAATTAATTTAATTTTTGAATAAAAATTGTGAAATTAATTCGTAAACAGATTTGAATGTTTCCAAATTCAAATAAAATATGTTAATAAATTATGTAAATTTAAAAGTAACACATTAAAGAATTTAAAACAACAATTATACTCAACTCAAATATATATGAAATAGCTTGTTTACAAATTATAAAGAATATAAAGTAAAACACAACTAAATTTAAACAACATATTAAAGTAAGAATTGTTACATTATAAAGTAAATAAAAGTAGACAAATTTCAAATAACATATGAACTATAGAAATTCATTTATATTTTAAAGCAATGTACAAAGCAAAGAAATGAAAATATAAGTACAAACAAAACATAACTAAAACAAGAGTATATATGTACTTAGAAAATCTATCAACATAAAGTACAAAAGCTGCCAGGTAAGTAAGAGCATAAACAAAGTATAAAAGAAAATATTTATAAAACAACTTTAAACATGTACACCTGCAAAATAAAAAAATAAAAAATAAAACAAGACACATGCATTTAATACAAGATAAATTAACAATATAAAGTGATAACACTAGAATAATTTTAACAACATATTAACTATAGAAATTTATTTATATTTTAGAGCCATAATGCAAAGCAAGATAGTAAAATAAAGTAAATGTTGATATCATAAATCAATATAAATAATACATATAGAATGAAGTAAAGATAATAAAAGAAAAATAAAATAAAATTTGGAGATCACTTATATCACCAAGTAATGAAGTAAACAAATACATATTCATGAACACTTACTAAATTAAGAAAACTAAAACAATATCACTTTACATTCAAACCAAACATCAACTTAAAGCTTCAGATTAAAACAACAATTAATCAAAGCCTGAAATCAAGAAGAAGGCTTCCAGTTAGCAAACTCGAACAGGATTTTCAACATTGCAAAGTTTAAAAGTCTTCAACTTCCATTTTAAAGCTCTGAATCGTGATCTAGAAGGTAAGTGACAGTTAGCTTTTTTTTCCGTGAATATATGTTGCAATGGCGCTGTGTATATATGCTTGTATCAGTGTTTCTTTTCCACTTTGTTACTTCACAGAGCACCAGACAACATCAAAAGAAAAAAGAAAAAGAAAATCCAATCTTTCCTTTTCTAGTCAATATTAGGCTTGCTTTCTGTAATGACCCAAGATTTTAGAAATTTATTTTGGAAAATATAAATAAGCTTAAAATAATTTTAAGATAGTTTTTAAAATCATTTTAAGGAAAGATGAAATAGCTTGGTATAGTATAATAAAATGATGTGCAATTGTGCACAGAAAATACACATGAGTAAAGCTAGATCCCTGGATACTATGAATGAATACACGATGCTATGTATGGAAAATATATATTTACTGATAAATAAATAAAACCCTCAAATGTGCTATATGCAGAAATATATGAAAATGTAACTAAGCATACATGTGCATGTGTGTGTCAGTATAAAATAATATAGATGTATATATGTATACAAGTTATTGTCTATAAAACATATATGCAAGTATACTAATTAAGTATTAAAATTCAAACTAATAAAAAGAAACACACCAATATGTTTTTAAATAAAAACAGAAAGAATGAAGATGTGAAAAGAAGCAATCCTCTTGTGAAAATAAAAAGGAAGCACTAAATAATAAAGTGAAGGCTAAAAATAGAAAGTGGGAGGAAAACAAAAATGTATTTTGTATGGGCTGAATTAAGAAAAAAAAAATGTAAATATATTATATTGCTAGAAATCATATCACACATTTAGCATGCAAATAGACAAGAGAAAAAGCATTTTATGGAAAGGTAAGATTTCTGAAAATAACCAAAGTGGATAACCACTTTTCTCTTCACCAAATAAAGCCGGGGAGGGTAAATTTTTGGGTTCAAATGAATGCAGATAACATAATTTTCTGGTGGGCAAAAATGGCTTTAGCCAATACCCAAAACCCTAAGGAAAACTCTGCATATATATGCAGCAGCCTCCTCTCCTTCCCAGAAGAATTTTGGAAAAGAAAAAAAAAATATTAAACACAGCATATAAAAATATAAGGCAAGTGAAGGAAAAGAGCTTGAGGCAAGAGGCAGAGGTTTATCGAGTACCTAAGGAAGCAAAGAAGAGAGCTAGGTGAGAAAACTCACTCAAAAATTTAAGGCACTAAGTCCTAATGAAGGCAGCCAGTTCATGAATTAATTTTTCTTAATATATATATAAATATATATGTGATTGTCTTTCAGAAATTAAAGATGCTTTAATGCTAGATTGTTGTTTTATTTGTTTTGTTTTGTGAGTATCTTAAATATGATCAGTATGCATAAATAAGTATCTTAAAAACCCAGATCTCTTTCTGATAAGATACTGTCTAGAAATATAAATAAATACCCAGAAAATAAAATGTTGAATATAGGCAAGTAGTATTGGTTTTGGCTCCACCCAGAAGAATTGATGAGCATGTGAGCTGCAATATACATATGTATATGTGCTGAGGCTTAAGATGAAAAAGGAATTGGGGGTGCAATAGGTTTTCTTATGTGCTGATACTCCTGGTTCAAAGAAAATATGTAATATCCATATACTTAGCAAATAACTTGTGTGACTTAGGAAGCTTGGTCAATCTGAGTTTAACTAAGGCACAGATGTTTGCAACAGAAGAAAAAAAGGAGAACCTTCTCAAAAGCCATAAACCAATGTTAGTTGTCTACATCTCTTTTAAATTGCAAGAACATGTATATATAAATGTAGAAATTATTTAAATAAATACCAATATTTAAATTGTTGGATTGCCTCTGTTTGTTTATATGAATCATGTGAAATGCCATGAGATGAATGCTTGTTGTAGTGAAATGATTCACTGAATGGGTTTGCCATGAAAAATTTAAAAGAGAAAGTACCTAAGAACCCGATTAGGAAATTTGGTCAAGATCACTGCAGGAATGACTTGTGTTCTTGAGTAATGCAAGTTGACACATGGCTTGTTTAAGTCCTGAGATCTTTGTGTAATGGAGTGAATTAGTTCATTACAGTGTGTCCATTGATTCATATGATTGCAGACGAGACCAGGGTAGATAAATATATCAAGGAAAGAATATTTGATATGATGAGGAACTAGAGTTTTCCCAGAAATGAAATATGAGGAGGGAATAAATGATTTAACTCATGTTTGTGATTTTTCTGTTCTGTGTGAATGATTATTTGATTTATGATTGAATTGTATGCATGAATGCATGTGCCATCTCTATATAAGTCTCTGGAAAGAAAGATTAAAATGAGCACATGCAATGACACAGAACATGCACACCAGTATTATTTGTTTTCAAAAGGCAGAACTGTATGCATATGTACTTAATTAAATTTTGATTTAATTAACGAATTATTTTACTGAATTTTCTCATACCTGACATGTGTCTGACCCTAGTGTGCTAGTGGAATCTGTGGTGTCTCATTTTATATGGAGCAGCTTCAGATGCTTTTTCAGGAACAGCAGCCTCTGAGTAGGAGTAGGAGCAAGGCATTGAGAAGAAGATTATAGCATGCTAGAATTAGATAGATAAGAGCTTAAAAGATGAAATTTGCATGTATTAATATTTTAAAACTTCCATGATAGTAAGCACTGAATGAAGTTGGATATTGGTCAAGTATTTTATTAAGAATTTGACTTGTAACTAGAGTTAAAAAAAAAAGATCTGAATTTCATTATCTGGAATTTGAAAACCTTTTTATCTATAATTCTGTAAGTAAACTGAGTAAGAATGTTATGTGAATGGGAGGGTTACATTTTATAAATGTATTAGTCAATCTTGAGTCTATGAAGAATTTTAAGTATAGAGAGAGTAGAAACAGTTAGGTCTTGAAGAACACATGTAGTTAATCTTGCTTTATGACAAGTGAATGCAAATGTTTAAAAGCATAGGGAAAATGTATGATTTGTCTGCATATTGTTGAAATGCAAATTCTACACTATGTAAATGCTTTATGTCTTATGCTGGAATAAAGAATGAATCTGTAGCATAAGAGTTGAAAATAATGTCCATGATAACCTATATATATACTAGTTTAAATATGTTTTGTTCAGATATTAGTACATCAGTACCTTTGAAATATTAACATGAATCTGAACTTCTTTTTACTGAGACTTGAAAAAAAATACATACCTTTTTAAGACCCTATGAGGTATGCCTGAACAAAGAGTTTACGTGAGCCAAGTTTTTCTTTGTTAAGTACCCACAAGTCTCAGGAAACTAACACCGGTTTGCATTTCATTTAGTGCTGCATCATGACATCAAAAAAATTAAGTTTTAGAAATGAAGTATTTTACTTAAAAGTTATCCAGGAAAGAGTTGCATCCCAGGGCAGATTTATAGAAAAGCAAACAAAGAAAATGATAAAGACATATATCATTTTTAGAGCACAAGCACTACACCATTAAATTTTAAAGATAAATATCACATAATTAGCTGATTTCTTAGAATCATTTTTTTTTAGGAATCTACTCAGTAATTAAGACTAAAAATCAGGTCGATGCTCATATGAATGTAATTTTATCACATGTATTGAATATAGCTATGTGAGAATTGATTAAATTTAATCAATTAAATTATCCTCTTGTTTTACCATAAATTTGATTTGAACAAGAGGTGCACATGCATCTTCACATGTGTGTGTATATGTTGTGAATATACTGATATGTTTATATTGGTAAAACTTGTTGATCCTGGATAAAGTTTGTTTACATGAAAAAGGAAAAATGACTCTGGGCTTTAGAAGTATATATATATATAGGATAATAAATATATATATCACTATGTAAAAAAAAATCCTAAGCAAAATTTTAGGTACAAATCAGAGAGGGTCATTTCATTTGGTATCAGAGCTGTGTTATTAAACATAGCGGAAATAAAGATCAAGTTCTCTGATAGAATTTTTTTTTTTAAAAGAGACTGAATGCATAACAATGTTTTCAGTGAAAATAAAACCACCGAAATAATTAAATTACCAATCAAGCTAACCAGCTATGTAAATTGTTATTAGCAAACTATGGAAGGAAGACCACCAAACCAGGGAGCAGGATCTTCCAATGCACCACCAATGGTCAATCTGCAAGACTTGGTGAGAGCATTTAGGGATGGGGCAGGACAAAGGCAAGAAAATCCCCATGAAGAGCTCTCAAAATTACTCAAGACATATACTCATTTAGGAGGCAAAAGCTTTGAAGGGACGGAGAGTATTATGGAAATTCAAGCATGTTTGAGAACATTGGATAGAATTTTTAATGACATGCAACTTGATGATCAAAGAAGGAGGCAAGTGGCTTCAAGACAGCTAAAAGGAGTAGCTTTAAGCTGGTGGGAAGTAATCATTGATGGAAGAAATGAGAATGAAATCACTTGGAATCAATTCAAGGAGATGTTGGAAGCAAGGTTTGTACCAGCTAAGGCTACCTTGCTAGAAGAATTTATTAGACTTAGGGAAGGAACTATGACTGTCACAGAATACACTCAATGGTTTGAGGGACTTTCCACATATGGAGCAATGCTGGTGGCAGATGAAGCATCCAAAAATGATAGGTACATAAAAGGTTAGAACCCAGGACTTAGCAGGGCTATGTTACCTTATGCAGACAGGACCTTTGACCAAGTGATAGACTTAGCTTTGAGATTGGAGCAGCATGACAAGGAAAGGGAAAAATTCAGAAATTTCAGGAACAATAATAGTAAGAAGAGTAAGGGGAGATATCATCCTTATGATAAGAAGAAAGAAGAGGCCAGTAACAAGTCTATTGGGGATATTAAAGCTAAGGAAACCAAGAAGAAAATTGTGTGTAATCAATGTGGAAAAGAAGGACATATCAAACCAAGATGTCCAGAATTGAAAGGAGGAGCTTTTAAGTGCTATTTATGTGGGAAAGAGGGGGCATATGAAAAGAAATTGTCCTGAGAATAAGCAGCAAGGGAAATTAGCAAACTTGGAAGGAAAAGGAAAAACAGTGGAGACCAATGCTAAGGAACATAGACAAGTGGAAGGTATACTATTTATTTGTAATATACCCATAGCAGTAGTATATGATACTGGGGCAACTCATTCTTTAATTTCCTATGAATTAGTTAAAATGCCGAAATTAAGTTGCATATTGGTTGAAACCCCTTTACATATACAAAGTCCACTGGGAAGTTCTAGTGTTTTAAACATGATTTGTGTGGATGTGGAATTAAACATAGGAGGAGATACTTTTATTTCCGATTTATATGTTTTAAATTACCCAAACATAGGTGTCATTTTGGGAGTAGACTGGTTAAGGCAATTTAAGGCCATAATTAACTTAGACTCATCCACCATATCATTGCAAAACCATGGAAGCCAGAGGATCACAATTTTGTGTGAAGTGTCTAAGGGAAGAAAATTGGGTCATTTGATTGATTTGGGTAAAGATATCAGTGAACATATTATTGAGGAAATTCCCATAGTCAATGAATACTTGGACGTTTTTGAGGAGGTGAATGGTGTTCCAAACCATAGGCCAGTGGAATTCCAAATTCATTTAGTTCCAGGAGCAAGCCCGGTGATTAAAAAGCCAACAAGAATGGGGCCAAATGAGCTAAAAGAATTAAAGAAACAATTAGAAGAATTAGAAAATAAGGGTTTTATAAGACCCAGTAATTCTTGCTGGGGGGCACCAGTGGTATTTGTTAAGAAACAAGATGGTACCTTGAGACTCTGAATAGATTATCGGGAATTAAACAAGGTAACCATTAAAAATAAATACCCACTGCCAAGAATACATGATCTTTTTGATCGATTGGCTGGAGCAAAAGTATTCTCTAGACTAGATTTAGCATCTGGTTTTCATCAAATGAAGGTGGAAGAATCAAGCATCAAGTATACTGCCTTTAACACTAGATATGGGTTGTATGAATTTTTGGTTATGCCATTTGGCTTGACTAATGCACCATCATACTTTGTAGATTTAATGAATAGAACCTTTAGAGATTATTTAGACAAATTTGTGCTTATTTTTATAGATGACATTTTAATTTATTCCAAAACGGTGGAAGAGCATGAAAGTCATCTGCACATGGTTTTGTCTAGACTAAGGGAAAAAGACTTAAAGGCAAAATACTCAAAATGTGAATTTTGGAAAGAAGAAGTGCATTTTCTTGGCCATGTTATATCTGCCCAAGGAATTTCTGTGAACCCCAATAAAGTAGTGGCTATTCAAGCATGAAAGAGGCCAAGCACTTTGAGTGAAGTGAGGTCATTCATGGGGATGGCAGGGTATTATAGGAGATTTATAAAAGATTTTTCAAAAATTTCTACCCCACTTACTAACCTAACTAGGAAGAACCAAGCTTTTGTTTGGTCAGAAAAATGTGAAAATTCTTTTGAACAGTTGAAGGAGGCATTAGTGATTGCTCCAATTTTAAAAGTACCTCATGGAAATGAAGAATTAGTTGTATACACTGATGCTAGTGGGTTTGGCTTGGGTGCAGTGTTGATGCAACAAGGCCAAGTCATTGCATATGCATCTAGACAACTTAAACCCCATGAAGCAAGATATGCCATACATGATCTTGAATTAGCAGCTGTGATATATGCTTTGAAACTTTGGAGACATTATTTGTTAGGAACTAAGTTTAAACTTTACACTAACCACAAATCTTTAAAATATTTATTTTCACAAAAAGATTTGAACATGAGGCAACATAGATGGGTGGAGTTTTTAGCTGCCTATGACTTTGACATACTCTATACCCCAAGCAAAGCAAACAAAGTTGCTGATGCTCTAAGTAGACAGCATGCTAAATTGGCTATGATGATGATAGAAGAGTTTAAGGACTTGTCTTTGCTGACTGAGTTAGAAATTGGGGAGAATGGTTGTGTGCGCATGGATGTGCAGATGCATGGTGCACAAGAAAATAAAGGGAAGTTAGGCTTAATGACACTTCAACCAGATTTAATTTTGAAGATAGGGAAAATGCAAGAACAGGATGCAAACTTATTAGAGAAGAAAGCTCTCATCTCAAAAGGGGAGGAAGTGATGAATCACCATGTTGATAAAAATGGTTATTTAAGGTACCAAAATAGAATGTGTGTGCCAGAGAATATAGAATTGAAGAAGGAGATATTGGATGAATATCACAGAAGTAAATACTCTATACACCCAGGCAACACAAAGATGTACCAAAATTTGAAACGAGACTTCTGGTGGAAGGGGATGAAATCAGATGTAGCTAAATACATTGCCAAATGTATGACTTGCCAACAAGTCAAGGGTGAAACCCAAAGGCCATCAGGGTTGATGCAGCCTCTTAGTGTACCACAGTGGAAGTGGGAGGATATATCTATGGATTTCATAGATGGACTGCCTAGATCTAAGAGAGGAAATACAAGCATATGGGTGATAGTTGATAGGCTAACCAAAGTAGCACACTTCATCCCAGTCAAGTAAGAAAGGAAAGCACCAAAATTAGCTCAAGTTTTTATGAAGGAAGTGGTAAAATTACATGGCATTCCCAAAACCATTGTGAGTGATAGGGATACCATCTTCACCTCAAAATTCTGGAGAAGCTTTCAAGAAGCAATGGGAAGTGAACTATGCTTAAGTACTGCCTACCATCCTCAATCAGATGAGCAGACTGAGGTAGTAAACAAGGTTTTGGAGGACATGTTGAGAGCATGTGTATTGGATTTTGGGGGCAACTGGGAAGATTATCTTCATTTAGTTGAATTTTCATACAATAATGGCTATCAAAGCACCATAGGAATGGCTCCATTTGAAGCCTTATATGGTAAGCCTTGTTTGTCACCTGTTTGTTGGGTAGAAGTAGGAGAAAGGGCCATTTTAGGGCCTGAGTATATACCAGAAACTAAGGAGAAAATTGAGTTGATAAGGAGAAGAATGGCAGCAACACAAGATAGGCAAAAGAAATATTCAGACATGAGAAGAAGGCAGGTAGAATATGAAGTGGGAAATTTTGTTTTCATCAAAATCTCACCTATGAAAATTGTACTGAGATTTGGAAAACAAGGCAAGTTAACCCCAAGATATATTGGGCCATACAAAATTCTGGAAAGAATTGGTTCTTTGGCATATAAGTTGGAGTTGCCAGAAAACATGCAAGGAATACATGATGTTTTTCATGCATCACAACTGAGAAGGTGGGTACATGACAAGGCAGAAATTATGGAGACCCCAACCCAAGTGCAAATAAACCCTAATTTGATTTATGAAAAAGATCCAGTGGGAATTTTGGCAAAGGATGTGAAGAAATTAAGGAATAAATCACTGAAACTTGTGAAAGTACAGTGGAGTCTTGATCCCAGTGACTGCACAAGGGAATTAGAAGACAAAGTTAAGATGAACTACCCTAATCTATTTTCAGATTAGTGGTAATTATATTTTTTTTTTAATTTGCTTTTCTTTTGGATGTATGTATTTTTTTAATTATTATGATACAACTAAAAATCTAAGTGGTTGAAGAATACTTGCTTTCTGATTTAAGCTTGAGATTAATGTAAGCTGAGAAAAATTGTGTGGCACAATTTCTAAAAGGTGGGGTGTATGTAATAACCCAAGATTTTAGAAATTTATTTTGGAAAATATAAATAAGCTTAAAATAATTTTAAAATAGTTTTTAAAATCATTTTAAGGAAAGATGAAATAGCTTGGTATAGTATAATAAAATAATGTGCAATTGTGCATAGAAAATACACATGAGTAAAGCTAGATCCCTGGATACTATGAATGAATACATGATGCTATGTATGGAAAATATATATTTACTGATAAATAAAGAAAACCCTCAAATGTGCTATATGCAGAAATATATGAAAATGTAACTAGGCATACATGTGCATGTGTGTGTTAGCATAAAATAATATAGATGTATATATCTATACAAGTTATTGTCTATAAAACATATATGCAAGTATACTAATTAAGTATTAAAATTCAAACTAGTAAAAAGAAACACACCAATATGTTTTTAAATAAAAACAGAAAGAATGAAGATGTGAAAAGAAGCAATCCTCTTGTGAAAATAAAATGGAAGCACCAAATAATAAAGTGAAGGCTAAAAATAGAAAGTGGGAGGAAAACAAAAATGTATTTTGTATGGGCTGAATTAAGAAAAAAAATATATATATGTAAATATATTATATTGCCAGAAATCATATCACACATTTAGCATGCAAATAAACAAGAGAAAAAGCATTTTATGGAAAGGTAAGATTTCTGAAAATAACCAAAGTGGATAACCACTTTTCTCTTCACCAAATAAAGCCGGGGAGGGTAGAGTTTTGGGTTCAAATGAATGCAGATAACATAATTTTCTGGTGGGCAAAAATGGCTTTAGCCAATACCCAAAACCCTAAGGAGAACTCTGCATATATATGCAGCAGCCTCCTCTCCTTCCCAGAAGAATTTTGGAAAAGAAAAAAAAATATTAAACACACCATATAAAAATATAAGGCAAGCGAAGGAAAAGAGCTTGAGGCAAGAGGCAGAGGTTTATCAAGTAACTAAGGAAGCAAAGAAGAGAGCTAGGTGAGAAAACTGACCCAAAAATTTAAGGCACTAAGTCCTAATGAAGGCAGCCAGTTCATGAATTAATTTTTCTTAAAATATATATATAAATATATATGTGATTGTCTTTCAGAAATTAAAGATGCTTTAATTCTAGATTGTTGTTTTATTTGTTTTGTTTTGTGAGTATCTTAAATTTGATCAGTATGCATAAATAAGTATCTTAAAAACCCAGATCTCTTTCTGATAAGATACTGTCTAGAAATATAAATAAATACCCAGAAAATAAAATGTTGAATATAGGCAAGTAGTGTTGGTTTTGGCTCCACCCAGAAGAATTGATGAGCATGTGAGCTGCAATATACATATGTAGATGTGCTGAGGCTTAAGATGAAAAAGGAATTGGGGGTGCAATATGTTTTCCTATGTGCTGATACTCCTGGTTCAAAGAAAATATGTAATATCCATATACTTAGCAAATAAGTTGTGTGACTTAGGAAGCTTGGTCAATCTGAGTTTAACTAAGGCACACATGTTTGCAACAGAAGAAAAAAAAGAGAACCTTCTCAAAAGCCATAAACCAATGTTAGTTGTCTACACCTCTTTTAAATTGCAAGAACGTGTATATATATATATATATATATGCAGAAATTATTTAAATAAATACCAATATTTAAATTGCTGGATTGCCTCTTTTTGTTTATATGAATGATGTGACATGCCATGAGATGAATGCTTGTTGTAGTGAAATGATTCACTGAATGGGTTTGCCATGAAAAATTTAAAAGAGAAAGTACCTAGGAACCTGATTAGGAAATTTGGTCAAGATCACTGCAGGAATGACTTGTGTTCTTGAGTAATGCAAGTTGACACATGGCTTGTTTAAGTCCTGAGATCTTTGTGCAATGGAGTGAATTAGTTCATTACAGTGTGTCCATTGATTCATATGATTGCAGATGAGACCAGGGTAGATAAATATATCAAGGAAAGAATATTTGATATGATGAGGAACTAGAATTTTCCCAGAAATGAAATATGAGGAGGGAATAAATGATTTAACTCATGTTGGTGATTTTTCTGTTCTCTAGGAATGATTATTTGATTTATGATTGAATTGTATGCATGAATGCATGTGCCATCTCTATATAAGTCTCTGGAAAGAAATATTAAAATGAGCACATGCAATGACACAGAACATGCACGCCAGTATTATTTGTTTTCAAAAGGCAGAACTATATGCATATGTACTTAATTAAATTTTAATTTAATTAACAAATTATTTTAGTGAATTTTCTCATACCAGACATGTGTCTGACCCTAGTGTGCTAATGGCATCTGGGGTGTCTCATTTTATATGGGGCAGCTTCAAATGCTTTTTCAGGAACAGCAGCCTCTAAGTAGGAGTAGGAGCAAGGCATTGAGAAGAAGATTATAGCATGCTAGAATTAGATAGATAAGAGCTTAAAAGATGAAATTTGCATGTATTGATATTTTAAAACTTCCATGTTAGTAAGCACTGAATGAAGTTGGATATTGGTCAAGTATTTTGTTAAGAATTTGACTTGTAACTAGAGTTAAAAAAAAAAGATCTGAATTTCATTATCTGGAATGTTGAAAACCTTTTTATCTATAATTCTGTAAGTAAACTGAGTAAGAATGTTATGTGAATGGGAGGGTTACATTTTATAAATGTATTAGTCAATCTTGAGTCTACGAAGAATTTTAAGTATAGAGAGAGTAGAAACAGTTAGGTCTTGAAGAACACATGTAGTTAATCTTGCTTTATGACAAGTGAATGCAAAAGTTTAAAAGCATAGGGAAAATGTATGATGTGTCCGCATATTGTTGAAATGCAAATTCTACACTATGTAAATGCTTTATGTCTTATGCTGGAATAAAGAATGAATCTGTAGCATAAGAGTTGAAAACAATGTCCATGATAACCTATATATATACTAGTTTAAATATGTTTTGTTCAGATATTAGTACATCAGTACCTTTGAAATATTAATATGAATCTGAACTTCTTTTTACTGAGACTTGAAAAAAAATACATACCTTTTTAAGACCCTATGAGGTATGCCTGAACAAAGAGTTTACGTGAGCCAAGTTTTTCTTTGTTAAGTACCCACAGGTCTCAGGAAACTAACCCTGGTTTGCATTTCATTTAGTGCTGCATCATGACATCAAAAAAATTAAGTTTTAGAAATGAAGTATTTTACTTAAAAGTTTTCCAGGAAAGAGTTGCATCCCAGGGCAGATTTATAGAAAAGCAAACAAAGAAAATGATAAAGACATATATCATTTTCAGAGCACAAGCACTACACCATTAAATTTTAAAGATAAATATCACATAATTACCTGATTTCTTAGAATCATTTTTTTTAGGAATCTACCCAGTAATTAAGACTAAAAATCAGGCTGATGGTCATATGAATGTAATTTTATCACATGTATTGAATATAGCTATGTGAGAATTGATTAAATTTAATCAATTAAATTATCCTCTTGTTTTACTATAACTCTGATTTGAACAAGTGGTGCACATGCATCTTCACATGTGTGTGTGTATGCTGTGAATATACTGATATGTTTATATTGGTAAAACTTGTTGATCCTGGATAAAGTTTGTTTACATGAAAAAGGAAAAATGACTCTGGGCTTTAGAAGTATATATATAGGATAATAAATATATATATCACTATGTAAAAAAAAATCCTAAGCAAAATTTTAGGTACAAATCAGAGAGGGTCATTTCACTTTCAAAACAAATTAGTTGTATTTATGTTTAAGTTATAATCTAAAAATAGTTTCGTGAAGTATAAATGTATATAGATTGAAAAATCAAAATTTTATAGTAAAAACATTGTTTTCTAGAAAATTCGAGTATCACGAAATTTTGATTCAAGAATATAACTTGAATCTCCACTGGAAGCCATGATTTTTAAGCTTGGTTTGATGATTTTAAAGCAACTGGTTTAAGAGCAGTTCGTATTTGTTTGAAATTCATCGACTTGGCGATTTCCGGTGATCGGCTAGTTCATGGGGCTCAGGTTTTCTCGTGGAGATGAAGGAGGCTACGGAGGTGCCTGGAAAAATGGTCGGAGGTGATATTGACGACGGTGGCGTCGGCGACGAGAGTTTGAAATTTTTATACCTAGTTTCGACCGAGCCGTGTTTTTGGGCTCGTTCGTCGTCGCCTGATGATCGAGTCTGGCATACTTCGGGGAGATGGTAGAGCTAGTGTTGGGGCGTCGATGGCCGGAGTTGTAGACTGGCCGGTGGTCGGAGTGCCGAGATTGAAGCAATGACAGTTTTGGGAGGCGATGGGTACGAGTGTTTCTAGGTTGCAAGCTTAATCTCGAATTCGAGTTCGAGGTGATGACTTGGTTCGAAGGAGTTGGGGTTGGTTCTGGAGAGGATTGTCGACGTGTTTGACGTCATGGCGATGCCAGAAGCTGGCTGGCGACGATGTGCACGTGCTCGAGGCTGAAAATGATGGCCTGGGTGTTGTTGTCTGGGAAGAACCAGTTTTGCTTGTGTCGTACTCGGGTGATTCGAGTTGTTTACTCGAAGCAAAATGATCAGGGCTCGGGATACACTCTGTTACAAGCTTCAGCCTGAAACTGTTTTATTCTGGGAATTTTAAAAACCAAATTTAAATTTATGAAGCAGGGTTTTAAAACTGAGTTTAAATCTAAGAAGTAAATGTAATTCAAGTTTGGATTAGAATTCAGTTTAGGCATAAATAAAATTTTAAATCCAAATTGTTTAATAACTTAAAAGTAGTTAAGGGTATTGAAAGTAATTTGATATTTAAAATGAATTTAGAAATTGTAGATGGAAGATTTAAACAAGCTGAAAGTTAAAAGTTTAAACCTGAAATAAATTTATAAACCAGATTTCCAGATTTTGTAATTAATTAAGATTTATAACTTAAGTGTTGAAGTAAATTTTAAATATGTTAAATTTAAAAACAAAAGTGATTTTAAACCCTTTAAAATTTTCCTTTATAACCAATTGTTATTTTTACATAAAAATGTTGGAAAATTTGCTTTAAACTTTATTAAAAAGGAAATTTGAAATAAAAGTTTTCAACATATTATAAATAACAATTAAATCCTAAATATGGATTATGTAAGTAAATTTCTTTAGAAAAGTGATTAAGGAAATTAAATAGTTAATAAAGATTTTTAACTAAGATTATTTAAATAAATAATCAATGTGATTAATTTGACAAAAATTAGAATAATTAATTTAGAAGAACCATTTGACAATTTGGAAAATATAATTACTTAGAAAGGTAATTTATAGACGATTACCGGATGTAATTAATTAAATGATAATCAGTAATTTGGGTATAAATATTTGTTATTGATTAGGGGGTTAGTTAAACTTATTAATTAAAGGGTTAATTAATAATTGTGATTAATTAAGATAATTTAAATAATTGAAGGTTAATTGGTTCATTAATGAAGATTGATTAGTTAATAATAAAAGATTAACTAATAAAGGATTAAATAAATTTGTTAACTAATAAATTTTACTTGTGAATGTTTGGACTTGACTGAATGATTTAATTGTCTGATATTCCTGATATGTGATGCTTTTGATTTACGTTGTGATCTGTAATGTAATTAATTATCCGTGATGTGATTTATTATCGGTAATATACATATCTGTGTTATGTGAATGAGCGATAAGCGTTATAGTTATATCGCTTATCAACTATATTTCTGTATTTTAATCTGTGATGATTGAATGATGTTGCACTATTGTGTTAAACCCTTGGACCACACCATACACATACAAATATGGATTTCACGAGGAAATCGATTAAGTCACAGATTTTTGAAACGATTTTTAAATAGACAATTTGAATTCAAATGTTTTGGAAATGGATTGGGTTTAAAGTGAAAAGCTTTTGAAATGGAATTTCAAAAATGAAATTTATTTTGAATAACTCGATTAAGTTTTGAAATTTAAATATTTTGATTTAAATTTGAATTCAATATTTGAAATTGAATTCTATGATTTGGAAACTAGGGTTTAAAAAGGCTATTCAACTTATAAATGAGTCTATATGGGTTAAACCATTTTTAAATGTATTGGTTTCGAAATTTGAATTATATTCAAAGGCCTTAATTTGTGCAAATATAATTGTATATTTTTGAAATGAAAACTGTTTGTTTTCAAATATAAAAGCTTTCACATAAGTAATGAACTTTCGATTTGTGTTAAAGGGATTTCAAATTAAAATGAAAAATTATTTTCCAAGTTATGAAAGCTGGTTTGAAGGCTATAAGTTAAATCCTTAACTTGAAGATTGGATGAGTTAATCCTAATTGGAATGGAAATTGCTTTTGAAATCTATGAATGGATCTTTGTGAAATCTGGGGGAACTTTGTGAATTAAATCTTTTTGTTTCAAGATTTGGAAATGGTAATTTTTTTAAACCATTTGAAAGAAAGTTTTGGGTAATAAGTTATGACTTAATTGAAATCCCATATCCATATGTTTTAAAAGTTGCGCTCACTATTCGGTTTAGCCGGGAAAGGACCTTTGTGTCGTATAACCCATTCCGAATATGTGATTCGACGTTACGGATAGCATTTGAAGACCAGTTATGAAGACTGGATATTTTCGAAAGCGAAAGGATAACTCGTCGAATGTCTTTGCATCTACTAGTCCCCGATATGGAGACTCCATATGTGATGGGAAGTCCGGACGTGATTAGGGATTATCCGGATTTGAAAGGGCTTCTTCAAAAGTGCCTTTGGTTCTGTTCGAACCCAGAACAGACTTGTATGGATTGTATGTCTAATGTTACATTTGAGATATAAAGCAGATTTCTTGCAAATACATTTTTGTTGGTGGCGGAGAATCTATTCTCTTAGCTTAACACCCTTCTCTGAGACGTACGAGCTCAGAGGTTATGTAGTTGAAGGTTATCAGTAATATAGTACCAACTTGGTAATGTGGCATGCTGAGTGCTGCAGATCATTTATGATCAAAGCATAGCTTTTGTGAAAAGCGTAGCTTTGTGGACGAGACTTGCTTGTCTTAGTGAAATGTGATGGGGGGTTCTCGCTTCGCGGTTAGGTGGCGAACGTGAGACTCTTACCCCTACACGTCCTCTTTACGAGGTTGGTTAGGCGTAACCCGTGATAGTCTAAAGGCTAGCCGTAAAAGCAAGTTTCGGGTACCATTGTATGCCACGGTAGGTATGGGATGGTTGCAAAGCCTACTGGTCACTGCAACCCATGTGGCAATGGGAAGTTCCTTGGCCTGACCATTTGTTAGAAATCCAAAGAAACAATACGAACCCTTTACGATTGCAAATTGTATAACCTGCCTCCTCAAGAGGTAGCTATAGCAAGCATAATATAATGGAACCTATGCTGGTAAAATTTATATTGTACTTTCGAAATGGTTTTCCACACTTTCCACTTATCGTAATAATATTAAGAAATTCTCTACGTAGTAAGCATCTTTGACTATCATAAGAAGAAATCTCCTCCAAGTCTGCGTTTGCATTGTGTGTGTGGCGGAAGGTCTTATGGCAGTTACATTTTCTAAAAGCATTGCGGATCTATTTTAAAATATTTCTTTGTTTTTCTTAAAGATAAACTGTTTTAGTTACTATACCAGTCCCATGACTGATCCGGATTTTATTGTTTCTTCCCTAAACTCTGGGTGCTTAAAATTTTTCCACACGGGCAGTCTAGAGTTGGGTTTTTTAGATAGTTAGGTTCAGTGGATTACCTAGTGCTAGTTCAGTTTTTGAATGCGGACTGCACTTGCTTATCTTTGTGTATCGTGATGTTGGTTCGAGCTGCTGCTGGAGTTCTCTCTTGAAGACTATCTTAGACTTATATTGTTCCGCTGTTGGTGTTATTTATTTTCTTTCCGCTGCTATTTCTTGTATCTTATCGCTGATGTATATGGACATCTATTATCGGTTGTACCATTCTATTGTATCATATTGTATCTGAATATTGTATCAATGTTGTATATATTGATATTCATTTTCTTCCGCTGTGTTGTTCTACTTAATGTGTTATAAGCTCCGACGACTCGGATTTGAACGGTCGAATATGAGATATTCGAGTTCGATGTGAAGTATGGATGTCGATTTTCGAACGCGAAAAACCTGACCGTCACATTTGGTATCAGAGCTAAGGTTGAACTTTAGCTCGGGAGTATAACACATTAAGTAGATCATTAGAGATAGGGTGAAGTATACCCTAGAATGAGTGTATCCCTAAGATATCCGTTCGTATGCCTCAGTAAATTCTTCTACTATTCACTGATAGTGAGTATGAGTGCAAGAAGAGGACGAGATAGGGGACAGGGGAATACGACTATAAATGGTCAATGCCCTGCAACAGTGGAAACAATCTTTCTCTTCTCAATATTCTTTGATTCATTTCCAAATTCTTTTGATTGCTTCGTATCAGCTCCAGAAGAAGTTCCGGTGTGATGATGGCCCTACGAATCGTTGTAGAAAATCCTTACTACATATTTCATCAGTTTCTTATCAGTTTTTCCATTTAAACCTTAACGAATATGAATTGGAAATTTGTAATTGAAAATTTTAAATAAATTGGAAATTTTGAATTGAGTTAAATTGGCTAATAGAATATGAAGGTAAATTTGAATTGTATCAATAAAACGATTTCGTTTAAAACCAAATTTTGAAATTCTGTTGTAATTTCTTGGGTTGATCGAAGTCTGATGTGGGACGAATTGGTATATATTTTGAGATATTCCGACTTGGATTTGGAATCCATATCTTTTGTTTGAGGAATTATAGGAGATCGAATCTATCTACCTCTGTGTTATTTTCGTGCTTGTAAATTTCGGGGATGAAATTTCTTTAAGGAGGGGAATCTGTAATGATCCCAGATTTTGATTGTGTTTGAATTTATAATTAATTTACTTTTTGAATAAAAATTATGAAATTAATTTGTAAACTGATTTGAAAGTTTCCAAATTCAAATAAAATATGTTAATAAATTATTTAAATTTTAAAGCTACACATTAACGAATTTAAAACAACAAATATACTCAACTCAAATATATATGAAATAGCTTGTTTACAAATTATAAAGAATATAAAGTAAAACACAACTAAATTTAAACAACATATTAAAGTAAGAATTGTTACATTATAAAGTAAATAAAATTAGACAAATTTCAAATAACATATGAACTATAGAAATTCATTAATATTGTAAAGCAATGTACAAAGCAAAGAAATGAAAATATAAGTACAAACAAATCATAACTAAAACAAGAGTATATATGTACTTAGAAAATCTATCAACATAAAGTATAAAAGCTGCTAGGTAAGTAAGAGCATAAACAAAGTATAAAAGAAAATATTTATAAAACAACTTTAAACAAGTACAGCTGCAAAATAAAAAAATAAAAAATAAAACAAGACACATGCATTTAATACAAGATAAATTAACAATATAAAGTGATAAAACTAGAATAATTTTAACAACATATTAACTATAGAAATTTATTTATATTTTAGAGCCATAATGCAAAGCAAGGTAGTAAAATAAAGTAAATCGTGATATCATAAATCAATATAAATAATACATATAGAATGAAGTAAAGATAATAAAAGAAAAATAAAATAAAATTTGAAGCTCACTTATATCACCAAGTAATAAAGTAAACAAATACATATTCATGAACACTTACTAAATGAAGAAAACCAAAACAATATCACTTTGCATTCAAACCAAACATCAACTTAAAGCTTCAGATTAAAACAACAATTAATCAAAGCCTGAAATCAAGAAGAAGGCTTCCAGTTAGCAAACTCAAACAGGATTTTCAACATTGCAAAGTTTAAAAAGTCTTCAACTTCCATTTGAAAGCTCTAAATCATGATCTGGAAGGTGAGTGATAGTTAGCTTTTTTTTCCTTGAATATATGTTGCAATGGCTCTGTGTATATATGCTTGTATCAGTGTTTCTTTTCCTCTCTGTTACTTCACAGAGCACCAGAAAACATCAAAAAAAAGAAAGGAAAAAAAATCGAATCTTTCCTTTTCTAGTCAATATAAGGCCTTGCTTTCAAAATAAATTAGTTGTATTCAAGTTAAAGTTATAATCTAAAAATAGTTTCGTGAAGTATAAATGTATATAGAATGAAAAATCAAATTTTTACAGTAAAAACTTTGTTTTCTGGAAAATTCGAGTATCACGAAATTTTGATTCAAGAATATAACATGAATCTCCATTGGAAGCCCTGATTTTTAAGCTAGGTTTGAAGATTTTTAAGCAACTGGTTTAAGAGCAGTTAGTATTTATTTTAAATTATCGACTTGGCGATTTCCGTTGATCGGCTAGTTCGTGGGGATCGGATTTTCTCGTGGAGATGGTGGAGGCTATGGAGGTGCCTGGAAAAATGGTCGGAGGTGATATTGACGACGGTGGCGTCGGCGGCGAGAGTTTGAAATTTCTAAACATAGTTTCGACCGGGCTGTGTTTTGGGGCTCGTTCGTCGTCGCCTGGTGATCGAGTCTGGTGTACTTCGGGGAAATGGTAGAGCGAGTGTTGGGGAGTCAATGGCTGGAGTTGTAGATTGGCTGGTGGTCAGAGCGCCGAGATTGGGGCGATGACAGGTTTGGGAGGCAATTGGTTCGAGTGTTTCTAAGTTGCAGGCTTGATCTCGAAATTGAGTTCGAGGTGATGACTTGGTTCGAAAGAGTCGGGGTTGGTTCTAGAGAGGATTGTCGACGTGTTCGACGTCGTAGCAATGCCAGAAGCTGGCCGGCGATGATGTGCACCGGCACGAGGCTGAAAATGTTAGTCTGGGTGTTGTTGTCTGGGAAGAACCAGTTTTTCTCGTGTCGTACTTGGGTGATTCGAGTTGTTTACTCAAAGCAAAATGATCAGGGCTCGGTTTACATTTTGTTACAAGCTTTAGCCTGAAACTGGTTTTTCTAGGAATTTTAAAAACCAAATTTAAATTTATGAAGCAGGGTTTTAAAACTGAGTTTAAATCTAAGAAGTAAATGTAATTCAAGTTTGGATTAGAATTCAGTTTAGGCATAAATAAAATTTTAAATGCAAATTGTTTAATAACTTAAAAGTAGTTAAGGGTATCGAAAGTAATTTGATATTTAAAATGAATTTAGAAATTGTAGATGGAAGATTTAAACAAGCTGAAAGTTAAAAGTTTAATCCCGAAATAAATTTTAAAACCAGATTTCCAGATTTTGAAATTAATTAAGATTCATAACTTAAGTGTTGAAGTAAATTTTAAATATGTTAAATTTAAATAGAAAAGTGATTTTAAACCCTTTAAAATTTTCCTTTATAACCAATTGTTATTTTTACATAAAAATGTTGGAAAATTTGCTATAAACTTTATTAAAAAGTAAATTTGACATAAATGTTTTCAACATATTGTAAATAACAGTTAAATCCTAAATATGGATGAGTTTACTTTAATTAGTGAAGATTAATGATTTATAATCCCTTAATTAATGAGTTCTTAATGATTTATCAATTTATCATCAATAATGATTGTGTAAGTAAATTTCTTTAGAAATGTGATTAAAGAAATTAAATAGTTAATAAAGATTTTTAACTAAGATTATTTAAATAAATAATCAATGTGATTAATTTGACAAAAATTAGAGTAATTAATCTAGAAGAACCATTTGACAATTTGGAAAATATAATTACTTAGAAAGGTAATTTATAGATGATTACCGGATGTAATTAATTAAAAGATAATCAGTAATTTGGGTAGAAATATTTGTTATTGATTAGGGGGTTAGTTAAACTTATTAATTAAAGGGTTAATTAATAACTGTGATTAATTAAGATAATTTAAATAATTGAAGTTTAATTGGTTCATTAATTAAGATTGATTAGTTAATAATAAAAGATTAACTAATAAAGGATTAAATAAATCTGTTAACTAATAAATTTTACTTGTCAATGTTTGGACTTGACTGAATGATTTAATTGTCTGATATTCCTGATATGTGATGCTTTGTGATTGATTTACGTTGTGATCTGTAATGTAATTAATTATCTGTGATGTGATTTATTATCGGTGATATACATATCTGTGTTATGTGAATGAGCAATAAGCGTTATAGTTATATCGCTTATCAACTATATTTCTGTGTTTTAATCTGTGATGATTGAATGATTTGCACTATTGTGTTAAACCCTTGGACCACACCATACACACACAAATATGGATTTCATGAGGAAATCGATTAAGTCACAGATTTTTGAAATGATTTTTAAATAGACAATTTGAATTCAAATGTTTCCGAAATGGATTCGGTTTAAAGTGAAAAGCTTTTGAATTGGAATTTCACAGATGAAATTTATTTTGAACAACTCGATTGAGTTTTGAAATTTAAATATTTTGATTTAAATTTGAATTCAATATTTGAAATTGAATTCTATGATTTGGAAACTAGGGTTTAAAAAGGCTATTCAACTTATAAATGAGTCTATATGGATTAAACCATTTTTAAATGTATTGATTTGGAAGTTTGAATTTATATTCAAAGGCTTTAATTCGTGCAAATAAAATTGGATCTTTTTGAAATGAAAACTGCTTGTTTTCAAATAATAAAAGCTTTCACATAAGTAATGAACTTTCGATTTGTGTTAAAGGGATTTCAAATTAAAATAAAAAATGATTTTCCAAGTTATGAAAACTGGTTGGAAGGCTATAAGTTAAATCCTTAACTTGAAGATTGGATGAGTTAATCCTAATTGGAATGGAAATTGCTTTTGAAATCTACGAATGGATCTTTGCAAAATCTGGGGGAACTTTGTGAATTAAATCTTTTTGTTTCAAGATTTGGAAATGGTAATTTTTTTAAACCATTTGAAAGAAGGTTTTGGGTAATAAGTTGTGACTTAATTGAAATCCCATATCCATATGTTTTAAATGTTGCGCTCACTATTCGGTTTAGCCAGAAAAGGACCTTTGTGTCGTATAACCCATTCGGAATATTTGATTCGATGTTATGGATAGCATTTGAAGATCGGTGATGAAGACCGAATATTTTCGAAAGAGAGAGGATAACTCGTCGAATGTCTTTGCATCGACTGGTCCTCGATATAGAGACTCCATATGTGATGGGAAGTTCGGAGGTGATTAGGGATTATTTGGATTTGCAAGGGCTTCTTCGAAAGTGCCTTCGGTTCTGTTCGAACCCAGAACAGACTTGTATGGATTGTCTATCTAACATTACATTTGAGATATAAAGTAGATTTCTTTCAGATACATTTCCGCTGGTGGCGGAGAGTTTATTCTCTTAGCTTAACACCCTTCTCTGAGATGTACGAGCTCATAGGTTATGTACTTGAAGGTTATCAGTAATATAGTCCCAACTTGGTAATGTGGCATGCTGAGTGCTGCTGATCATTTATGATCAAAGCATAGCTTTTGTGAAAATCGTAGCTTTGTGGATAAGACTTCGTCGGGCCTCACATCCCGGAATTGGTCGAAGCAGGAAAGATGCGGCAAGGTTATTTGAGGGTAGCGCCCTTTGAGGGTATGTCATTTCCTTTTGGAAGAAGTGGTATCATGGTATGGTGCCCAGATACTTAACTTATGCGGATATCGCAAATATATATATATATATACACACATACATATACATATATATTTATATATATCTTACTTTGTGATTGTTGTTGGGGCCCCGGTAAAGGTTGGATACGACCGGGGGATGACATACTCGTGTCAGTACTTACCCAGTTAGGGGTAACCCGGCCTTGTGTTAGCAGAGATCCGGTTAGGTTCTCGGGGCGTCCTTTCAGAGGCGTACCCATGTGGCAATGGGAAGTTCCTTGGTCTGACCATTTGTTGGAAATCCAAAGAAACAATACGAACCCTTTACGATTGCAAATTGTATCACCTGCCTCCTTAGGAGGTAGCTATAACAGGCATAATATAATGGTACCTATGTTGGCTAAAATTTATATTGTACTTTCGAAATGGTTTTCCACACTTTGCACATATAGTAATACTATCAAGAAATTCTCTATGTACCAAGAATCTTTGACTATCATAAGAAGAAATCTCCTCCAAGTCTGCGTTTGCATTGTGTGTGTGGCGGGAGGTCTTATGGAAGTTACATTTTCTAAAAGCATTGCGGATCTATTTTTAAAAAAATTTGTTAACTCCTCTTTTTCACGACCTAACGACCTAAGAGGCTCAGCGACCTAACGAGTTAAGAGGCTCAGCGACCTAACAAGTTAAAAGTTCTAGCGACCTAACGAGTTAAAAGTTCTAGCGACCTAACGAGTTAAAAGTTCTAGCGACCTAACGAGTTAAAAGTTCTAGCGACCTAACGAGTTAAAAGGTCTACCGATCTAAAGGGCTCAGCGACCTACCAACCTAAAGGATTCAGCGACCCAACGACCTAAAAGGTCCAACGACCTAGCGAGTTAAAACAGAGTAAAGCCGCTTGCATATAGGTCGCTAACAACCTTAAGTCGCTACCTCTTCTAAGTCGCTCCATATAAGTCGCCATCTACTCCCATAGGTCGCTACAACCTACCAGTAGAAGCAGTTGATCAAGCACAACCATTTTAAGCAATAGCTTGTCCCTTAGGTCGCTCACGACCTACGACCTAACCCTATGTCGCCTGCGACCTACGACCTACCTCCAAATTTTCACTATAAATACCCAACCTACTCCACGAGGTAAGGGACCTTTGGGGGATCATTTATGGAACGCCAACACTTTGCTTTTTTCTCAACTCCTTCAACACTTCAACACCGAAGACTCCACAATGAACTTTGAGAAAGATCTAACTCATTCAACATGAATTCAAAGAGCCTTTCTACATCAAAGTTCTAGCTATTCGTCTTAATTTTATTGTAATTGAAGAATCATTGAAAAAGTTGTAATCAAATCAGCAATAAAAGAGACTAAGTGGACGTAGGCTTGACTTTAAGCCGAACCACTATAAAAACTGCTGTCTTTTTACTATTTCTCTGCTATTTTCTGCTTAATTTCAGTTCTCGTACCAATTGGTGGTGCTTTCACTATACTACAACTTACACCGGGGTGTTAGCGTACATTTTTAGCTTTAACATTTTTGGTGCTTTCACTGAGAATTGAACTTAGGACCTCCCACTTACGAAACAGGTGCTCTCATCATTGCTCCGCAAAGATTTGTTGAAAGACTTTCTTTAAGAACAAAAGTTTATCTGAGATTATGGCTCCTAGAAGAAAACGTAGATCTGCTAGATCTGGTGATACTTGTGATAACACCGCCACCTTTCCCATGTCAAATGAAGCGGCTCCTAGTGTTGTCACAAGGGCAGAGTTGGATGCCGTAGTGTCTCGGTTATATCAACAAATGGAAGCCCAGAATGCTTTAATGTTGGATAGGTTAAATGCTTTGCTTGGAGTTAACCGTCAACCGGAAAACAATGATGAAACATTTGCCGAAGATGTTCATGATTCTCAAGGAAAGAGTATTCCTCAAAGGGCAGCTGGCACCGCCGAAGGGGCACCTCCCCAAGCCGGAGGTTCAAGGCCGCAGCCAACTCTTCGCGAACGTTTGTCCCGGCAAACTTCCGAAAAAGTAGCTGACGTCTATCCCGCGGGGTCTCTAAACGATGAGGAGTACCTCTCGGGAATGGTTCGAAAAATTATGAAAGAAAGTATGCAAAGGGATAAAGATGAAAAGGGCTAGGGGTTTTCTCCAAGCAAGACTCCCTTTATTGAAAGGATCCTAAAAGTTGAATTTCCAAAGAAGTTTGTTCCCCCCACTATTCCAGCTTATCGGGGAACAAGTGATCCCAACCAGTTCTTGTAGAAGTATGATTGGCATATGACGGGTGCCAGGGCAACGGATGAGATCAAATGCAGATACTTTTCGGTATATTTGGAGGGAGTGGCCCTACTGTGGTTCACAAAATTGCCAGTTCGATCAGTGGATCAGTTTTCGGATCTAACTCGAAAGTTCAAAGACCAGTTCAGGTTATATGCTTCGAAGGCTAAGGATATAATGTCACTTTCCAGCCTTGAACAAAACCCTGGAGAGTCTATCAGATATTTCTTAAACCGCTTTAACATAGCCTTGGCCGAGGGTGATAATGCGGAGCCTCGAATGATTCTGACCTACTTAATGCGGGCTATTGATAAATCAAGTGAATTTGTGAAATGGCTGAAGATGAAAGAGCCAAATTCGCTTGAAAAGTTCTATAAAAAGGCCGATGAATTCATGCGCCTAGAAAGCCTTCCTGTGCCAGCAAAAGCAGTTGTGACTGAGGTTGAGAATAACACTGTTGCTTCTAACAGGAAAGAATCTCATGGCCAGAAGAGGGAGAATAACGGCGGGAAAATGCAGAAGGATGCGAAGAAAGCCCGCCACATTAGATCTTCAGATTTCACTCCCTTAACCGACACTCCAGAAAATATCTTCTTTGCAACCAAGGATACTGTTGAATATCCCAAACCCCCTAAGATAAAGCCTGGGAAAGATGCCGCTCATAATGGGAGATTCTGTCGGTTTCACAATCAACCTGGCCATGATACTAATGAATGTTGCCATTTAAAGAATTTGATTGAAGAGTTGCTGCGACAGAATAAATTGCAACAATATGTAAAGAGAAATAGAAGTGACCCGAGCTCATCTACTCAGGGGCAACAAGTTCCTGCTCATCATTCTGGCTCAAGTGAGATGGCTACAATGCATGAATCTGAGAGGCCTATCATTAATGTTATCACAGGTGGTTCTCACCTAGCGGGCAGAAGTTGGGGTGAGATGGAAAGATATGCTCATACTTTAAGATATGCTCCAGCCGAAGAAAGTGCTTTTGTTTTGGAAGATGCTACACCATTAAAACAGCAGAGAACTTTTAATGATGACATCATTTTTCGTGCCAGGGATTCTGTTGGTATTGAGGCTCCCACCATAGATCCCTTAGTGATTTCTGCAGGCATCGGACCAGCCATTGTAAGAAGGGTGCTTGTGGACTGCGGCGCTTCTTGCAATGTCCTCTTCAAAAAGACATTTGATCAGATGAAGATTCCCATGGCTGATGTCCGAGCTTCTTCACAAAAAATTGTTGGGTTCAACGGAGAACCAAAATAGCCTGTTGGGACTATTGACCTATTTGTAGAACTTGGAGAAGGGGAAAAGAAGGTGGTCCGAAAGAAAACTTTTGTGATTGTTGACGAACTCTCTGCTTATAATGCCTTCTTGGGCCGACCGGTTCTGGCCGCGTTTAAGGCCATTCTCGCCCCCGGTGCTTGACTATGAAATTCCCCACTGATAATTGAGTTGGTGTTGTGAAAGGGGACCAAAATGTCGGGCGAGAATGCTATCTCACAGAGCTACGAGAGGCGAAGAAAAGAGAGATGGGAAAGGGTGCGGCAGCTCTGCTCCGCATTAAAGACCCCACCTTGTAGCAATTACAGGGTGGACCTTGCACTGGTGAACATAGTGGTGCGCGAAAATAGATTGATCCTAGAAAAGCCAGTGCAGGGGAAAATAGAGTGGTGCCAGTGGAAGTGATGGTGCCAATACCTGTTGACCTCAAGGATCCAAACAAGGTGCTGAATGTGGGTTCACAACTCGGTGTGATGGTTCAGAATATGTTCATATCATTCTTGAAAGCAAACCTGGATGTATTCGCTTGGAGTCATGCCGACATGCGTGGAATATATCCAGAAATCGCAGTGCATGCTTTGAATGTTGATCCGAAATTCACACCTGTAAAGAAGAAAAGAAGAACCCAAGGTCCTCAAAGGTCGGCAGCATTAAAAGAAGAAGTAGATCGGCTCATGGAAAATGGCTTTATCAGAGAATCCACTTATCCAAATTGGGTTTTCAGTCCGATGTTGGTTAAAAAAGCAAATGGAAAGTGGTGAATATGCATCGACTATTCAGACTTGAACAAAGCATGCCCCAAAGACTGTTTCCCGTTACCCAGGTTTGATCAGTTGGTGGATGGAACAGCCAGGCAAGAACTATTGTCTTTTATGGATGCATACTCAGGATATAATCAAATCATGATGCATGAGCCAAATCAGGAGGATACAAGCTTCATCACTGATGTTGGTCTTTACTGCTATAAAGTCATGCCCTTCAGACTGAAGAATGCAGGGGCAACTTATCAGAGACTTGTCAATGCCATATTCAAGACCCAGATTGGCAAGACTATGGAAGTACATGCTGATGATATGCTAGTGAAATCGAAGAAGGTAGTAGACCACATGGATCATTTGGCAAAAATGTTTGCTGTTCTCCGAAAGTATGGGATGAAGCTAAATCCTTTGAAATGCTCATTCGGGGTAGATTCCGGAAAAATTTTGGGTTACATTGTGAGTGCTAGGGGCATTGAAGCCAATCCCGCTCAAATTACTGCCTTAAGAGAAGTCAAAGCCCCTTGGACAAAGAAGGAATTACAAAGCCTCAATGGGAAAGTCGCTGCTTTGAGTCGGTTTATTTCCAAAGCCACTGATAAATGCATTCCCTTCTTTGACGCTCTGATGAAAGGAAAGAAAATCTTTGAATGGACTCCTGAATTTAAGAAAAATTTTGATGAACTGATTCGTCACATGGAAACGGCTCCAGTACTTTCTAAGCCCACCAATTGTGAAGATATTTTCATATATTTAGCGGTTTCATCTCATGCTCTCAGTGCAGCACTGGTACGGAAAGACACAAAAGTTCAACGCCCGGTTTATTATATCAGCAAAAGATTCACTGGGGCAGAGATGAACTATTCAAAGCTGGAAAAGCTTGCCTATTGTCTGCTGATTGCATCCAGAAAGTTGAGGCCATATTTCCAAGCTCATCCTATTAAAGTCCTCACTGATTAGCCGCTCAAGCAAGTCCTATTTCGCACTGAAACTTCGGGTAGCCTTCTGATGTGGAATATTGAGCTCAGCCAATACGACATCACCTACCATCCCCAAAGAGAAATCAATGGACAAGCTTTAGCAGATTTCATTGCAGAATACATAGATAAAGGTGACAGTGAGGAAGAGTTGACTAATGACATCCCGATCCAATGGAAATTATATGTTGATGGTGCAAGAAATAATTGTTGCTCTGGAGCTGGGGTTCTGCTTGAAACCCCCAAAGGGCAATCGTTGTGCTATGCATTGAGACTAGAATTTCCTTCGACAAATAATGAAGCAGAATATGAAGCTCTTATTGCCGGTTTGAAGATTGCTAAAGAACTGAACATCAGAGTATTGCAGATCTTCAGTGATTCCCAGCTTATTGTGTGTCAAGTCAAGAAAGAGTTTCAAACTAAAGGAGGAAATCTGCCTACTTACTTGTCAATGGCCTGGGAGCTTCTTAATGATTTTGATCATTATACAATTAGCCATATACCCCGGAAAGAGAACATGAAGGCAGATTCTCTCGCAAAGTATTCAAGCTTTGGCGAGGCCAATTATTGGGATTGGTACCTGTGGAAGTCTTGTCAGCTCCAAGTACTGATGAGATGGATATTGACTGGGTTATGGCTATATCCCAAGAGCAGGAATCGTGGATGACCCCAATCAATGAGTACCTACTTAATGGCTTCCTTTCAGAAAATTCAAAAGAGCATCAGAAACTGTTAAGAAAAGCCTCGAGATATATAATTCAAGACGGCCGGTTGTACAGACGGGGATTCTCGATGCCATTAATCCGATGTGTAACCAAGGAAGAGGCTAAGACAATTTTAGATGAAGTGCACGGAGGAGAGTGTGGGTATCATTCAGGCGGTCAAACTCTAGCATAGAAAATTCTCCGCTATGGGTATTTTTGGCCAGACATTAATCGAGATGCTGCTATCTACTCCCGAAAGTGTGACGGATGCCAGAGATTTGCAAAAATCCCAAAAGCATCTTCCACCGAGCTAACACAGATGGTCAGTGCATGGACATTTTCCATTTGGGGAATAGATCTCATCGGGCCTTTGCCAACTGCCAAGTCCGGAATCAGATATGCTATTTTTGCTGTTGATTATTTCACTAAATGGGCTGAATCTGAACCGTTAGCTACTATTACCTCTAAAAAGATGATAAACTTTGTGACTAAGAATATCATTTGCAGGTATGGTGTGCCTCAAAAGATAATCACAGACAACGGTGCCTAATTCGAAAGCGAAGAGTTCCAGGACTTTTGCAAGCGATTTAAGATCCAAAAAAGCTTCTCAGTAGTGGCTCATCCGTAGGCAAACGGGCAAGTGGAAGCAGTGAACAAAATTATCAAATCAAACATCATAAAACAGTTGGAAAAAGCAAAAGGTGGTTGGGCCGATAAGTTACCACTAGCACTACGGGCATACAGAACTACTCACAAAACTGCGACCGGGTACACTCCATTCTCATTGGCATATGGATCAGAAGCAATGATTCCGGTGGAAATAGAAGTCCCCTCACACAGGAGAATTCATTTCAACCAAGCTGAAAATGAAAAGCGGCAACTTGAAGCACTTGATTTGCTTGATGAAAGAAGGAAAGAAGCTGATCTCAGAATTGCAGCCCAAGAGCAAAGAATAGCCAGGCACTTCAACTAAAGTTCGCCAACGCAGCTTTGAAATTGGGGATCTAGCCTTGAAAAAGGTCATGACAGCAACAGGAGTGTTTGGGCAAAACTGGGAAGGACCATGTGTCATAGGCAAAAAACTTCTCGATGGCACTTTCAAGCTCACAACTGTCGAAGGAGATCCGATTCCGAGATCCTGGAACAGCAATCACTTGCGTCCATATTTTACTTAGAAGCTGTGCTTAAATTTGTAAAATAATTATGGATGTATCATTCTTGTATTGTAGACCATTGTAAAAGCAGTGTAAATCAATAATAAGAACTATAAAGTGGATGTAGGCCCAGTTCTTGGCCGAACAACTATAAATCTTGTGTTCTTTATTACTATAAAATGCCTGCCTCATTTCTATGTGCATGTATCTTAAATATATTGCTAAAATATCGATTTAATAATGCAGGCTATCAAAGAAAAGCTTACCTATTCAACACATCACAAGGCCAAGCGATTCCTACAAATCACCAACAATTAAATGTTAAGCCACAAAAATTCCACATTCAATTCCTACATCAAAAGTGCTTCTCACAAATAGTTGGTGATTCCACCGGAGGGGCACCTTCCCAACGTGAAGGTTCCAGGCCCTTGCTAACTGATTGCGATCGTTTGTGCAAATGGACATCCGGTCAAGTAGCTTGCGTCTGCCCCGTGGATTCACTTAACAATGAAATGCACTTCTCTGGAAAAAAAGCAAACAACTTGCAAAGGAACATGTGCTTGGAAACGATAATGAGGAACCGCTGAGTGGCAGATGGTGGAAAGACGTGGGCAAGAAGACAAAGAACAGCCAGAATAGAATCCTGTGCTTCAACCAAAAAGGTTGGTGGAACCACCGGAGGGGCACCTTCCCAACGTGAAGGTTCTAGGCCCTTGCTAGTTAATTGTGATCGTTTGTGCAAAGCAACATCCAGTTAGGTAGCTTGCGTCTGCCCTGTGGATCCACTCAACTGTGAGATGCAACCTTCCAGGCGACCAACAAAGCCCTCTTCGGAGGCACACTTCACCAAGCTGGAGTGCAAAAGCCCTCTTCGGAGGCAAAAGCCCTCTTTAGAGGCACACTTCACCAAGTTGGAGTGCAAAAGCCCTCTTCAGAGGCAGTAGCCCTCTTCGGAGGCGCACTTCACCAAGTTGGAGTGCCAAAGCCCTCTTCGAAGGAAAAAACCTTCTTCGGAGGCACGCTTCCCCGCGTAAAGGGAAAAAAATAAAGCCCTCTTCGGAGGCACGCTTCCCCGCGAACAGGGAAAAAACAAAAAGCCCTCTCTCCAGAGGCACAAACAAAAGCCCTCTCCATAGGCACAAACAAAAAGCCCTCTTCGAAGGCCCAAACAAACAAAAGCCCTCTCCAGAGGCACAAGCAAAAAGCCCTCTTCGGAGGCATAAACGAATCAAAGCCCTTTACGGAGGCCCACTTCACCGCGTAGGGGAATCCACTTGTCAAAAATAAAAGTGACCATCTCCGAAAGCGAAGTGTGAAAACTTTTTTTAAATAAAAAAGAAAGAAAACTTCTCCAATACAAAGCACACTATACTAGAGTAGAATAATATTTCCACAAAATGGAAGAAGTATTCCCCAAAGTAAGAGTACAAATCTTCTCAAAGTGGAAGAATTATTCTCCAAAGTAAGAGTACAAATCTTCTCAAAGTGGAAGAATTTTTCTCCAAAGTAAGAGTATAAGTTTTCTCAAAATGGAGAAGATTGCAATAAGCCGTGGTATGTGGGCAATATAATATATCCGCATTAATAAAAGCGACGCTCAAGCAACATACCACGAGCTCACTATAATATCATACAAGGAAAATAAAGAAACTTGTGTGATAAAAGGGAATAAATGCATTTATACATACAGACAAAAGTTTGTACAAGTAAAAAGAATCATTTTATTCCATACTATAAAAAAATCTGTATACATGTGCATGTTTCAAAAAGTAGGGGCCGGTACCCGCACAATCTCCGGTCAATACAAGCAAAAAGCAAAAAAGCAAAACAACAAGGATAAAACCGGACCCATCACTTCTTCTTCCCTCCGCCTTTGGAGCCTTCACCCGGCCTAATGGTTAACTTCTTAAGTCGGCTTGAACGGGTCGGGGAAGGAGGAGAAAGAGGCGCAATCGGGTCCTCTTTTGCTTTCTTATCACCAGCAAAAGTCTCCTTCCTTTTCTTCGAAACTCCACACTTGCCCCTCTTTGTCGAAGAAGATTCGCTGCCCAGAGCAATAAGATCAATCAACTTTGTATCGTCAGTAGTGAATTCCTCCGGGGACCTCTCGCCCTCTTCAAGCACTTTAATTTTCTGCACTTGCGAAGCGGCCGGGTCATCCAAGCCTTGAAGAGCTTCTATCTATTCTTCTTGAGACCCCGGTTGAGAAGCAAGAGAAGGAGTAACTTGAAGAGATGAAGCAGTGACAGCTGAAGGAGGCGAAGCCTGTGCAGTACTTGTTGTTTTTACTACAGAAGAAGAAGAATTAAACGTCAGTATTTCCCGCAAAAAGAGGAGATAGTGGCACTTCAAGGTTTAAGTAATAATCAAGAAGTTCATCAAACTCATGTGAAGCAAACAAGTAGTCCACTTGAGCTAGATCAGTGTTGAAGTTACGTGGAGGAGTTGGCTTTATCAACGTCGATTTCAAAATCATGGGCTTTGATGTCTTCCTGGGACTCGGTGTGGGCAGTTGTAATTCCGGTCTCGGCTTTGGCAGGAGGCGGAGAATGAGAACTACAGCCAATAATGTCGACGTCAACCGAAACCGAAGGACGAGTCGGGTCGGTCAAAGGTGCCTTCCCTAAACTCTTTCCTTCCGCCGCTTTGGCTCGTTCTTTGGCGAGCTGTTCTTTCCCTCTGGCAAGGGCGGCTTAACCTTCATCGTCCAAAAAATGAGCCTCAAGACCCTCCTCAGCGTAGCCGGCACGTTTAAGCATTTCAACCGCTTCCTCCCACACTTCCGCCAGGGTAATTTCATACTTTGGCCCCACGAATGAGAGGCTGCCATGCCCCAAGACGCTGTGAATGAAAAACTCAAATAAAGTAGAACAGACGTTGGCCTTCGTCACCTCATCAGACTGTTCAGCTGCTGCTTTTCCAGCAATAGCCTTGTCGTGCTCTTTTGCAACTTTAAAAAGCTGAGCTTTTAACATTTCAATCTCCATGTCCTTGGAGCTAGTCTATTCCCGCAATTGAGCAACATCAGTGCGGTAGCTTTCCACAAGTCTCTGATGTGCCTCAAGTCTGGCCTCAGCATCTCGTTGACTAGCATGGGCATCTCTTACTTGCTTTTGAAGCACCTTTTCCTTTTGAGTATAAGAAGTGGAAGAGGTAGCAAGGTCATCTTTAATTTGCTTGACTTCAGCCTCGAGTTTCTCATTATATGCGGTGATGTTCTTCATCTCCATGTTGTGCTGGTCAAGAACTTTTTTCCATTCGGATTTATCATTTTCCATGGTAAGCATAGCTTCGAGATTTAGACGGTTCACTTTTTGAAGCTCATCGACTATCTTCTACCGCCCGGACATTCTTTCAATGTCAAGCCTAACAGCATCAAGATTTCTCAGCATAGCCTACTTGTCAATGGGAACCAAGTCCAAGTCAAAGCGTACTCCTTTTAAACACCAGTGTGGAAACCGGCTTTGGATTGCACGCGGGGCATTCTCAACTTGATATGTAGGCCTATCAATGATTGTCTGAATCTCAGTTCTTTTGAGGGCAGGGGAACTAGAAGGGATGTCCAGAGAAATAGAAGTAGCAGGCATTTTGGAAATTTCAGATGAGGATTTTTCGCTAGGCTTGGCCCGCTTGCTGGACCCTTCAGCTTCAAAACTCTTCCCCTTTTCATCGTGTGACATTCTTTTACGGGAGTCATCATCTCTTTGGTGAGAGTCATGGCGGTCATCTCTTCTTCCATATCGCTCCTCGTAAGCCTGCCACTCACGAGCTTTTCTGGCAGATCATTCCTCATCGGTTTCTCTAGGGGCAGGAAAATAACGCCTGGAGTCGTAAGAATCGCGCCTCCCATAACGTTGAAAGTCGTCATAGTACGAACCACTGCGTCCCATTGGAGAACCTGAAAGTGAAAAAGAGACAAGTTTAGAAATCTTCGAAATAAAGAAGCTAAGTGCACATAATTTCCAAAATCCTAAGTGTGTGTGGAGTGTGAACTACGCGCGTCAAGCTACAAACCACTCTTCGGCTTAGGAGTCAATTCTTGGATCGATAGAGTTGACCGCAAAACAGACGTTGCTTCGATTGATGGAGAAGTGAGCTTAGAGGTGATGGTGTCGTCTTTAAAAAGCACTTGGGAAGTCACCGTAAGGTCACTCAGTCCCCCAAAGACATCGTCACCATCATGCCCGATGGAATGAGTCATGCCCTCGTCGACACACTTTGCACTCTTTATAACGAGACTTTCTTTCTCAGTTCCAGCTTCTCCAGTAGCTTTCCCAGAACGTTGAGGAAGTTCCTCGCCTTCAATAACTGGGAGAATTTCATATTTTCCAGATAACCCCGCACCGTCAACGGAACTTGAGCATTTCACCAACGAAGCCTCAGCAATAGATTCCTTCAGTGCGGATCCCTTCACGGAGACTGGGGCATCTGACACTTCTGCCTGAGAACTAGGGGCATCACGGGGCTGAATAGATCGGGAAGAGTGCAAAAGTTCGAATTGGTGCAAAAACTCATCCTTCAGCAGAAATTTAATACTTCTCTCCTCAACAGCTACAGCACTCAATCTATCAAAAGTCGGTTTATGGCTACAATCTCTTGATGGAGGAGGAATTGCCGCAAAAGTAAAGAATGAAGTTAACACTTGGTGACTCGAGTATTGAAAGGCTCAGAAATCAAGTTAACGGGGATAAGTAGTCTTACTTCCTACTCTTCAGATGCCATAGAATCCCGGGCGGCAGCGAACAAAGAAGAACTGATTCAAAAACCCGTGGGCACTTTCAGGAAGATCAGTAATCAGTTTACGGTTTCTTGCGCCCCTCACAAGTGTAATAGAAGGATGATCTTTGTTCTTCGCAAATGTGCACAAATAGCAAATCTCTTCAAAGCTTGGGAGGCGATTAAGCGTCCTCCTAAACAGTATGCACAACCCCATCAAAATGGCTTGGGGTGCAGCTGGAATGGAGAGATAGTCAATCGAAGGAAGAGTACTCTAAGAAAATAATTGAATGGGGGGATAGCTCCGTTCAAGCACATTTGACGGTTGACGGCAACGAAGCCAGGAGGTGGCCTATCGGCAGTGTCATTTACCCATGGAAGCAAAGCATCCGCTTCAGCGATGCCGAATTGAGTGCATAGCTGATTGAAAGCCCGTTGGCTCGATGAAGTTGCAACTCTTTCTGGAGGATTCTCTAAGGGATCAGCTATTGGAAAGACCTCTTCGGCCCGCTATATTATCTCTTCTTGCATTCGTTGAGAAGTCGTTCTACACAAGGAACTGGATATTCAAATATGAAGGTACACGTTTCCTAAAAGTGTGAAGTGTTGTGCAAACTAATAAAAAGAAAAGCAAATATAACTGGAATTAAACTAATTGGCATTTGTCGATTATAAAGTTTCAGGGCTTGTTATTTTTAAGTCCAAGTATAGTATTGATGCAAACAGATCAGCTTTAGTTGATTAATTTAGCTTTGCTTTAATACTTCACTTGAACTTGTTAATCCACAGCACTTCATTTGTATAATTCTATTAAGTTGATTATTCTTTATCGACTAATCTGTCTTTTTCGATGTGGGCAGTCAATGGCAGTATATTCTTCCTATTTTTCTGCAAATGTTGTGTTTGACAGGTTGTTAGCTTAAAAATTAATTCAATCTGTGGAAAAATGCAACATGTTCAAGCAGTTTATCCTGGCAGTTCAAGTTGAAGATTCAATTAAGTACTGTCAAGTTTTACAAGTGATCAAGTTCAAACGACTTAGCATAGGTCGAAGCTTTCTTAAGTCACTTTGTGCGAGTTATGGATATTATTATTAATGCTCCTCTGAGTTAAAGTTATGCTACAGGGTATGGCATAAGGATTTAAGTCAAGACAAAGCATATTTGTTTAAGTGTAACTCATTCGAATACACCCGCGACTTAAAGGTTATGTCGCAAGAAGTTAAGTCGCCTAAATCACAGTGCGACCCAGAGATAGATCGTTAAGGGGTGTCCCATCCAAAGAAGTATGCTATGCAAGTTTAGTCACAAGTTCGAAGGTCATTAAGCTTCCCTTAATTCGCAAGGATCTTAGGTCGCTTAACTCATTAGATCGCTCTAAAAGAAACTCGAAAATGCTGGGCTTTCTCCCATCAAAAAATCTTAAGGCCTACTCTCCACTCACACTTTGACACGCGTTCACCACCTTGCATCACCAGAAGCACCACGACTTGACCTAAAATTCACTAATCCTTTAACCAAATATCCCTACATCTCTTCCAAGCACCTAAAGCCTCATCGTCTCCTCCAAATCTCTAGAAACCATCGTTATCTCCACAAATTCAAACACTCGCCAAATAACTCTGTGAAACCCTAAGCCGATTCATTTTAAAAGCAATTGCCAACGATTCGACGAAAATCAGGAGGCGAATCAGAATATAGTCTTACAACATGATAACGAAAACTGTATTGAGATGATTATGGAGGAATCGATGGTAAACGTGACGGATAGATGATTGGAATTACCTAAATTTGCTGTTGAAATCAACGATTGGGGATGAAAAGGGAAGGATTTCGTGTTAACTTCTAAGCTCAAGCACGGCAATGGCGGCAAAGTGTAAACAATAAAGTGAAGAGGACGAAGAGGTCTAACAGGTTACATAGGAGAAAGAGGAGAAGAAGAATAGGCACGCGAGTTAACGAGCTACTTGAGTCGCTCACGACCTAGCGGAGTTAGATCGAAACACACGACCTAGTCCCTAGGCGTATACTTCGAGGGGCAAGTGTTAGCTCCTCTTTTCCACGACCTAACAACCTAAAAGGCTCAGCGACCTAACGAGTTAAGAGGCTCAGCGACCTAACGAGTTAAGAGGCGCAGCGACCTAACGAGTTAAAAGGTCTAACGACCTAACGAGTTAAAAGGTCTACCGATCTAAAGGGCTCAGTGACCTACCAACCTAAAGGATTCAGCGACCTAACGACCTAAAAGGTCCAGCGACCTAGCGAGTTAAAACAGAGTAAAGCCACTTGAATATAGGTCGCTCCCAACCTTAAGTCGCTACCTCTTCTAAGTCACTCCATATAAGTCTCCTTCTACTCCCAAAGGTCACTACAACCTACCAGTAGAAGCAGTTGATCAAGCACAACCATTTTAAGCAATAGCCTGTCCCTTAGGTCGCTCACGACCTACGACCTAACCCTATGTCGCCTGCGACCTATGACCTACCTCTGAATTTTCACTTTAAATACCCTGCCTACTCCACCAGGTAATGGACCTTTTGGGGATCATTTCTGGAATGCCAACACTTTGCTGTTTCCTCGACTCCTTCAACACTTCAACACCGAAGAAACTACAACGAACTTTTAGAAAGATCTAACTCATTCAACATGAATTCAAAGAGCCTTTCTACATCGAAGTTCTATCTATTCGTCTTAATCGTGTTGTAATTGAAGAATCATTGAAAAAGCAGTAATCAAATCAGCAATAAAAGAGATTAAGTGGACGTAGCCTTGACTTTAAGCCGAACCACCATAAAAACTGTTGTCTCTTTACTATTTCTCTGCTATTTTCTGCTTATTTTCAGTTCCCCTACCAACGGGTGGTGCTTTCACTATACTACAACTTACACCGGGGTGTTAGCGTACATTTTTAGCATTGACAACTTCTTTGTTTGTTTTTAAAGATAAACTGTTTTGGTTACTCATAACAGTCCCATGACTGATCCGGAGTTTATTGTTTCTTTCCTAAACTCTGGGTGCTCAAAATTTTTCCACACGGGCAGTCTAGAGTTGGGTTTTTCAGATAGTTAGGTTCAGTGGATTACCTGGTGCTAGTTCAGTCTTTGGATGCGGACTGCACTTGCTTATCTTTGCGTATCGTGATGTTGGTTCGAGCTGCTGCTGGAGTTCTCTTTTGAAGACTATCTTAGACATATATTGTTCCGCTGCTGGTGTTATCTATTTTCTTTCTGCTGCTATTTCTTGTATCTTATCTCTGATGTATATGGATATCTATTATCTGTTGTACCATTCTATTGTATCATATTGTATCTGAATATTGTATCAATGTTGTATATATTGATATTCATTTTCTTCCGCTGTGTTGTTATACTTAATGTGTTATAAGCTCCGGCGACTCGGATTTGAACGGTTGAATCTACGACATTCGAGTTCGATGTGAAGTATGGATGTCGATTTTCGAACGCGAAAAACCTGACGGTCACAGGCATCTTGATTATATTTGTTGTAAGATAATGTTTGGGTACGAAAATTGACGTTGAGAAAATCGTAGGATGTAATAATTTTGGGATAAAAGAATAAAAATGACATTATCAGCTTGAATTTAAATGGTCGATTGGGAATCAGATGTCTGGATCAAAAATCAGACGTCTGGTTTGCCCTAATTTTTGTTCAGAATATAAAATTAGACGTCTGGTTTTTGATCGAGACGTCTGGTTTTGAGCACAGTTATGAAATTGTAGATACGAAGAGATTTTTTCGACGTTTGGAATTAAAAACAGATGTCTGTTTTGGTTAAATTTCGATATAGAGAACTAAGACAGACGTCTGGATCTTATTTCAGACGTCTGAAATGTTTTGAATTTTATTTGTAGAAGACAGAGCAACAATTCAGACGTCTGGGGGATATATCAGACGTCTGACATATGCAAATATCTTCGACATATATCAATGTATCAGATGTCTGAAGACCATAGTCAGACGTCTGAAATAAGCAGTTTTGCTATAAATAGCCTAAAAATTGATGGTTTCACTTATTTTTGAATGCTGATAACAAATATCTTTATTGTTGTGATTTACAGATCTTATTTGCGTTGGACCAAATAAATCTAAATGTAATAATTTTAATGGTTGTTTTGTAGAAATATTATTTTTAGATTTAAATGAGCTTTTCTTTAGTTTTCCAATTTGACAATCGTCACATAAGTTTTCTACTTTATAATTCATTTTAGGTAATCCTCTTACCAACTCATATTTTGCTAACTTATTAATATTCTTAAAATTGATATGACAAAATCGTTTATGCCATAACCATGGATCCTCATGTTTGGCAGTTAAACATAAATTTAAATTTGTATTTATATTCATGTTTAATACATAAATATTTTTGTTTCTAAAACCTTCAAAAATGAGTTGTTTGTTATTATCTAAAATATTACATCTATCTTTTTCAAAATTTATTTGAAAACCTTTATCACGTAATTGATTAAAGCTTAGCAAGTTGCGTTTTAAATTTTTTACTAATAAAAAATTTGTAATAATAGGAGAGTTAGATATGCCAGAGTTGATAACTTCTCCAGTGCCTATAACATATCCTTTTGAATTGTCTCCAAAGGTTACTGTTCCACCATCGACGTATGTTATATTTGATAACATTTTTGAATTTCCGGTCATATGCTTGGAGCAACCGCTATCTAGTATCCATTTCTCCTTATTTTTTATTTTGGGTACCTGCAAAGTAAAAATTGTTTTAATTGGTACCCATATATTTTATTAGGGTCCTAATTGTTAGAGGAAGGTAGCCATACCCAAGATGATTTGGTACCTTTATAAATATAATTTTTATTATAGACTACATTCTCTAAGTAATTATTAATATGCTTTTGCTAATCAAATTATTATTTGTTTTAGGAATCCAAATTTTCATATTATTGATATTCAATTTAGTCTTAGACAAAATTCTAGTTTTTATATGCCAACTATTATTAGCATATTTGATTTTTGTTTAAAAGAATTTTTGAATCCTATCCCATTTCTATTACGTGATGGTTTTGAAGTTTTGATAAGATTCTCCAAATTTTGTTTTCCTTTATTAAATTTTGACACATTATTGGTAATTTTATCTAATTTTTCTCTTAACTCTATATTTTCAATTTTCAATAATTCAATACTATTTTTAAAATTAATATTTTCTTTTAACAAATTTTCTTTTACTATAGAAATATTCTCACTTTTTATCACATTATTTTTGATTTTTTCTTGAGATATTTCATGTTCCTCTTCTAGAATAATTTTTTCATCTTTCAACATTCCTACCTCATGTTCTAATCTATTTATTTTGACTATATATTCTTTGTTCAATTTTTTTATTTGTCTAAATTGATCATCTAGTTCCATGCTACGTTCTAATAGTTCATCATAGCTAAGTTCAGGGCATACCTCTTTAGTTTGTGCCATAAAACACACATTAGCTTGTTCTCCGTCACTATCGCTATCACTTTCAAAAGATGAAGAGTCCGAGTCATCCCACGTTACTTTGAAAGCCTTTTTCTTCTTGAATTTTTGAATTTTGTTATTCTTTTTATCATTATTGAGTTTAGGGCAATCCTTCTTCACATGTCTGTATTGATCACATCCATAGCACTTGATTTGTGATAGGTTTGTTGTGTTGGACTTCCCTTCTTTTTGAAATTTGGTCAATTTTCTAAATTTCTTGAATCTATTATAATTCTTGGCAATAAAGACTATTTCTTCTTCATCTAGATCAGAGTCATCATTTTTTGTTGCTGGAAATGCTATATTCTTTTTCTCCAAATTTAGTTCTTTTCGTGCCTGCAAGTTAGCTTCATAGGACAATAAATTTCCTATCAACTCTTCAACTTTGAGAGTAGAAAGATCATTAGCTTCTTCTATAGCTAAAACCTTCCTTTCCCAATCTGACATCAAAGAGTTGAGTATTCGAGATATTAAATCAAATCAGTGAATTTAGCTCCTAATGCCATAAGATCATGTTGGATAGTTTGAAATCTAGAATACATGTCAACAATAGTTTCATTTTGCTTCATTTTGAATGAAGAAAATTGGTTTTGCAAAATCGAAATCTTAGTTTGTTTGACCTTTGTTGTACCTTCATGTGTAATTTGTAAGGTACGCCAAATATCAAATGCAGTGATGCATAACATGACACGTGAAAATTCATTTTTGTCTAAAGAACAAAATAAAACGTTCATAGCTTTAGCATTATTTGATGCCAAGGTCTTTTGTGCATCGGTCCAAGTTTTCATGGCAGTAGTAGGTGGTTCATATCTATCTTGTGTGGCTGGCCAAATTTCAAGACCATTAGCTTCCATAAAATTCTCATACGTGTTGACCAACATGCACAGTTAGATCCACTAAAAAGTGGGGGTCGTGCAGTGGATTGTCCTTCTTGAAAAATACTTGCCATATTAAAGTGATTCAAAAAACATGTTATTGTTATTTGATCAAAACCTTGCTCTGATACCAATTGAAAGTCTATATGAGTGGATCGTATATGATATATATATATATATATATATATATATATATATATGCAAGTATGAACAACTAACTGTATAATATAACTTGATAGATAATAATAGCAAAGTAAATAAAAATAATCACACCAGAATTTTATATTGGTTTAGTCCTCCCGTCCTACGTCCAGTCCCGAAGCTCCTCTTCGGAATTTCCTTTCAACGAACCCTCACTTGACCCGGAGGAACAGGTTTACAATAGCAGAGTTTCTTTTTCAAGAATGAGTTCTATAACATGGATGTTGACTATTGAGTACAAGTGCTTCCAATATATATATCTATCTAGAGAATATTGAATGAGGAGTTTTGAATATATGGAAGAGTTAAATACAAGTAGTTGATTGCTAAAGAACAGGTGTAAATCAGAGTATAGGAATTAAGAGCATAAGTAAGTAAAGGTGAAGATTCTCTTTACATTCCTGATGCTATTTGTAATGATGAAGAGTTTTCTTGTATAGTTGCATCTGTTGTAATCTCTCTAAAGTCGCTTGTAAGGACCGATTCTTCGACTTACGAAAATCGACATCAATACGTCCAATGTATTAACTGTCGAACAATCGAATGTCAGAAAACCAAACCCTTAGGGTTTAAGAAGAAGAAAAAGGTAGCAGAAGAAGAAAATAGAATGAAAGAAGAACAGAAACAATATCAGAATCTCACAATCGCAGCGGTACAATATATAATAGATAAATGAATAGTCTTTAAATCAAAGAGTTGTACATTTTATACATTACATTATCATCTGAGTGTACAACAACAATATACAACATGACAAAACAATAGACAGTTATATAATCATGTCCTTACAAGTGAATTTACAGCGGAAAGATAATATCATATACAAGTAATACGTCTCGCCATCCAGCTTGCCACTTGAGCTCCATAGCACTTCTGAATCCAGAATGACCTGATAACCTGACTCTAGACTGCCCGTGTGGAAAATTTTATGCACCCAGAGTTTAAGAAGAGAACAATAAACTACAGGTCAGTCATGGGACTATTGTGAGAACTCAAAACAGCTATTTATCTTTAAACAACAACAACAAGGGAAGTGAAAAATATCCGCAATGCTTTTGGTAAATGAAACTACCATAAGGCCTCCCCGCACGCACACAATGCAAATGCAGAATTGGAGTAGATTTCTCCTTATGATAGTCAAACATGCTTACTACGCAAGACAAAGCATTTTTGATATTATTATTAGTGCATAGTGATGAAAACATTTCGAAAGTATAATATAAATATCAGCCAGCATATGTACCATTATATTATGCCTGCTATAGCTACCTCCTGAGGAGGCAGGTTATACAATTGCAATCGTAAAGGGCTCGTATTGTTTCTTTGGATTTCCAACAAATGGTCAGGCTAAGGAACTTCCTACTGCCACATGGGATCGCCTCTGGCGGGACGTCCTGAGAACCTGACCTGATCTTTTCCAACACAAGGTCGGGTTACCTTTGCAACTAGGTAACTACTACTCGAGTATGCCACCCGCCGGTCCTTTGGGACCTTTATCCGAGGGCCCTCGATCACAAAGCAACAACAACACAAAAAATGAGATTAGAGCAACCATATATGTTAAGCATCAGGGCTCCATACCTGACACCACCCTTTTCCAGAAGGAAATGACATACCCTAAAGAGCGCGACCCTCATAACCTTGCCGCATATTCCTGTTTTGACCATTTCCGAGGTGTGAGGTCTGACGAAGTCTCGTCCACAAAGCTACGCTTTTTCACAAAGCTACGCTTTTTCACAAAGCCACGCTTTGATCAACAAATGATCAATAAATAATCATCACACAGCAACACTCGGCATGCCACATTACCAAATTGGGAATATATCGCTGATAACTTTCAACTACAAAACCTCTGAGCTCGTACGTCTCAGAGAAGGGTGTTAAGCTAAGAGAATGAATTCCCCATCACCAACAGAGATGAATTTGAAAGAAATCTGCTTTATATCTCAAAATGTAATGTCAAACACGTAACCATACAAGTATGTTCCGGGTTCGAACAGAACGAAGGCGCTTCGAAAGAAGCCCTTGTAATCCGAGTATTCACAATCCCGATCGAATTTCCCATCACAAAGGAAATCTCCAAACCGTAGATAACGGTGTAGAGACAATCGATAGGTCATCCTATCGTTTTCACAAATACACGGTCTTCAACACCTGTCTTCAGTGCTATTCATTACGTCGTATCACTATTCGGAATGGGTAATCCGAATAACGAGCGCAATAATTTAAAAATTAGTGTAGCATTCAATTTCAACCAATTCACAACAAATAGCCATTCAAGGGTCAATATTGATAGTCGGTTATTTAACTATCAATCAATATTCACAACATCACCCGATTGCAAATAATTTCCCAAATTATTTATTTCCAAAAATACATTTACAAGATATAATTTCCACACTTCAACCATTTGAAACAAATTTCAAATCAATTTTCACCTTTACAACTTTTGAAATTAAATTTCAAATCATTTTCCTTAAGCAGAAAACACTTAGAAATAGTTATCCATTTTCACTGGAAATCTGCCGAGTTCAAATATTTTGAAATAATTGAAAATTCCTTATCCAAAAATATATCTGGAAAACACTTTTAAATAAGACTATTTTTCTTTAAACACTTACTTAAGATATTAGTCATAAAATATTATACCATATGTTACATATAACTTAGGTCCAAACTATTTTTTTTTCAAAATATAATTAGTGGATAGAGTATAATTATTTAAATAACTATTTTCTAAAACAATTATTGATTAAATCTTAGAATTAATCATTTCAAAAATCAACTCAATAAATCTTTACTTAAAGGATTTAAAACAATTTAAGAAGTTAAATTTCTTCAAAATATGCTTTTCAAAACCAATTCTAGAATTTTATATATATGAATAATATATTTTTTCAAAGCTATTCAAAAATTTTATTCGGCTTTCCAGGGAGGATACACTTTCATTTCAAAATGGTTCATTCAAAACAAATTAAATAAATTCTTACCGATTTATTAAATTTACGTTCCAAATTCGTTAATTTATTTCCACGCTTTTAAAAATAAATCAATGTTTATTTTTAAAATAAATTTCCCTTATAAATTTCCATTGTGAATTTACATTTCCAAATATTCACTTTTTATACGATTTTTCAAATCGATTTCAATTATTCACTTTCTGCACCAAAATCAGTTTTCAATTGATTCCCAAAAACAGCAAATCAAATTCCGTATTGATTTTCCAAGAAATTAAACACTAAGTTAATTTCATTCAAATTTCAAATTGAAATCAATTTCTACTAAACTGCCAAAATCAATTTCCAAATTGATTCCAAATTCATTTCGAAACACCAAATAAATTTCCAAATAGATTTCCAAAAGATCTATTTTCAATTACCAAAATCAATTCCCAATGGATTCCTAAATTTATTTCTTTTCAAAATAATCACTTTTTAAAGAATACAAATTCTTTTATTTTCCAACTCTTTGAAATCCATATTTTGAACAAATTTTCAACCTTTGAATAATATTATCGAAAATCCATTTATTAAGCCCTTTTACAATATTTTGGAATTTTATTCAATAAGATAAAAATAAAACTTTATCATTTTAAAATTTCCTTCCTTTACATTTATATGATTCTCAAAAATAAATTTAATTATAAATTTTCAACTTAAATTTTCAAAAATCCAATTTTATTTATTTTCGGCTTCTAACGATACTAAAAATATATTCGGCTAAAATTTAGCCTTTAACGATTTCAATCACAAAGATAACCACGCAGATTATAAATAGATCAACACACAACATTGAAACAAATTCAATCATTTGAGGAATCCGGTTGGATCCCTCCAACCTGTTTCCCTGCATCCAAAGATGTTAGCACAATACCAATTCCACTTCAAGACGGAATATCACGGTATATGGGATTTATAAAATACTATCCGCTATTATGTGGCGCAATAGGGTCTCATCCGCTATATAATGTGGGAAAATCAACTCCAAGTACATATATAATACCAATTCCATTCAAGTTGGAATTATCGTGGTATATGTGTTTAATATATAACATCCGCTTAATATACGGCGTATAGGGTCTTTTTCAATACAACAGATAATAACTATCATCCAATCACACAATCAAGCAATTTTAAATCGAACAATTTAAAATTAAAATCGAAATAAATTCGATTCAGTGAGAAGTTCTCACTTTGAGTTTCCGATAACAGTTGTAGCGTTTGTTTCGAATAAAATTAAATGTGCGTTTAATTTTACCCAAAATTATCACTAGCTCCAAACGACTCCAATCCAGCTGTTTGCACAAAAAATGGACAAACACCTCCAAGTCGTATTATTTAGTTGATTATATGTAATTTTCAATGATTTTAGATGAGTATGTAAATATGAGAAAAGTAGGGGCTGAAATGTAAAAGACACACAGATTTATAGTGGTTCGGCCAGAATGTGCCTACGTCCACTTTATATGTTATTATCTTCTTTCTTTCAGGTTACAAGTACAATGCGTTGTGTACAAGTGTATGAAAGTAGTTTGAAAGTTCCTTCCTTGCTTGAGCTCTCAAACTTGTCTGCCATTGTTGTACCCCTGCCCCTCTATTTATAGAGTGAGGTAGGGGGCAGGGGTCTTGGAAGTGTATAGCTGCTGGTGGGCCCGGGCTGGAGCAATCTGGACTGGCAACCTTCTGGTTCGGCGAAGCCTTGGTTCGGCCGTGTTGAGGTTGGACCGGTGGTAGCCTCGTCCGGCTATGGTGGTCCGGTGATGGGTGGATATGTGCCATTCGGTAATGGGTTTACATGGAGTTGGTTCGGTCTTGGAGGTGAGTTGGTTCGGTACCAAACAGGCTCGGTGAAGGCTTGTGGATCGGTGGAGTTCGTGAGAGGAGCATGGTTCGGCATAGGGGCATGAAGGCTGGTGGACCGGTAGTGACTGGACCGGTTGGGTCTGGTTCGGTATGGGGCCTGACCGGATGAAGTTGGTTGATGGCTGCCGAATGGGTCGTGCCGAATGGGACATAGGATATGCCGAATGGACTCATGCCCGAATGGATTTGTACACTGAGAATGCCAGATGGGCTCCTATGCTTACGTTGAGCCTTGTGTTTGCTGAACGAGGTGGAGGTTGCGAGCCCGGGTAAAACTTGTGACTTCTTGGTCTTGAGATCCTCTGGGTGAGAATTCGCCCAACATTTGCCCCCCAAAGTGGGGCACGTGCTTGCATGTGTCGCGCTTTGTTTCCTTGTTGTAGGGAGGCTTGTTTTTGTAATGCCATGGGCTAGATGTTCATATCATGTTGATGTCCTGCAAAGGAATTTACAGTTTTAGTGTGATTTCAAATAACGACCGTTCGGGATCGAAATATTCGCGATGAAGTGAATTGTGCCGTTCGGGGTGAGTTAGTGTACCCCGAGGGGGTTATCGATGCCAGGTTCACGTTAGAGTGGTTCCCTGGATCGTTTGTCAAGGTGGTTTATCGCTAGCTCAGAGCATGCCTAGGGGTTGTTCTCGACCCCGTACATGTGTAAGTAGCTTAGCCATTTCATAATTATCAAATATCCATTTGACTGATGGGCTTAAAAAGGGATGTCAAAGTGTAAATTCTCATGACGATAGGGTTAATAGCCATTCAGAGCGTGCCTATGGACCGTTCGTGGTCGCGTGCACGTGTAAATGATTAATCCATGTTAGTGAGAGATTCACGACTTATCCATTGTTATCATATTTTTTATTTTATTAGTAAGCTCTTAGAGTTCGGCACTTATCTGAGTGAAGCGCCCTGCGTGCCCCCGGTTCCTGGTCTTGGACGGTAGATAGAGGGTTCCGTTCGGTTCTTGGTTGGTCCGGCTATTCTCATCCGGCTTCTGGTGGTCCGGTATCATTGGTCCGGTTGGGCGAGACATCTGGTTCGGTGGTTGTGAGTTTGCCTATATATAGAGGCCGTACCCCCCTTGTTTTTCTTTACCGAACGAGTAGAGCCGAATCACTCTATTGCCGAATCAAGTGTTTGCCGAACCAACCTTATACCGAACCAGGTATATACTTATTACCGAATACACACGTATGTCCTTGCTTCACCGAATGGGACTACTGCCTTGGAGCCGAATGAGATGAAAACCGAATGGGGTTGAAACCGAATGAACTCGGAAACCGAATGAACTTGGAAACCGAATGAACTTGGAAGCCGAATGAACATGGAAACCGAATGAACTTGTGATCTGGAAGACTTCAGCTTGCGAATGAAATTCCACACTTGCACGCACTTGTTTGTTTACTTTTCTATTTTCCTTGTTCTAATATTAGGTTTTTCTTGTGCTGCAGAAAATGTCTCGCAAAGCGGAAACACGATCAGACAGAAAGAAGTCTAGAGGCACAGGAGAGCCTTCTTCTTCCTCGCCCCCAGTCCAATCAGGATCCGGGCAACACCGACCTATTCCGAAGTCTCTAGTGGACGGATGTGGTCCACAGGAACTTTTGAACTCTCCCCCTGACTGCTTCCCAAGCTCCTTAAAGGAGGAGCAACTTGACGTTATATCCCGTTCCTTTGGGATAGACAGGGCTCTTATGTTGTTACCGGGGGAAGGGGTCATGCCATATGATCCCCCTGAAGGGTACTTCGCTTATAGCCGGTACCATTGCATGTGCGGGGCTATTCCTCCAATCAACGCCTGGATACTAAGCTTCGTCACTTATCTGAAGGTGGCTCCATTCCAGCTTCAGCCCAACTCTTATGCCATTCTGGTATGCTTATATGCTATCTTCCAGAAGAGATATGGGCGCGCCCCCTCCCACCGGGAAATACGATATCTGTACAATCTGAGGGGGTACAGGAAGGGGTCCCCATATATTAGCTTGGAGTCAGCCGTTTCCTTCAAGCCTGTTTTGGATTTATACTCGAAGTATAGCATGTTCAAGAAGGAGTGGTTCTTTGTCAGGGATGACTCCGTCTCTATTCGCCGATTTACCTCCGGATGTAAGTAAAAACTCTACTCATAATTCCTGTCTTGGCTGTAATTCACTCTCTTATGCGCTTTTATTTCTTGCTAGCGACAGGTGGTTTTGCGGTTGTGGAAGATGATCGCTTGGTTCGGATGGCAGCAGAAATTGAAGCTATTTCCGGGAGAGACAGATCGGCTGCTTATCTGATTAGGAATGCCAGGCTCTTGTCGTATAATTTGATCCTCCCACATCAGTCCGTAGTCAAACAGAGGGACACGGCAGAAGAGAAGGCTGCCCAGCCTAAAGGTGGGGTGACAGCGAAGGGTGGCAAGAGGAAGCCCTTTGCACAACGTCCAGTCGTAGGAGGCAAGAAGCTCAAGGAGTCCGATGGCCCTTCTCCAAGTACTTGCCCGGATGTCCCGGAGGAGGAAGGTGTAGAAGAGGAGGAAGGAGGTGAAGTTGGAGAAGGGTCGGAGGGTGGAGGAGATGGCGATGGTCAGGGTGGTAGCGGTGTTGCTGCTCTAACCTCTGAGCAGGACCTCGAACTGGATGAGGCTCTCCGTCGGGCCTTCGGGGAGTCAGAGGGGGAGTCGGAAACAGAGAAGGAAACGGAGAGGGCAGAGGAAACCGGCAAAGCTGTGGTTAGCACTGACCCATCCTCTAAGGGTTCCTCAGCTAGGGTGACCCCGGCGATGCAAGGTGAACTTTTGTCTTCTGCCGATTCCATTTTCGATAGGGACTTAGAAATTTTTTACGGTTCACTTCCGTCCTGGAATGAGATCCAGGACTTATTGCAGTATCCCACTCCTCCGCCGGGTTTGTATAACAGATGTGTCTCCTCACTTTTCTTTCTTTTTAACTTAGCACATTTTTTGAATTGCGGATTATTGTATGTTCGTAACACTTGTTCTTTATTCCAGGGGCAGGCCAGGCGGGTAAAACGTCGGATGTTCGACACCGCCTTGAACAATTTAAGTCGAGGAGAGCTTCCGCGAAACCTTCTACTGATCGCACTGGGGACGTAGTCAAGTACCGCCCTCTTCTTGGGGTCATCGAAGAGGGCATTCAGAAAAGGAAGCGGAGCCGTTCCTTATTTGAGTCTTCTTCTGCTTCGCAGCTTCCTACTCTGTCTCCCCCTACTCAGCCTCCTCGTGATACTACGGAGGAGAGCACGGAGCCCTGCCCCCCTCCTCCTCCTTCCAAGAGATCTACTGTCATTCATATAAGGCGTCCCGATGTGCCTCGCCCCGTGCCTCGTGACCCTTTTGCCGGTCATCCTGATTTAGACCCAAGTTTTCGGGACATTTCATTTGATGAGACCACGGGCGAGCACCTACTTCCCCGCAACCCCATGGTACGTGTGCTGGATGAGGCCAAGTCCCTAGATCTTGATCTGCTTACTACTCGGGTAGTTACTATGGGGGACGAGGCCAAGGCTAATATTGACCGGGTGGCCGAAGAGACTAAGAAGTTAATGGAGCATCATGCTCGATTGGTCAAGGCCGGGGAGGAGATTGGGAGTGCTAATATTCGGTTAAGGCTAAAGGTTGCCGATCAGGCCAAGCAGCTTGCCGACCAAGCCATCCAGATCTCCCAGCATGAGGAAGCCTCCCAGCGTCTGAAAGAGACCATGGAGAAGGCCAGTAGGGCGGAGTTACGGAAGATGGAGGTTACCTGCAGGGAGCGGATTAACATGGCCATTACAACGGTGGATGAGGTTCGAAATGCGGATCTCGAGCGGGTAGAGGAGTTGTCGGGGAGACTCGAGGCTGCGGAGATGGCTCAGGCTGAGTTGAAGGAGGAGATGGAGGAGATGAGGAGGTCCCTTAGGTTGAAGGAAGAGGAAATGAGGAGGTCACTCCAGGCTGACTGCTTGAGATACCAATCAGAGAGGGACGTCGCCGTCGCTAAGTTGCAAGCTTCCGAGGCTCGGGTGAGGGAGTTTGAGGAAAATGAGGGGATGATGGATGAGATGCTTCAGGATATGTACTTCCATACTTGGAAAGAGGGCGGCTTGTCTTGGATGGACGATTACCCTCGGGTCATGGCCAAGGTGTATCTCCAGGCTTTAGAGGAGGCCAGGGTGAACGCGGGTAAGGAAGGCGGAGAGGCTTTCAACTTGAGTGCGGTTACTGCTCAGTTCTCAAAGGAGGAGCAAGCGGCGGTGAAGGAGGGGATGCGGCTGCTTGCTGCGGAGGAAGCGGGCGTGCAGTTGGATGATGAGGATCAAGCGGCGGATGCTGGTGAGTTATTCTTTTCCCTTTCTTTTCTTTCCGTGTTTTCATAACTTGATCGTTCGTTTAATGAATTCCTCTTCCGATCTGGACAGGTGGGACTTCAGATCCACATGCTGGGGGCTCCGATCCTGCGGCTAAGTAGGCTGGGGGAGTTGGTGATGGAGTGTGGATGCATCTGCCATCTTTTTGTTTCTTTTTTATCACTGTTCATGTTAGTCTTTGATATGCAACTGTAATAAAATTATTTGCAAAGAATAACTTCGTGTGATCTTATAATATAAGCTGATTTTGTCATGTTTAAATGTTGTTGCTATCTTTATGTGCTGTGTGAGAAGTATAATTATGTATATGCCTGTGATTCCACTTGTGTTTGATGTTAAGTTTTTGCTTGAAATATAATTTCACGTTTTGCAATGTCAGTGTATGAATAAGTTATAGTTACGCATTTATGTACAAGAGAAGAGAGTACCGCCCTTTATGTTTTATTCGCAGGCGGTAGCTTTGAGTGTCTTGTGTAACTGTTCACGGGTATAGCAGAGCGCCCTGCTACCCAGCACGCAGGCTTAGAGCCTCATGAGTGAATGTTTCCTATTTGGTTTCCTGTACTTTAGAGTTTGTTATACAGGATAGGAGAAAAATATTTAAATGAAATGGAAATATAGTAAAAGTAAAACTTCCAGTCACGGAAGGCCGTCGATGTGCTTAAGTTCGTGGCAAACGGGTTTTGTAGTCACTTTCCCTAGCTGTGGGTCTTGGAGACATTTGTCACCCATCTTACGCCTCCGCGGGGAGTTTTCTTTTTTACCACAGCCGCACTTAAGACACATCGGAGCCGAGATCGCGCACGGTAACTACCCGAACCGTTATGGTCCGTAATCGTGGGTATTATTCGATTTACCGTGGCCGGCTAGCGTGGGTGCCGTTGGCCGTGAACTACCCCTGGCTGGCCACACCTTATGTTGGGGCTTAAAGTAGGTTCACGGTTACCGACGAGCCGAACGCCGTAATGAGCTGCCATCGGCTATAGTCGGCCTTTATGATGACTTATAATCGGCTCATTACAGTTGGCTTTGAGGGCAGGCGCGCAATGAGTTAACCCGCAGCAGAGGGATGCTGGAGCAAAAGAGTCTCATTGGCGAGTGCATAGAATCGTGGCGTACCTGTTAGGCCTAGTCTAGATGAGGCCGCGGTGCGTCTTGAGTGGAGATGCCATAGGATTTTGTTCAACAGAAAGGGATAAAACTTAACAAGTAGCCAAGACATAAAGGAACAAGTTAAAAAGAGACAAGATTTTTTAAAGTGGTTCGGCACGAAAATGCCTACGTCCACTGGTTCTCTTTGTTAATTCACTTCATATGGGCAGTACAAGTTAAGAAAAGTATCGACGGAGGTGTCGGATGTTCCATGCCCTCTGGAACACCTCTCCGTCCACTGTTGACAAAATGTAAGCTCCGTTGTGGAGATCTTTGTGAATTACATATGGTCCGTCCCAGATGGGGTCCAGTGCCCCGGGGCGCGGAAAGATTCGCCTGAGGACAAGATCTCCTTCTTGTAAGCTGCGATGCTTGACTTTGGAATTGTATAGTGCTGCCACTTTTTGTTTGTGAGCTGCTGCTTTGAGTGCTGCATCGTTTCTCCTTTCCTCAATCAGTTCCAAAGACATGAGGAGGAGTTCTTCGTTTTCTTCTGGGTTGTAGTGGATCCTACGGTGGGAAGGCACAATAGTCTCAACTGGGAGCATTGCCTCCGATCCATATGCCAAAGAGAAAGGAGTATGTCCCGTTGATGTTCTGAAAGATGTGCGGTATGCCCATAGTGCCGTAGGAAGTTCGTCCACCCAAGCGCCTTTTGACTTTTCAAGTTTCTTCTTGATTAGGGTTTTGAGAATTTTGTTGACAGCTTCAACTTGTCCGTTTGCCTGAGGGTAAGCTACTGATGAGAAGCTTTTATGAATTCCATGCTCTTGGCACCAGTCGGCAAATTCTTCGCTGTCAAATTGGAGTCCGTTGTCTGATACGATCTTGAGGGGGACTCCATACCTGCACAGAATGTTTTTGATCAAGAAGTTAATAATTTTTGCTGAAGATATTTTATTTAAAGGTTCCGCTTCCACCCATTTGGTGAAATAATCGACTGCCACTATAGCATATTTGGCTCCGCCTCGGCCCGTTGGCAGTTCGCCAATTAAGTCAATTCCCCATACAGCAAAGGGCCAAGGGCTGGTCATTTGAGTAATTTCGTTTGTGGGCAGTCGAGGGATCTTGGCGAACTTCTGACATCTGTCGCATTTCTTAACGAAGTCTAGGGTATCTTTGTTTAGTGTGGGCCAGTAATATCCATATCGGAGTATCTTTCTTGCCAAAGTCTGTCCTCCAGTGTGATCTCCGCATCCTCCCTGATGGATGTTTGTTAATATCTCCTTGGCTTCCCTTCCGGCGACGCATCTTAATAAGGGGCTAGAGAAGCCACGCCGGTAGAGGATGCCTTCTTGTATTGTGTAGTGGGGAACTTTTCTCAAGATCTTCTTGGCTTCGTCACGCCTGTCGGGTAGTATGCCATCTTGCAAATATTTCCGGATAGGAGTCATCCAGGTTCCTTCTTCGATTGCAGTTATCAGATTTACTTGTTCGAAACTTGGGGCTAGCTGCCTTGAGATTACTAGTGCTCCGGGAATGGTGCTGTCCTTCATACTAGCTTGCTTTGCAAGTTCATCTGCCTCTTGGTTTTCTTCTCGAGGAATGTGTTTGATTAGATAATGGTCCAATCGATCGAGCAGCAGTCTGGTTTTCTTTAGGTATGCTGTGAGCCGTTCTCCTCGAGTCTGGAATTCTCCTAGTACCTGGTTTACGATAAGCTGAGAATCACTATGAATACATAAGGAATTGATCCCAATTTCTAGGGCCAGTTCCAATCCCGCTATTACTGCTTCATATTCAGCATCGTTGTTAGTGGCCGTGAACTCCAATCTTAATGCATAGTACAACTTTCTTCCCCTGGGGGTGACGATCACAATACCTGCCCCCGAGCCTTGTTCGTTCGATGCTCCGTCTGCAAAGAGGTTCCACTTGATGTTTTTTGCTACTTCGGATTGTTCCTTGCCTTCGTTGGTAGTGAATTCGGCAATGAAATCAGCCATGGCTTGTCCTTTGATAGCGGTGCGGGGATGGTAGGTGATATCATACTGACTTAGTTCGATGCACCATTTGAGGAGTCGCCCAGAAGTGTCAGGACGATGGAGCACTTGTCTTAGTGGTTGATCGGTTAGAACCCTGATGGAGTGAGACTGGAAGTAGTGTCGCAGTTTCCGTGACGCGATCAATAAACAATATGCTAACTTCTCAAGTTTAGGATATCTGGCTTCTGCCCCCGTAAATCTCTTGCTTACAAAGTAAACCGGACGTTGTGTGCGGTCTTCTTCTCTTACCAAGGCGGCGCTTAGAGCATGAGATGATACAGCGAGGTATAGGTATAACACTTCACCTTCATTTGGAGTTGAGAGTACTGGTGGTCTCTGAAGGTGTTCGATTAGGTTGAGGAAGGCTTTTAAGCATTCGTCGGTCCACTCGAACCTCCCTTTGTCTTTCTTGAGTGCTTCGAAGAAAGGGACACACTTGTCAGTTGCCTTGGAAATGAATCTGCTTAGGGCGGCCACCTTTCCGTTTAGGCTCTGCATTTCTTTTCGAGTGGAAGGTATCCTTATTTCTTTTAAAGCTCGGATTTGTTCAGGGTTTGCTTCGATTCCTCTGGCGTGGACGATGAATCCTAAGAATTTTCCCGATGATACTCCGAAGGAGCACTTTAGAGGATTCAGCTTCATTCCATATCGGCGAAGTACCCGAAACATATCGTCCAGATGGCTTACATGGTCGTTGGCTTTCCTGGACTTCACCAACATGTCATCCACATATACTTCCATAGTACGTCCTATCAGTTCTGCGAACATTTTGTTGACGAGGCGTTGATAGGTAGCTCCAGCATTTTTGAGTCCAAAAGGCATGACTTTGTAACAATATAATCCGCGGTCGGTGATGAAGCTAGTGTGGTCCTGATCGGGAGCGTGCATGGGGATCTGGTTATATCCGGAGTATGCATCCATAAAAGATAGGAGTTCGTGCCCAGCTGTGCTGTCCACGAGTTGGTCAATTCGGGGAAGTGGGAAGCAGTCTTTCGGGCAAGCGTCATTCAGATTGGAGAAGTCAATACATGTTCGCCACTTTCCATTGGCCTTTTTTACTAGCACTGGGTTAGCGATCCATTCTGGGTAGATGGCTTCCCGTATGAAGTCATTAGCAAGTAGATTTTTTACTTCCTCATCAAGGGCTGCTGATCGCTCTGCCCCCATGCTCCTCTTTTTCTGCTTTACTGGTACCTTGGTGGGATCGATGTTCAACATGTGGCATGCTACGTCTGGGGAGATTCCTGTCATATCGGCATGGGTCCACGCAAATACATCTAAGTTGTGGCGGAGAAAGTCAATGAGTCGATCCTTCAATTCCGTTTTCAGCTGAGATCCGATTTTTAATAGTCTACTTGAATCATGCTTATCTACAGATACGAATTCCATAGCCTCTGCAGGCTCGGCGGTAGCCTCCTCCTCTTTATCCCGGGGGTCTAGTTCATTGAAGGGATCGCTTGTGTATCGAAGAGGAGGGGCTTTCTTTAGTTGCTATGCCTCCAAGCTTTTCATGCAGAGAGTAGTCTCTGCATCTTTTCCTTTATTCTTTCTGCGGTTGTTGCGAAGCTCAGTTACATAGCAGTCTCGGGCAGCGTCTTGATCTCCTTCTACTTCTCCTATTCCGTTGTCTGTCGGGAATTTCATCTTCAGGCACCAGGGGGCTAGGACAATTTGGAAGTCAGACAAGGCTGGTCTCCCCAAGAAGGCGTTGTAAGCCGAGTGGTTCTCTATTAGCACGAACGTTTGTTTTCGCACCACGGAGCGGGGATGACTTCCTATTTCGACGAAGAGGTCAAGTTGCCCGAGGGGCATTTTTGCATCTCCAGTGAAACCGTGCAGTGGTTTGTCGCAGGGAGACACATCCTTCATTGATAACTTCATTTTGTCGAAAGCATGTTTGAACAAGATGTTTACGGAGCTTCCCGTGTCTATTAGAATCCGAAAAACTTTAGCAGGGCCGAACCAGGCAGAGATGACCATAGGATCCATATGTGGGTACTGTCTTCCTTCCAAATCGCGTCTACTGAATATGATGTCGTCGCTCTCTTTTCGTTTCGGTTGGCGTTCTTCTGTGACGGAGTTAACGTATCCTTCGGTATTTCTAAGCGACTTGCCGTACCTTTCCATCTCTGCCCAACTTCTGTCGGCAATGTGTGGTCCTCCTGAGATGGTAAGGACTACTATCTTCTCTTGACTAGAGCCACTGGTGTTGTGATTGTTGCGACTCCCTCCGCCTACTTCTGGGAGGGGTTGCTTTGAGTTCTCATTGGCAGGAGTTGGAGTCCTGTTCTGACTTTTCACATAACGTTCCAGTCTTCTTCTTCTAATGTGTTCTTCGATCAAGTCCCGAAGATGGTGGCATTCATTGGTGTCATGTCCGTGGGATTCGTGGAAGCGACAGAACTTTCCGGACTTGAGTGCGTTATCTGATTCTTTCTTGTGCGGGGGGCGCTTGTATCCGAGTTCGCCCTGAGTGGCTAGGTAGATGTTTTCGATTGTTTCATTCAAAGGAGTGTAGGAGTCAAATCTTGGCCCTGGTCGATATTGGCGCTTCTCACCCTTTCTGCCCCCAGCATTGTCTCTAGATTCATTTCTTCGAGCGTCCTTAGCTGCAGTGGGAACCTTGTCCTGAATTATCTTGCCTTGTTGCCCTGGCTGCCTCTCCGTAGCAGCGTCTTCAAGTCTCATATACTTTCCAGCTTCATGGAAGAAATCAGGCAAGGTAACTGGTTTTTCCTTAGTTAATCTTCTGGCAAACTTGGTGTCTGGATGCACACCACTACAGAGGGCCATTAGAGTGAGTTTTTCATCGGCATCTTGAACTGCTGCCGCTGCGGCGTTGAACCGTGTTAGATATTGTTGTAGCGTCTCTCCGGTTTTCTGTTTGACATTGGATAGAGAATAAGCATCCCTGGGTTGTTCCACATGGATGCGGAACTGGCTAATAAACCTTTCTTTTAACATCTCCCATGAGTTGATGGATCCTTGGGGTAGATGGCAGAACCAGGAGGTAGCTAGATCTGATAGGAATAGCGGAAAGCATTTACATAATACTCCTTCTGTTGCTCCACTCATGAGCATATGCTGGGTGTATCTCTGCAGGTGTACGATGGGGTCGGAAGTTCCTTTGTAAGGTTCCATGGTTGGCATTTTCCATTCCCGGGGAGTGATGGCAGTTTCGATATTTCGGGTAAAGGGACTGGTGACCCTAGCGCCTATTCCCCGGTCCCTTTGCTCCCGTTGGACACATTCTCTGAATAATCGTGCCATCCGCTCGTCAGAACTTGGAGCGGACAAAAATGAGCTCGGTTCTTCCCTGCGGGATCTATCTCGTCCAGATGACCTGTAGGGATGGTACAGTCTATCACCTCTAGCATTATCTAGTGGTTGTCTTTGGCTGCTTGGATGCACGCTAGGACCAGCTACAGTTGCCCCCTGCCTTGATCTTCCCCTGTGGGGTTCTGTTTCGAGCACATCCATGGGGTCAACTTCGGGCTGGGTTCTAGCTCGGCTCCGTTCAGCGGGGTTTCTATGATTAGGTGGCATGACTGGCTCAGCTACATCCGACCCTCGCCTGGTGCCTCCCCCGCTAGGTTCGGTTCCAAGGGCTTCCTCGAGTCGGAATTCGGGCTGAGTCCGGGCGCGGCCCCTATCATTGTTTTTCCTGTTGATAGCTTGTTCGAAGAGTGAAGACCTTTGTTGCCTCCGGGATCCTCCGGATTGGGATTCACCCCATGATTCAGTGTTGCGGTTGGACTCTTCAGCGTCCCTTAAGCGTGTCATGAGTTGGTCCACCAAAGTTTCTTGTTGGGATGTGAAGCGGTTAGTTACTTCAGCCACAACCCTGTCCAGATCTGCCCTAGTGATTGGTTGTTCCGTTGCGGGACCAGTTGGATTTTCCTGATTTTCATCTGGTACTGCTGTTGAAGTGGGCTGATCTGTGATTGCTGGATCTGGAAGGCTGCTAGTTGCGATGTTCTTTCCTTTGTTAACATCCCTTCTCTGTTTGGAAGGCATGATTTCTAAGCAACGAGTGATGTCGTTAGGAAAAAGGTTGAGTGGGAGAAGATGAAGTTTGAGTTCAGTTCTCAGTGAAAGCACCAAAAATGTTTGCACAAAAAATGGACAAACACCTCCAAGTCGTATTATTTAGTTGATTATATGTAATTTTCAATGATTTTAGATGAGTATGTAAATATGAGAAAAGTAGGGGCTGAAATGTAAAAGACACACAGATTTATAGTGGTTCGGCCAGAATGTGCCTACGTCCACTTTATATGTTATTATCTTCTTTCTTTCAGGTTACAAGTACAATGCGTTGTGTACAAGTGTATGAAAGTAGTTTGAAAGTTCCTTCCTTGCTTGAGCTCTCAAACTTGTCTGCCATTGTTGTACCCCTGCCCCTCTATTTATAGAGTGAGGTAGGGGGCAGGGGTCTTGGAAGTGTATAGCTGCTGGTGGGCCCGGGCTGGAGCAATCTGGACTGGCAACCTTCTGGTTCGGCGAAGCCTTGGTTCGGCCGTGTTGAGGTTGGACCGGTGGTAGCCTCGTCCGGCTATGGTGGTCCGGTGATGGGTGGATATGTGCCATTCGGTAATGGGTTTACATGGAGTTGGTTCGGTCTTGGAGGTGAGTTGGTTCGGTACCAAACAGGCTCGGTGAAGGCTTGTGGATCGGTGGAGTTCGTGAGAGGAGCATGGTTCGGCATAGGGGCATGAAGGCTGGTGGGCCGGTAGTGACTGGACCGGTTGGGTCTGGTTCGGTATGGGGCCTGACCGGATGAAGTTGGTTGATGGCTGCCGAATGGGTCGTGCCGAATGGGACATAGGATATGCCGAATGGACTCATGCCCGAATGGATTTGTACACTGAGAATGCCAGATGGGCTCCTATGCTTACGTTGAGCCTTGTGTTTGCTGAACGAGGTGGAGGTTGCGAGCCCGGGTAAAACTTGTGACTTCTTGGTCTTGAGATCCTCTGGGTGAGAATTCGCCCAACATTAGTCATTGGAATTACCATTATGGTATACGTTTATAACAAATACAAATAATCTCTTGTAATTATAATACACTCAACTCATGCTAAGGCATTCTATTACCCTATCTCTTAACGAGTTATACCCAACCAAAGCTAGGGTCTCGCTTAAGCTTCATCTTCGATAGCAGATGTAATGAATGGCTTTTTCGATCCTTGAATGTCGATAATAATACATTCATGGTAAACATGTATTGAGCAACAAAGTGTTGGAACGACATAACGTTAGGATAAAGAAAATGAACAAAAAAGAGGAGAACAAAAACATTAGAATCTCATAACTGAATGATAACATATAATATCAAAAGTTAATATATAGAGCTACTCTAATATTCATAGTATTGCAATGTTACTAGTCAGAGTACTATCATAACCTTGGACAGTTATAAGAGTTTGTCCTTACAATTACTGATACAAACACACATACATACAAGTAATGAGGGGAAATAAGAATACAACGATAAGTGGACATCCAGCCCCTCTTCAAGAGCTCAATGAACATGATCAAAAGTTTTCATTTCTCAGTCCGGTTGGAAGAGCACACAAGGAATTTAGTGAAAACAGAATCACATGTCAAACATAAGTCTTGTGTGAGAACTCACGAAATATGTGTACAACATATAACAACACTTTTAAGACCATCGCAATGGTTATCTCCTCAAAAGAGCCAACCACCCAATAAGTACATATTGTGATATAATAGATAATATCTAAGGTAATAATAAAAGTTAGGAAATAGTTTCTATTCTTACATTAGTCACACCATAATAATATTAAATAGGTATACAAATAGAACCACAAAGGTGCGTTCACATAATAGATTATCCACAGAGATCTCTCTAGTAAACTATCGACCAATCTCCTATGATGAGGTTTAGAAGCCACTTTCCGAGTATCGTATATCACTTGATAAAACATACCATAAGGAAAACACAATAGGCCTATGCAAGAATGAGTGAACCCTAACCATATGGAACAAAGTATCATCAACTCTCTGCGTGCAATATATTGATAAGCATAATCTAGATACTGGAGTTGACATACCCTGCATAGGTTAGTTACACCCCAACATCATGCATCCTACTCAATCTTTAGTCATATACCAGTGGTGAAGTCATGTTTAGCATACCAAAACACGATCCATCATCACTTGAACCGATCACAAATCCCAAAATGGATTCCAGCATCTCAAACAAACCCATTTACAAAAGGTAGAACACGTATCTTAGTCTTGAAGTGGTTTTCGATAAGTAGAATACTTACTGACCCCGGTCTCTTCAATAATAAATCGACAAATTTCCCAAATTAATTTGGTCATATTCAACAACAATGAGAACGTTCGTTCATGGAAACCAAATATCGGAAACTTATCACATTTCCACATTCTTAACTTCTACTATCCCTCGATTAAGAGTGAAGCAAACTGTGTTAGAGCGCTATTGCTTCTACACAATACACGATTCATCATTCTAAACTCTCACAGATGGAAACAAGTTTACATTGCTGTCTTTAATGCTATGTACACAACTAAATACTTTCTACAAACAAGTAAACAAACAAAGCTCGGTCAACGCTTACAAAGAACGACAAAGTCACATAAACAACTTTTAATCCCCTTTATACTTAATTAATCTTTTATTAATTGAAACCTATTTTGTAAGTAAATCTGCTTTTTGTCAAATAAAACTTCTTTCATTAATTAAAACTTCCTTATGTAGTTAAATTCATTATGAATTAAAAACCTTAACTTATTAATTAAATTTTCTTATATCGTTTAAAGTTTATTTATTTAGTTAAAAAATCATTTATTAAACTTGTATGTAGACTTAATTTCCTTTATAAAAGATATATGCTTGTATTCTACTCTTCACGTATCTACTATTTACGTATACTTTTTACACTTTAAAAGTATTCATTACTTATCTCAAGTTGTATAAGCGTATTCATAAATCATTAACAAGATTCACTTCAAAATATAATCGAAGAGGTTAAAAAATGTAACTTAAACATTACTATAAATCCCTTCTATCTTTTATATTTTAAACATATAACCTTTTCTTATCTTTATTTCAGAAGATTATATTCTTGTTATTATCTTTAAACTCCACTATTTTCTGATTATATTTATAATATTTTACCACTTTAAAATATAATTCAAGGATTTAAAAACAAATTTTGCTTAAACATTGGTTACTGCCAAACAAGCACACTTCACACTTCAACATTATCTTTAAAGCTTCCTTTTAAAGATTTATAAGGGTTAAAACTAAATGTTGCTGAAACATTGTATACTACAGGCCCAAAATAATTCACTCATAGTTAGATTAAAATATCCCTTATTTAAGCCTTAATTGTACTCCAGATTATCATTCGAATTATGTTTCAAACTATATTCCAAATTATATTTCAAATTATATTCCCAAATTATAATTCTAATTATATTCTCAATTAAATATGTAATTATAATCTTATTTATATTTCTAATCATAACCTTAATTATAATCCTACAAAATTTAACAAGTTAGCATACTTTTTGCTTAATTTATAAAACCATTTATTTTAACTGAAGTATTACAAAACAAATCTTCTGTTATTTCATTATAAAAGATATGACTTGTTTTTCCTATCTAATATATTTACTAAAAACCATTTTTAAAATGATATATATATATGTATGTATGTATGTATGTATTTATATATCTTTGCTTGTGTGTGTATGTACACTAATTTATTTAAAAGATAAAATGGATAATAATAAAAAAAATTAAAAGTATATTATATAACATAAGCTTCTACTATTTTAATAAATTATTTAACTAATTTTTAAATACAATATATGTTTAAAATTACTTCAAAAATACTTTAAATTTTTTTAAAAAATACTTACACTATGGTTTAAAGTATTTATTCACTTAAAATAATCATTTTATAGTTTATTTAAAACAATAAAAACGTGTTTTATAATCTAAAACCCTTTTCTTTAAAAATCTACATTCAGATATAAAATATTTTTAGACTTTGATATTTTTCCATAGCTAAGTACCCTTAGGTGCATATTAAAAGTGTATCGAAGCCTTAGGATGTTTTTTAAAGTTGCTTTAAAAATCACTCAACACAAAGTGATTTCAAAGTGCATCCATAGGGAACTTTTCACTTCTAATTATCACAATGTTGTTTCACAATTTCTATTACTTCCCATACTACTTCCTATATGTCAAACATACCAAAATGTGTGTAATATACAATTTATTTATATTTCCACAATATATTCATATTTCAACTAATTTTACTTATGTCGAAAACAAGGGATTTCAAAGTGCGTTTATAGCGATTATTCCGCTTTAATCATTTACCACAAACTATTAAATATGTAAACAACAAGTTTGGGCTATAGTACATGTTTTGGAGGATTATAAGATAGGTAATACTACATATAACTTTGTCATTTTCTTTCGAAAGTTATCACTTGCATTGTTATCAATTTAATTTTATACTTAACACACAATAATTATATACATGACATATAAAAAACGATCGTCGGTAAACTTGCCTAACCAAGATGTAGATAATTCTAATAAGTGAGCAATAGAGAAGATGGCGTCTCGATTGGATCTCGTATGCAAAAATTATGAATTTGATAACTTTGGATTAAGTAATTTAATTAATTGACAAAATTACTTAGTTAACTTAATACCTTTTCTTCCCCAATCAATTCCCGCTCCTGTACACGGACAAATTATCCACCGCTAGGCAATACACATCACTTCCCCAATCTTAACCTCAACTTGATGAAATGGCGCGCCACTACCTCCATTCAACTTTTTCTGCGTTCTCTCTGAGATATATGCACCTGAACTTTTGAAGCTCGATCTCTCATAGTCGTCGCGACCTAATTCTCCTAAAGGCTATAGTAAAATGTCACACGTCAAAATCATGTATGGCACTATCTCAAAACGCTACAATCTACTCGCCTCCACAAGAGAAACACCATGAAACCATCAACTTGACAATTTGTTGCCCTGATGTTAACTCCACTTTTTCATCAAGGCCGTGATATCAAAAATCGACCGAGAAGCCAATGATAGTTCATCTCGAAGGATGGTCGACTTAACCTCCCGATAAAGCAAGTTCCGTTGAATGAATTTTCAGATAAGATCCCCTACGGAGGGGGGGTCCGGGGGGGGTGCGGGGGCAACGCCACCGCCTACGGTGTTCGACCTAAAGAGTGAAGTAAGCCAGCGACTCAACTTATCTGGTTGCCGACTCAACAGCCTTGAGGAGTTACCGACTCAACAGCCTTGAGGAGTTACCGACTCAACAACCTTGAGGAGTTACCGACTCAACAGCCTTGAGGAGTTACCGACTTAACGGCCTTGAAGGGTTACGACTCAACGACTCAGGAGGGATAACGACCCACCGGGTTATAACCTTAGCGACTTAAAGGTGCCGGCCGACTCAACGGGTTAACGACACATGGAGTTAGCGACTCATGGGGCAGACCGACCTAAGGATTTCAACGACTCAGGATGACTAACGACCTATCATAAGTCGCTGGCGACTCAAGCGAACAAGGAACAAGCTTAATACCGATACACCTATGCCGCTGCCTGCTGACTCGTGGTATGTGAGTCGGTCACGGGTCATCTTGAGTCGGTCACGGTTCATCCTGAGTCGGTCACGACTTATGGCTTATCAACAATTCCAGCCCAGAAATTTGCCTATAAATAGATGGCCACCTCCAACATTGAAGGGACTTTTTGAGAGAGGGGGGGCTCACTTCCTGGACGCCATTACTCTGTCACTGTCTCGACTTCAAACAACGCTCAAGCAACACTTCTATCACTCCAATCATCAAAGACATTTCAACAAATCTCAAGTGGAAGAATAACTCATTTGCCATGCATTCGAAGGATTCTTCTACATCGGGGTTTGAGCTATTTGTCTAAGCGTGTTGTAATCGGAGTTGATTGTAAAGAATTGTAACCAAATCAGTAATAAAGAGCTTTAAAGTGGACGTAGGCTAGATCTTAAGCCGAACCACTATAAATATTGTGTCTTTTATAGCTTTTCTGTGATTTCTTTGCTTATACTTCGTTCCCGTACCAACGGGTGGTGCTTTCACAATTACCTTCTACACACCGGGGTGTTAGCGTTCAATTTTTAGCGTTAACACCTGATCTCCTCCAAATCGAAACCCTAGCTTCTTCCTCTAAATGTCGATCATCTCTAAATATTGCTACACCAAACAAACCCCATATAGAGTTGAAGCTCTTCTTCATACAAGCCCAGTGGATCCCAAATCAGCTACTCTCGATGTTGTAGCTTCATGATTAATTAGGGGAAGATAACAACTTTTGGTTTTCTTTTTTGTGGATTTATAAAACTAAAGGAGGAAGAAACAAATAAAGTGAGGAGAGGGAAATGGGCAACGAGTTATTTATAGTAGTAAAAATGTTATGTTTAATTTGTCAAATTAAAAAGTTACCCGATTCGAGCTCATACGATCACATGGGACGTCAAATCGTTATGAAATTCATCGGCTTACATCACCATGACATTTTAGACTCTATGGCACTTATTTCATCAAAATTTGAGATAGTCCCCAACATGATAATTTCACGATTTTTATAGCCATTTATCGATAAAATGATTTTCGATCACGTTATCGATATTTGTTCAAACTATTAATTTTTGTAAACGAATTTCTTATTATTAGTTATAATTAAAAAAGGTGTTAATAAGGTTATTAAATCAATTTTTTAAAATTAATCCAATATTAAAATATTTAAATACTTCAAATATTTGGATACGAATTCTCCAAAATTCTAGGTAATTACAAGGAAAGTAGATTATCTCTAATCTTATAGATCTGATTTTTCAATGGTTGTGAATTGATTCTTTATGTAATAAACACATCTATTCTAACATACATAGATCTAATTTAAATTACACTGATGAACACATAATAATCAATTTCAACATGCATATAAAATTCCTTGAATACGCATACATATAGATATATGTACGGTGTGTATGTATAATCGATTGAAAAGCCTTTAATAAATGTTAGAATATATCCCTTGAAGCTGAAAAATAAATGGTAGGAATTATATCTGAAACACCATGATGAAAAATTATGAAAACTGTACTTAAATCAAAGAAGGAGCCAAACGAAATAAACAAGAAAAATAAATCATAATAATTTTGGAAAAACCACGTTCAAACGTCTGAACTAGTTGGTCAAACATTTGAATACAACTACAAACGATTGTCGAGATAGTCTTTATGAACCTGAAAGATAATAATAGAAAATAGGAACTACTTGTGACATGCATAATGTATTATGTACATGCCACAAGGCCGTGCATATCGATATACACTTGCTTGATAAAAATGCAGGGACAGGTGACATAACGACCCATAATTTCTGTCATTGGAAATTCAGATATTTAATTGATTTTAAATACCAACAAGTAAAATTTGTAAGTCGAGTGAATTATATTTCGAATATTTAGATTTAATTGGATAATTAAATCGATAATTTAATATTTGAAATTGGGTAAATAATTGGGAATTGGGTTTAATGTGATTAAAAATGATTTATAAAGTTATAAGAATTCATATTGGAGTTAGAACAATGTTTGTGAACTTTTAAAATTGAATTAAAAGTTAATTTGTGAAAATTGAATATTTTAATATTTAATGGACTAGTGAAAATAGACATTTTTCAAACAGTCTCGGATTTCACCGAAACCAGTTTCATCGGATCCGTAATGTCAAATTATTGTAAGGTTTCAAATTTCGTGTCAATCGGACTTATGGTTTGTCCGGGGCAAGCCAAAATGTATAGAAATTTGTTTAACCGATTTAATTTAAATTTGACCGTTTATCTCCGTAACTCGCACATATGATCGAATTGGCTCTCGATACCTATTCGATTGTGTTTGGAACGTGGGTTAAACTCTAGAAATGCTAGTCACTGCACGAGATTTAGAGTTTGGAAAAATACGATGAATAGTGTTTTTGGCGAATTTTCTATAAAAGGACCCATCCACTTCATATTTTCAGAAACCCTAGAAAATAAACCCTGGCCGCCATTTTTATTTCGATGGCCAGGAATTTTCGAGCTTCCACCTCGTTTATCTCACCATCCATTCACTTTCATCCAAAATCATCAACTGTAGAAATAAAGATCTCAACTAGTACTACAAATCCAACGGTCGGAATCTCGAATTGTCGACGTTCGAAGTAGAAAACTGCTCGCGTTCATGCCATGTTTACACGTGTTTATCGACGTCAATGGGTGGTCGAGTGCCACGTGGTTCAAGGCGTTGGCATAGGGGAGCTTGGCGCTTCAAATGGTGCGTGTTGATCGATGCAAAGTCGACGATGGTGGCCAGAAAATTGCGAGATGAATGGCGGCTAATGGGTTAGTTCGGTCGCGATTTGTAACTGATGAAGGAAGAAGGAGAAAAGCAAACAACGGCCTGGATTTGATGGCATTGAAATATACGGCTGTGATTGAGCTAGGGTATAAAAAAAAAAAAAAAAAATTGAAAGTGATTTGTATTTAAATACGTATAAACTTTGGAATAACATAACTTTTTCATATGAGGTCCAAAACGCACGAAACGACTTGCGTTGGGTTCGTTTTGTCAAGCACTACGCAATGGAGTCGGTTTAGAGTCGTTTGGAGCTAGTGATAATTTTGGGTAAAATTAAATGCGTGTTTAATTTTATTCGAAACAGAACGCTACAACTGTTATCAGAAACTCAAGGCGAGAACATTTCACTCAATCGAATTGTTTCGACTTAAATTTTAACGAGTTAGATTTTAAATTGCTTGATTGTGTGATTGGATGATAGTTATTATCTGTTGTATTGAAATAGACCATATGCGCCGTATATCAAGCGAATGTTATTTGTTAAACACATATACCGCGATAATTCCAACTTGATGTGGAATTGGTATTATATATGTATTTAGAGTTGATTTCCCGCATTATATAGCGGATGAGACCCTATTGCGCCGTATAATAGCGGATAATATTTTATAAATCCCATATACCGTGATATTTCACCTCGAAGTGGAATTTGTATTGTGCTAACATCTTTGGATGCAGGGAAATAGGTTGGACGGATCCAACTGGATTCCTCAAACATTTGAATTTATTTCATATGTTGTGTGTTGGTTGATTTATAATCCGTGTGATTATCTTTGTGATTGAGATTGTTGAAGGCTATATGTTAGCCGAATATATTTTTGGTATCATTGGATACCGAAAATAGATAAAAATTGGATTTTTGAAATTTCAAGTTGAAAGTTTATAGTAAAAAAAATTATTTTTGAGAATTGGATAAGTTAAAAAGGAGTTTTAAAAAGACAAAGTTATTTTTGAAACCATATTGAATAAAATTCCAAATTACGGAAAAAAGAGCTAAGTAAATGGATTTCGATTTATATTATTACAAGTTAAAGAAATTTATTTTAAAAAGAAATGATGTTGTAAATTCATTGGAAATTTATTAAGCGGAAATTAATTGGTATTGATAATTAATTAAGAATAATTAATCAAGTATTAACGATTAATTAAGAGTTAATTAATGATAAGTGAAAGGATAATTTATTAAATGTTTTTATAATAAATTGGTTATTAATTTACCATAACTAGCAAATTTTATTCATAGAAATTTATTTGATTTAAATTAATCAGATGATTAAATTATCCTACTTATGGATGTTTGAATTACATTAGGTGTTGAATTGTTTGATATCTTTGATATGTGATGCTTTGTGATATATCCTGATGTGTGTTGTGATTTGTTTGTTTATCTATGATATATATATATATATGTATGTCTCTGTGTGTGTGTGTGTGTGTGATCTACGAATGAAAGGTAAGCGTTATAGTTTATACCGCTTATCAAATATATTGTTATATTTTGTTCTGTGATGGTTGAATGTTGTTGCACTATTTTGTTAAACCCTTGGACTACACAATACATACACAAAATGTGGATTTCACGAGGAAATTAGTTAAGTCACAGATTTTTGACAATTCTAAAGATTTAATTTTTGAATCCAAATTAGTTTTGGAATTGGGATTGAAAGTTTTTGAAAATGAATTTCAAAAATAAGAGTTATTTTAAATAACTTAATAAAAAATGGAATTTAAATCGTTTGATTTAAATTCTGAATTCAATGTTAGAAATTGAATTCAATGATTTGGGAACTATGGTCTAAAAGATTGTACAAGTTATAAAAGGTGTTTACATAGGTTTTTAACCATTTAAAATATAGTTTTGAAGATTTTAAATTTAAATCCAAGTTTATACTTGAGTGGCTTTAACTAATGAAAAATTGAAATCAGTTTTTCCCAAAACGAAAACTATCTGTTTTCAAATAATAATAACTTTCACATAAGGAAAGAAATTCCCATTTGTGTTAAAAGAATGCAAATATGGAATTAAACTATTTTGAAGGCTATGAATTAATCTTTGTGAAAGGTTGTTGAACTTGACTTGAAATAAAGGAGTATTTCAAATGGTGTATCTTTTATATTATAAAAGACTTAAATAATGAATAGTTTTGAAAGCTATAAGTTAAATCTTGATTTTAGGATTTAATGAGTTAATCCAAATGAAATGGAAATTTATCTGGGAATCTGGAAATAAATCTTCGTGAAACTGGGTAAACTTTGTGAAGTAAATCTTTTTGTTTAAAGATTTAAAATGGTAATTTGTTTAAACCATTTGAAAGAAAGGGTTTGGGTAATAAGTTGTGACTTAATTGAAATCCCAATATCCATATGTTTTAAAAATATTGCGTTCACTATTCGGATTAGCCGGGAGAGGACCTTTGTGTCATATAACCCATTCCGAATAAGTGATACGACGTAATAGATAGCATTGAAGACCGGTGGTGAAGACCGGGTATTTGTGAATACGATAGGATGACCTATCGATTGTCTCTGCACCGTTAGCTATGGTATGGAGATTTCCTTTGTGATGGGAAATTCGATCGGGATTGTGAATACCCGGATTGCAAGGGCTTCTATAGAAGTGCCTTCGGTTCTGTTCGAACCCGGAACAGACTTGTATGGTTACGTGTCTGACATTACATTTTGAGATATAAAGCATATTTCTTTCAAATACATTTCTGTTGGTGGCGGAGAATTTATTCTCTTAGCTTAACACCCTTCTCTGAGACGTACGAGCTCGGAGATTTTATAGTTGAAGGTTATCAGCGATATACTCCCAATTTGGTAACGTGGCATGCTGAGTGTTGCTCTGTGAAGATTATTTATTGATCCTTTGTTGATCAAAGCGTGGCTTTTTGAAAAAGCGTAGCTTTGTGGACGAGACTTCGTCGGACCTCACACCCCGGAAATGGTCGAAACAGGAATATGCGGCAAGGTTATGAGGGTCGCGCCCTTTTAGGGTATGTCATTTCCTTCTGGAAAAGGGCGGTGTTAGGTATGGAGCCCTGATGTTTAACCTATGTGGTTGCTCCAATCTCATTTTCTGTGTGGTTGTTGCTTTGTGATCGAGGGCCCTCGGATAAAGGTCCCAAAGGACCAGAGGGTGGCATATTCGTGTAGTAGTTACCTAGTTACCAAGGTAACCCGGCCTTGTGTTGGCAGACAGCTGGTTAAGTTCTCGGGCCGTCCCGCCAGAGGCGATCCCATGTGCCAGTAGGAAGTTCCTTAGCCTGACCATTTGTTGGAAATCCAAATAAACAATACGAGCCTTGTACGGTTTTAGTTGTAGAACCTGCCGTTTAATATGGTAGCTATAGTAAGCATACTATAACGTACCTATGCTGGCTAAGATTTATATTATACTTTCAAAATGGGTTTTCACACTTTGCACTTATAGTAATAATATCAAAGAAATTTTGCGCACCAAGCATGTTTGACTAGCATAAGGAGAAATCACGTCCAATTCTGCGTTTGCATTGTATGTGTACGAGGTGGCCTTATAGTAGCTACATTTTCCAAAAGCATTGCGGATATTTTTCACTTCCTTTGTTGTCCTTGTTTTAAAGATAAATAACTTCTTTAGTTCTCACACCAGTCCCATGAACGACCTGGAGTTTATTGTTCCCGTGATAAACTCTGGGTGCCCATCATTTTCCACACGGACAGTCTAGAGTTAGGTTATCAGGTCATTCTAGATTCAGAAGTGCTATGGAGCTCAAGTGTAACGACCCAGAATTTTAATTAATTTAAAATTGTATATTTAATTAATTTTAAATATTAATAAGTGTAATTTGTAAGTCGAATAAATTTTAAATCGAATAATTGGATTTAATTAGATAATTAAATCGATAATTTAATATGTTAAATTATGGAAATAAGTGAAAATTGGGTTAAATATGATTGAAAATGATTTGTAAAATTTTATTTTATCATATTGAAGTTAGAAAGATATTTTAGAACTTTTAAAATCGAATTAAGAGTTTATCTGTGAAAATTGAATATTTTAATATTTAATCGACTAGTGAAATTAGCCAATTTTCGAACAGTCTCAGAATTGGACGAATCTAGTTCCATTGGATCCGTAATAGTTAGTTATTACCGGATTTCAATTTTCGTAGCAATCGGAGTTATCGTTTGATCGTGGCAACTCGAAACGCATCGAAATTGTTTTAATATTAAATTGGCGAGTTAAAATAGCTATTTTTCAAAAACTCTCAGATTTTGACGAAACTAGTTTCATCGGATCCGTAATTTGATATTATTGTACGGTTTCAAATTTCATGTCAATCGGATTTATCGTTTGTCCGGTGCAAGCTAAAACGCCTAGAAAATCGTTTAATCGGTTTAATTTTAAATTGAACGTTTATTGCCATATCTCACACAGATATCCAAATTAGCTTCCGAAACCTGTTCCATTGTGTCCGGAACGCGGGGTAAACCCCCGAAACGCCAGTCACCGCGCATAAATCGGAGTTTGGAATTCCGGAATGAATAGTATTCAATTTTTCCTATAAATAGACTCATATTCACAAAAGAATAAAACAAAACCCTAAACCTAATTTACAGCCGTCGTTCGAAACGATTAATGGCCGATATCTTCTCCTTTTCCCCATTCGTTTTCTTTAAATCCACTAACAATTAGAAGAAATCTTCAACTACGAAGTTATAGAACGTAATGAGAGCTACGAATCCAACGGTGGGATTTCGTTCTAGTGCTTTGGATTGATGGCAGTTCGAGCTCAAAGACCTGCAGTTGCGCGCGACTTTCTAGAAACTACAGGGGGCCGAGCTTCATGCTGTCTTGGCCGAGTATTGTACTTGTCATGCTCTTCGAGATGGAGTATCTTGATCGGGGTAGAAGCTAGTGATTTGGTTGCGAAAATTAAACCCTAGAAAGGATGAAATGGGTTCGGTTTCACGTTGAAACCTGTAGGCGTGCATGATTTTGGGAACGAAGAGGATGGGGTTTGTGCGCATGCGGTCTGGATGAAAGGTGCAGGGATCATGCGGCTGTAAATAATATAGGTTAAATAAATTAAAAATTTTGTTGTAAATTTGTTTATATAAAATCGTGAAACTTTGTAAAATCATATCTTTTTCATACGAGGTCGAAAACGCGCGAAACTAGTTGCGTTGGAATCGTATGGACGATCACTACGCAATGAAATTGGATTGGAGTCGTTTGGAGTTAGTGAGAATTTCGGGTAAAATTAAACGCGCGTTTAATTTTATTCGAAATAAATCGCTAAAATGAAATTGAAATCAAGTTGAGAACTTCTCACTCAATCGAATCGGTTTCGATTTTATTTTAAATAGTTATATTTAAAATTGTTGAATGCATGTTTGAATGATGATTGTTATCTATTGATTGTTAAAATAGAAATTATGCGCCTTTAATAAGCGGACGTTACTTATTAAAAACATATACCGCGAATATTTCATAAACAGTGAAATTGGTATTATATATAATAGCAATATATATATATATTGGCATATGTATATATTACAGTTATTGATTTCCCGCATTGTATAGCGGATGAGACCCTATTGCGCCGTCTATTAAGCGGATAATATTTTAAATCCCATATACCGCGATAATTCTGTATTGGAGCGGAAATGGTATTGTGCTAATGTTTGTGGATGCAAGAAAACAGGTTGGAGGGATCCAACTGGATTCCTCAACAGTATTTATTTGATTTCAGATATTTTGATGTTTGATGGATTATCATATCGATATATGATGTCGTTGTTGTCGTGATTGACTATTTGGTGTGTAGCATCATTGGGCCAAGATTTTGGAATTTTAAAATGATTTTTAAAGTGATTTTTGAAAATATACTATATTTCTGGAATTGATTTATTTTAAATAAATAAACATTATAATTTTAATGTTATAAAAAATTATGGTTTTTGAGAAATATAGTAAAAGGTTGATTTTTGAAAATATGAGGCTAATGATTTTATAAAATAGTTAAATCGGAATTTCTCAATTTATTATAAAAAGTTTAAAAATAGGATTTATAAAATTTGATTATTTTATAAATAAATAAAAATGGTGAAATTATAAAGGTCTTTAAAGATGTTTTAAAATAATAGTATAAATTGATTTATATAAAAGAATTTATAAATTGATATTTATAAATTAAAAATATTTGAGTTATAAAACGAGTTTTTATAAGTGTTAGAATGAATTGTGAATGAATTTCATAAATGAATGAAATTTATAGAATCATAAACGGTGAAGTTATAAATGGAATTTTATAAGCAGTAGGTTTATAAAATTTGTAAAGTTATTTGAAGAATAGATTTGGTTAAATAAATGAATCTTATAAGTTATAAGATTTATAATTTGGAAAGTCTTTAAAAGAACGACTTTGTAAAATAATCGTTTTATAAGCATTTAACATATAATATGAAATTTTAGTATATCATTGAGATATGAATTGAGATAGGTTAATAAAGGAATTTATAAAGGAAGTTGTTGTAAAATAAATAGAAATGGAATTTATAAACGTTGTTTTTTAAATCTGCAAACGACTTATTTTGATAAGAAAATTGTTGGCACTTATTTATGGAGTTATATTCACGTTTTTGACTGTGAATAATTCTTTGAAATAAAATGAATAAAAGGATGAAATTGGTTAACATAGTATATTCACGTTTTTAAATAGTGAATAGTATGTTAAAGAAATTGGTTTGAATGTGATGTTTTAAATAGAATTAAAACAAGCTAACGATGTTTTAAAATGTGTTGAGATTCGAAACCATAGATTTCAACATTCATTGTTGAAATAGACGTTTTCGAGAAATAGAATGAAATGGTGGACTATAACACTGTTGTTATAGTAAATGATTTCCGAAAGGAAATCTTTTGTATAGTATTGGGTTTTATATATCTATTTTAATTTAGAATCCCTATACTAGTGATTTTGGGTTGTCGTAACGATGTATTATGCAACATTCGTTTTGGCCCAAATAAATAGGTTTATGAGAACGATTTCCTTAAAGAATGAAATATGTACTTAATCTTGATTTAAGTATATCGAATATTTTCCAAGTGTTTAAAATAAATAAAATTTGTGAATTACTTATGAATAAATAAGTATGGAAATGTTTTTCCAATGCAAAGTGAATATGTTGAGAATTTATCTTTTTGAAGATAAATTGAAAATGAATAATAAAAATCGTATATTCATAGATATTGTGAAATATAAATTCATTATGGAATTTATAAATGAAAAGGGGAATTTGTTTAAAAATGAATATTGATTTATTTTTGAAGTATTGAAATTATATATCTAGTAAAGATATTTTTGGGAAATAAATAATTTGAAAAATTATTTGGAAATCTGGTGATGTGTGCATATCCATGGATAGTTCAATAACCGACTATCAATATTTACCTTTGAAAGGTATTTGTTGTGATTTGCTTGGATTTGAATGCCACACTTATTTTTAAATTATTGCGCTCGTTATTCGGATTACCCATTCCGAATAGTGATACGACGCAATGGATAGCATTGATGACCGGTGTTGAAGACCGGATATTTTTGAAAGCGAAAGGACAACTCGTCGATTGTCTTTGCACCGAGTAGCTACGGTACAGAGACTCCCTATGTGATGGGAAGTCCGGACGTGATTAGAGATTATCCGGATTGCAAGGACTTCTTTGCAAGTGCCTTTGGTTCTGTTCGAGCCCGGAACAGACTTGTATGGATTGTATGTCTGACATTACAAATTGAGATATAAAGCTGATTTCTTTCAAATATATTTCTGTTGGTGGCGGAGAATTTATTCTTTTAGCTTAACACCCTTCTCTGAGACGTACGAGCTTAGAGGTTATGTAGTTGAAGGTTATCAGCAATATATTCCCAATTTGGTAATGTGACATGCTGAGTGTTGCTGTGAAATGATCATTGTGTTGATTATTTGTGATAGGATCGTTTATTTGATCGTCTATCTTGGTCATCATTTCTATGATGATTTGTTGACCCAAAGCATGGCTTTTGTATAAAGTATGTTTTTGTGGACGTGACTTCGTCGAGCCTCACACCCCGGAATGGTCAAAACAGGAAAGATGCAGCAAGGTTATGAGGGGTAGCTCCCTTTAGGGTATGTGCATTTCCTTCTGGAAAGGGTGGTATCATGGTATGGAGCCCTAGATACTTACTCATGTTGAAACACTTTATTTATGATTGTGTGATGTTGATGACGAGCGCTCGGATAAAGGTCCAATGGGACCGGGGGATGGCATACTCGTGTCAGTAGTTACCCAGTTAGGGGTAACCCGGCCTTGTGTTGGCAGAGATCCGGTTTGGTTCTCAGGAATGTCCTTCTAGAGGCATTCTCATGTGGCAATGAGAAGTTCCTTGGCCTGATCATTCGTTGGAAATCCAAATAAACAATACGATCTTTTACGGTTTTAGTTGTATAACCTGCCATGGAATGTGGCGGTAACCTGCTATTGGACATGGTAGCTACAGTAGGCATAAGTGCGAAATGTCTATGCTGGCTAAGATTTATATCTTTATTTTCGAAATGAATTTCTTCTCTACACTATGCACTAGTAATAATATCAAATGTTCTTTTAAATGCGTATCAAGCATCTTTGACTATCATAAAGAGAAATCTCCTCCGATTTTGCGTTTGCATTGTGTGTGTGTGCGGGAGGCCATATGGTAGTCTCATTTTTAAAAGCATTGCGAATTGACTTTAAAAATATTCCTCTATTTTGATTTTAAAGATAATTAAACTGTTTGAGTTCTCACACCAGTTACATGGCTGACTCGGAGTTTATTGTTTTCCTTCCTAAACTCTGGGTGCCCACCAATTTCCACACGGGCAGTCAAGAGTTAAGGTTTATTAGGAAATTCAGGAGTTGCTGGAGGCAAGCTGGATGGCATGGCGTATTACTAGTATATAGTATTTCTTTTCCACCGTTTGTTGTTGTTTGATGTTGTACACTCTGATGATGATGTAATGTAATGTATAAAATGTAATAACTGATATAGTTCTTTGTTTAAAGATTATTCATTTATTTATTATATGTTGTTCCGCTGCGAATTTTGAGATTCTATTGTTGTTCTGTTGTTTTCTATTCCGTTCTATTTTCTTTTCTCTCTATTTTCTATCTTTTTACGAAAATTGAAATCCGGTAATAACTAACTATTACGGATCCAATGGAACTAGTTTCGTCCAATTCTGAGACTGTTCGAAAATTGGCTAATTTCACTAGTCGATTAAATATTAAAATATTCAATTTTCACAGATAAACTCTTAGTTTGATTTTCAAAGTTCTAAAATATCGTTCTAACTTCAATATGATAAAAAAAAATTAACAAATCATTTTCAATCATATTTAACCCAATTTTCACTTATTTCCATAATTTAACATATTAAATTATCGATTTAATTATCCAATTAAATCCAATTATTCGGTTTAAAATTTATTCGACTTATAAATTACACGTATTAATATTTAAAATTAATTAAATATACAATTTTAAATTAATTAAAATTCTAGGTCGTTACATAATGGACCAAGTATGCTACAGGTCTGAACCCACACAACGGAGACAACATAAAAAAATGACCAGGCAGTATGAATCATGTAGCCTGTACATCTCTGTGACTACGAAGTCCGAGTGCACAAAGGCATTGGAACAAACTACGTGCAGACAGCCGAGTGGAGGTGAGGGCACCAAGTAAAACACCGTAAAACCCAATTGTTAAACAAGTTTAAAACAATGGGACAGTAAGGATATGAATGCAGTAGTATCACTGTAACCAGACTAAAAATGGTAGCTGGCAACCAGTGACGTACACACAAATGCAACAGTGGAATGCAAGTGCGGACAAGACATAAGCCTCAAAATGAAACTGCTCCAAAGATATGGCCAGTGCCATACAACACAAGTACCCAACAATAATGGAAACATTGTAGCTACACTTGAAAAAAATGCACCACATAAATTTGAACCAAGTTCATATGTATACGACAAGACAATGCAAACTCGAGCTTACAAAGGAAAATTTACCGGTACAAATTCAGTTACAATAAAGAACAAAGCACAATGCAGTGACAAACATCGCCGAGGGGCAGTACAATGATTATTTAAAGTGACAACATCAGAAATTATAGGCAAAATTCTCACCAAATTTCAAAGACAATATTCAAAACAGTGAAGTACAATGTCAAAACCCAATGCCATCTGATAACAGAAAATGCTATAGGAAGTCATGAGGCAAGTGAGGACTACATGAAGCACACATGCCAGAACTCAAGGACATTTGAACATGAACTCATGATAATGAAAAGCATAAGTGATACCACAGTTCAGTGAACTGCAAGTATCGACCAGGCAGCCACAAGTGTAAAGCAATGCCCAACTCAAATGAACACAGCGAAGTGTACATGGATATAACATGCATCAGAGATAAAAATGAAGGAACAACACAATGTGCATCAATATGTCAAATAAATTATGCAGTGATAGTCAGAAAGGAACGTCAAGTAAAAAAAATCAACCAATCAAGTATGCTACTGGTTACAAAGTGACAAGAGGCAATAGGCACGAAATGCCAACGTACACAGCAAAAACTCAAGCTCTTGAAGAAAATTGGCACTCCAGAGCAGCATAAATGACACAATACATAAGTGACATAGCAGCGATAAAACAAATAAGAAAGCATCATGCGTAGGACAATATTCAAATGCCATCACTATATCAGATGGAATTATAAAGTAAGTCCTGTTAAATGAAGCCTCCTGTGAAATCAAGACAAACATTTCCACCAGCCGAAGTCAGGTGAATAACAAATTGAAGCATAAAACAAAATTCCACGTTAATGCCGAAAAATAATAACACTTAAAGTCATTTGCAGTTTAAAATCAAACTGGGTCAAAGTTACAAATACCAAATAACTATTCAAAGCCGTGGCCATTTAAAGTAGCCTTCAACCCAACAGCGAGGGTGATAACAAAATATCAAGCCAATGGCACAAAGAAGAAGAAAAACATCGTCACAGTAAAGTCAGAGAAAACACTAACATCAAAGCAACAGCGAAAAACTCGAGTAAATTAAAACCATCAACGATGAAACCAAATCAAACGCCAAACAAAGTACTAAGTTGTACTAGATGCGAGTGATAATTAGAATCACTCACCTTTCTACGAGCGCAGATCGGATGAGCCGAAGTCCTCAAAAATTCACGAACCAAAACTATGAATCTAGATTGAAGCGAGGGAGAATTCCATCAAGCAGCCGCGAGCACTTAAAATCGCCATCCTCGAACTTCTTGAAAAGCCCTAATTTTTGGAAAGGGGAACGAATGATTTTAGGCCGCCATTTTTTTCTTCTTTCGTTTGATTTCTTTTTTCTGCTTTGAAATGATGGAGGAAGGGGAACGAAGTACTTAAAAATAGAACGAGGCGTACTTTACACGATTTCAAAATCTTAGGGTTTGGCAGTAACGAAAGTTATAGACCAAATCTCGGCTGAGAGGATTTTTTTTTTGAAAGGCAAGAGTATATCTCATTTATTGACTTAAGCAAGAATTACAATAGTCTCAATGACAACATTATAACCCATTACATCCAATCTTAACCAATCAAATGAATAAACAACAAGATACAAATTTACATTCAGCAAAAACAAAATTTATATCTCTGGCTTCACTACAAACTTCAGCGACCCAGAGCTATTAACTGCAGCATTCCAGAAAAGTGCTTTAGTGACCAGTCCCTACATCCAGAAGAAAAACCATCTGCATTATGTGAATAATTCCTTGAATCTTTATGTATGTTCATCCTTTCGGTCTCTAAGTATACTGCCATGAATCAAATTATACAGCTGTAATGGATTCTTACTGCCATTGCCAAAAATTCTATTATTCCTCTCTGTCCACATTGCGTAAATCTTTCTTTTAAGAAGCTTTAACAGCAACCTAGTCATACGAGTCATCCATCTTGTTGCTTTAAACACATTAAACCATTCAATTGAACTGAGAGGTGATGGTTTATAAAATCCACCATTTGATGGAAACCTATACCAAATTTGATATACAAAAGAGCACTCAAAGAATAAATGAGTATTGGATTCAGTTTCACAGTTGCACAAAACACATAAGTCCTCTGAAACAATACCAATTCTACAAAGCTTATCTTTAGTATTTAGTGCATTTGCCATCACTTTCCACAGCAACAAGTTTTCCTTAGCATTTCCACCAATCTTCCAAATTCTTGAATACCATGGGAACAGTGAACTATTTTGACTGAGAATATTATACACAAGACTTATTGAATGATTCTTACCCTTATTTGACCAGATTAGAAAATTATCATTATTTCTAATGGGACTGCTTGTTATGAGACTCCACAAATTTCTTAATTGGAATGAACTAGAATAAGGTAAAACTAAGCCATCATCATGTATAAACTCATCAACTGTAGCATGCTCATGAATTCCCGAATTTCTTCTCAAATTATAATCAACAACAGAGCTTAAGATCAAACCTTGTTTAGCCCATGGAGAATGCCAGAAAGATAAACCCTTAATCAGAACATAATTGCATTGCAAGTGAGGAATAAAAGTCCCCCTGAGTTTGAGAATACACCTCCAACTCCAGCTACAACTTTGTGGTATAGGCATTGTCCAAAAATTCCTTTTTCCAATAAGGTTGTGATTAACCCATTGAGACCATAGGTTTTTATCAGCTTCAAAGATCTTATTAAAGTATACTGAAATAGCACCTTTGTTCCATTGAAAAATATTTGTAATACCAAGTCCACCATACTTTTTAGCATCAAACAATTTATAAAAAGAAATTGGTATAAGCTTTCTAGAAAATGGATCACCATTCCAGAGAAATTTGTTAAGTGCACTGGATATCATACTGATTTGTTTAGCTGGAAGAATGTAATGTCTAGTCCAATAAGTTGTCATGGCCACAACAATTAATTGAATAATTGTAAGCCTACCAGCTTGTGACAGTTTATCAGTTGGCCATATTTGCAATTTTTCAATAATCTTCTGAAAGAGTGGTAAACAGTCTTGCTTGGTTATTCTAGAGCTAAAAATAGGCAAACCTAGATAGTGAGAAATTTTGGATAATTGTTGAAGGCCTGAGTACTTTACAATGTTATTTTTCTGAGCAATATCTAAACCAGCAACCAAAATACTTGATTTTGATAGATTTATTTGCAGGCCAGTCATGGTATAGAAAAAATGCAGAGAGGTAATAATACTTTGTATATTATGATAAGTAGGCTTTGTGAATATTATTAGATCATCAGCAAAAAGGAGATGAGTAATGAGAGGTTTCTTACACTTAGGATGAAGCTGGAGTTCTTTTTTAGCAACAAGATCCAACAATATAGTGTTAAGAAGCTCCATGACAATTATAAACAAATAAGCAAAAATTGGGTCACCTTGCCTAATACCTTGAAGCCCTTTAAAATAACCATACAAACCACCCTCTCTCGAAATAGAATACATTGGTGATGATATGCACGTATAAATCCAGGCTAGAAAAGGTTTAGGAAAATTCATCTTCGACATAATAGCTAAAATAGAATTCCAAGCAATTGAATCAAAAGCCTTCTTAATATCTAACTTCAACATACATCTTGGTGAAACGTTTTTCCTCTCATAACCATACAGTAATTCTTGTGTCAATAGGATATTATCACTGATTGATCTTCCACTAATATATGCTGCCTGATTATTAGAAATAATGGATGGCAAGACAAGTTGTAATCTATTAGTTAAAACCTTTGATATGATTTTATAAATGATATTACAACACGAAATAGGCCTAAAATCAGCAACTGATGTTGGATTTTCTATCTTGGGTATCAAAGCAACGGCAGTGGATGACAACCCATCAGAAAGTTTATTATGCTGAAAGAAATATTGTATAGCTCTAACAATATCACCACCAATTATATTCCAACTCTGTTGAATAAAGTATGCATTATAACCATCTGGACCTCCACAACTATCACTATCTAAATTAAAAACTGCAGTTCTAATTTCATCAGCAGTAATTTCACAAATCAAAGCATTGACCGAGGGATGGATATGGTTGGAAGAGTAATACCAAAGAGAGGATTTATATCAGGAATGAAAAAACTTGTTGGAGCTAAAATAGATGTAAAATATTGAATAAAGGCATTATTAATACCATCAAAGGAGTTCACCATATTTCCATTCATATCCTTTATCTGAGAAATGCATTCACGATTTCTTTTAACCTTTAAAAAATTATGAAAGTATTTGGTATTCCTATCTGCCACTTTTTCCATCCTCATATGAATTTTGTGCTTGATTGATGAAAATTCTTTATCAAGAGCTTGATCTAAGTCATTCTTTAGTTGCAATTCCATGTGTTGTAAGACAGAGTCAAATGGCCTTTCACTCAATCCCTCCTGTATCCTAATAAGTTCCTTTCTAATTTGAGTAGAAAGATTAGAGTCCTTACCAAAAAAAGCTGCTGACCAATTCCTTAGATGAAATTTAAGCACCTTCATCTTGAGAGTAACATTTGTTAGAGGATCTCTGCCATATTGCATATTCCAAATTCTATTTAAAATAACATGATAGTCCACTTGTTTAGTCCAAAAATTAAAAAATTTAAAAGAGTGCTTCCCTCCACATAAATTTCCAACTCCCCAGTGAAAAATTAATGGACAATGATCAGATAATGATGGCTGAAGTATATCATAAAAATATTTTGGCCACTGATGAAGAAAAGGTAGATCTATGAAAATAAGATCAAGTTTACATAGAGCTGGATTTCCATTTCTTTTACAATTAGACCAAGTGAAATTGGAGCCAAAGTATTTAACTGAAATTAGATTGGATTGAATTATAGCAGTGTTTAAAGGAGAAATATCTCTCAGAGATAAAGGACAGCCACCCAGTTTTTGATTGCTAGCAAACATACAATTAAAATCACCGCCAATGAGCCATGGGGTAGAAGATGAGTTCAATGATGGTATAAGATCTAAAAAAGCTTGTCTCAAAGATAAGGAATTTTGAGCATAAACAGAAGTAAGAAAGAAATTAATATTGGAAGGCAAATGAATACAATTGTAGTGTATGAATTGATCAGAGGCACTTATTCTGGAATGCTTGAAAGTATGAGGGTTCCATAAAGTAAGCAATCTGCCAAAATTAGATTCAACAAAATTATCATCATATGACCAAGAAGGAGAAATCAAACGAGCAGCCTTAATGGTAGACTGAATATCAAGTTTTGTTTCAGAGATACACATCAAGTGAATATCATTATCCTTTATAAGATTCTTAACCTCAAGTTGTTTAGAAGGCAAATTAGCCCCCCTTATATTCCAAAAAGCAATATTATTCATTTAGAAGGAAGTGGAGGGAGCAGAGGTGAAGGATTCTTCCTTGTATGCCTTTGATGAGAATTTTTTGATGAGGATAATGGTAAGACTTCCTATGGTTTATAGTCTACCCCTTTATTGAGATCACCTGTTTGCACAGTATTAATAGAAACAGAGTTATTCAATACAACTGAACAATCACCTGTTTGAGAGGGAGGTGGAAGTAGTATATGATTAGGTGGAGACAAAAGCAAATAAGGTGAAGGATGAGTTGAATTTAACAAGGTTGAAGATTTGGAACTAAAATGAGAACTACAAGAGGTTGATGCAGAAGTAGAGTTAGAGAGAACAGTTGATACAACATTAGTAAAGTTTTCAGAATTTGACAGATTTTCAATTGGTAAGGATGTAGCCGATTGAAAGGAATCAGATAGAACTCCAGGATTTTCTGTAGATGCATCAAAGTTTGATAAAACTGAAAAAGAATTGGATGTAAAAGAACCATTTACATTATATACTTCATTCTCTTTAACCTTAGCATTACTTTCTTTGACAACTGATTCTTTCTTCTTCCACACCCCTTTATTCCTTCTATTGATATTTCTCCAACTTTGATCAGTTTTATTGATATCAATTTCACCTTGATTCTTATTCACATCCTCTCCCAAAACTTGCACCTTACTGACATCAACATCTATAGCTTCTCTCACAAATTCACAAGATACAGTATCATGACCAAAAAATTTACAATGCGTGCAAATTTTAGGTTTCCAATCATAAGATAAAAGAACATCAGGACAATTATTACCCAATTGTGGAATGCGAATAGATTCAGGCAATTCAAACTCAGGGGAAATTTTTACTAGAGCCTTAGCATATTTGAATCTTTTAAGTTTTTCAGTATTACTATCAAAGCAAATCAATCTACCAATATGACAAGCCAACTAGTTAATTCCCACTAACGTCCAGAGTATAATTGGAATCCTATGAAAATGAATCCATATTGGTACTTTTTTAATTTGAGCTTGAGAGTTACCAATAGATGGATCCCATTTTGTAATAATGAACATTCTTCCTCTTGTAAAAATAGGATCCGATTTAAGCACTATATCTTTGTCTTCTTGATTTGAAAAATTAAAGTAGAAATTAAACCCATCCGATTTAAAATCAACTTCACCTTTGAGTTTCCATTATCTTTTCAAGAAATTGACTACACTCAAGAATGAAAGCGTACCATCAAAAAAGAACCCAACTAAATGATTGTTCCAGTATTTAAACCCTCCTACTTCACAATATCTGGCAAAACAGATGGTGGCTTATCCCGCAAAATATCAAAATGAACAGGTTTATAAGATCCAGCATTGCGGGGTAAAGATTTAAAGAGTGAGGACCAAACAGAGTTCAAAGAAGGATTATCAGTGTCATCGGAATGATTATTCAAAGAAACAGATTGATTGACGGAAGAATGGATAGATGAAAGAAGAGTCGAGGAAGAGGATGAAAGTAGAGAAGAAGAAAGAATAGATGAGGAGGAAGAAGACATAGGAGGAAAAGAAGAAGAATCAAGAGAGAAAGAAGAACAAAAAGAAGAAGACGCCATTAAAATTTCACTGGGAGGGAAAATTTGAAGCCTTCTTTGAACTCTGTTCGTAAGTCATTAGTTAATTTGGTTAGGGTGGCTGCATTTATTAATTTGTTCCATGCTTCATAATTTTTTTGTTCATTAGCTTCTTTAGTAAGCTTCGTAGGTATATAAAAGTTTTGAAGTTCAACTGTCAAATATTAATTTATATTAATGTGTTTTACAATTAGATTTTATACTTGTATTTTGTATTGATAAAATTTATTCCATTTTATTTAAGTTAAAGAAAAATGTTATTAAAACTAACCATCAATTTATAAATTTACATAAATAATAATTCTTAAATCTAAATTATTTTTTCTAAGTCATTAGTTCAAATTTTTATATACAAATTTAATATTCAATTTCAAACTCCAAAGTCAAATTCAAATTTTATTTAACTTTCGATAGATTAAATTCTAAAATTTAATCGCCAAATTCATAGTTTTATTGGAAATTCAATTTAAACCATCATTCAAATATTTAAAATTAATTAAATATTTACAAATTAAATTGTTCAAAATTCAGGGTCGTTACACCTCCCATAATCACATTAATAACAGGCCTCCCCGATTCATGCGCTGTCGCCCTCTTACTCGAGCTGGGTTGATGGACAGGAACTTGTTGCCTTTGAGTTGAAGAAGTTGGGTCATTCCTATTTCTCTTAACATATTGCTGTAGCTTGTTCTCTCTCAGCAGTTCTTCAATCAAACTTTTCAAATGGCGACATTCGTTAGTATCATGACCGGGTTGATTATGAAACCGACAAAATCTCCCACTTTGAACAGCCTTTTTTCCCAACTCTCAACTCAGGTGGTTTAGGATATTCCACCGCATCTTTGGTAGCAAAAAGATATTCTCCGGGGTGTAATTCAAAGGAGTGAAATCTGAAGGTTTTAAGAAGTGAGGTTTCTTCACATCCTTCTTCCTCTTCCCACGATTATTCTCCCTCTTCTGACTTCCGGATTCCTTTTTGGTAGGAGCAGTAGTATTATTCTTAACCTCTGTCAATGCCACTTTTGACGGTGCATGAAGGCTCACCAAGCGCATGAACTCATCAGCTTTCTTGTAGAATTTCTCAAGCGAGTTTGGTTCCTTTATCTTCAACCATTTCCCAAACTCACTAGATTTGTCGACAGCCCTCATTAAGTAAGTCAAGACCATTCGTGGCTCTGCATTGTCCACTTTAGCCAAGGCTATGTTGAAACGGTTCAAGAAAGATCTAATAGATTCCCCGGGATTCTGTTCCAGGCTGGATAGTGACATAATATCTTTTTCCTTTGAAGCATACAACATGAATTGTTCTTTAAACTTCTGAGTTAAATCGGAGAACTGGTCTATGGATCGGACCGGTAGCTTTGTGAACCAGAGTAGAGCCACTCCTTCCAAGTATACCGGAAAGTACCGGCATTTAATCTCATCTGATGCCCTGACACCTGTCATGTGCCGGCCATACTTGTACAAGAATTGATTAGGGTCGCTTGTTCCCTTATAAGCCAGGATGGTAGGGGGGAACAAACTTCCTTAGGAATTCCACCTTTAGAATCCTTTCAGTGAATGGAGTTTTGCTCGGAGCGAATCCCCATTCCTTTTCATCTTCTTCCCTCTGCATACTTTCTTTCATAATCTGTCGAACCATGACCGAAAGGTATTCCTCATCATTTAAAGGCTCTGCAAGACAGACTTCAACCATTTTCTCGGAAGTTTGCCTGGACAAACGTTCGCGGAGAGTCGGTTGTGGTCTGGATCCTCCAGCTTGGGGAGGTGATTCTTTGTTGGGGCTAACTGCTCTTTGAGGAATATTCCTTTCTTCAGGATTATGAACATCGTCAGCAAGGTTTTCTTCATTATTCACCGGTTGACGGTTACCTGCGAGCAAAGCATTTAACCTATCAAACATTAAAGCATTCTAAGTTTCCATCTGCTGGTATAACCCAGATACTGCAGCATCTAACTCCGCTCGTGTAATTCAAGCACTTGGTGCTACTTGACTTGACGAAGGAGAAGTGGCTATATTTTCATGGACATCACCGGGTCTAGTAGATCTGCACTTTCTTCCAAGAGCCACTATCTCTGATAGACTTCTGGTTTTGAGAGAGATTTTTTCAACAAACATTTGCGAAGCAATGACGAAAGTAGCCTGAGTTGGCTTCTCAGTGAAAGCACCAAAAATGTTAAAGCTAAAATTGAACGCTAACACCCCGGTGTAAATAGAGAAAAAGTGAAAGCACCACCCGTCAATACGGGAATTAGAAACGAACAGGAATTACAGAAAAAACAGTAAAGAGACAACAGTTTTACAATGGTTCGGCTTCAATTTTAAGCCTACGTCCACTTTAATCTTCTTTATTGCTGAATCGATCACAACTTTACAACAATCTTCGATTACAACACTACTAAGACAAACAGCTAGAACTCTGATGTAGAAGAACTCTTTGAACCCATGTCAAATGTGTTAGATTTCTTCTTGAAGTTTATTGAAGTGTCTTACATGTTTGAAGTGTCGGGTGAGTCGAGAAATCAGCGGAGTATAGGCATTCCAGAAATGAGCCTAAAGGTCCCCTCCTCGGTGGTGTAGGCGTGGTATTTATAGGAGATTTCTGGAGTAAGTCGTAGGTCGTGGGCGACCTAGGGGCAGGTCGTAGGTCGTAGGTTGCCAGCGACCTAAGAGATGGGAGCTACGGCTTATCTTGGTTGCACTTGGTCTTCTCTGGGCGGATTAGTAGGTCGTGGGCGACCTAGGGAACGTGGGTTACGGTTAACAAGGTTGGACTTGATCTCGTGAACAAACAAATAGGTCGTAGCGACCTAGGAGGGAAGCGGCATAAGAAGTTAGCTCGGTGGACTTAGATCGTTAGCGACCTAGTGAAGAGGTAGTGCGCACGCGACCTTACTCTATCTTTAGGTCGCTAACTCGCTTCATGCTTTAGTTCGCTAACTCGCTTAAGCAGCTAGGTCGCTTAAACAGTTAGGTCGCTAGGGGTCATTAGGTCGCTAACTCGCTGTTGGTCTTGCATTCATGGTAGCTTGCTTATTCTTCAAATTGTTAGGTCGCTGGACCTTCTAACCCGTTAGGTCGCTGAGTTGCTTTATTCTTTAGGTCGTTAGGTTGTTCTTCTTTTAGCTTGGTAGGTCGTTGCCTTCATGGAATCACTAGGTCGTTAACTCGCAGATCTTTAACCCGTAGAATCTCTAGAGTCTTCAGATCGTTAAGTCGCTTGGTCGTTATATGCTTAGTTCGTTAGATTGCTTATCTCATTAGGTCGTTAGGTCGCTATATCTCGCTAGGTTGCTAGTTCCCTTCGGGTGTTTGAATCGCTGTTCAAAATGATATTAACAGTGGGGCTTGGGATCATCCTTGGGATGGATTGGTCAAGAAAGTTTGATGCTAGGATACTTTTCCACGATAGGAAACAATTTCTTATTCTCCCGAATTGTAGCGATTGAATAGTTTATAGCATAGGAAACCCTAGTAAGGAGGTGAATGCTTTGTTAGGTATGATGGAGTTGGAGGATGAGTTGTATCGATACTTTGTGGTTAGAGAAATTTTCGAGGTGTTTGAGCATGTAACTGGATTGCCACCGAAATGAGCCATTGAGTTTCGGATTGATTTTCTGCCTGGAGTAGAACCAGTGAATAGGCCACCAAGTAGAATAACACCTACAGAGATGAAAGAGTTGAAGGTGCAGTTGATGGATTAGAAGGCAAGAGTTTTATTCGAATGCGCAATTCGCCTTACAGAGCTGCCAAAGTGTTTTCTAAGAAGCTAGATGAATCGTTGAGGCTATGTATTATCATAAGTTGAATCAGAAGACAATAAAGTACAGGTATCCATTGTCGAGAATTAATGATTTGTTCGATTAGTTAAGTGGATCCAAGGTACCTCTTTGATAGATTTGCGGGATTTCATCAGCACAGAGTGGTAGAAGATAGTATTCCTCTAATAGAATTTAGGACGAGGTATTGATCGTACGAATGGTTAGTTATGCCGTTCGGACTTACTAATGCGCCGGCATTCTTTATGGATTTGATGAATCCAATTTTCTGAGAACACTTGGATATATTTATGTTGCTCCTTATAGATGATATTTTGCTATGCTGTAAGGACTAGAAGGAGCATGAAGTTCATCTTAGAGTTGTGCTAGAGGCACTAAGGGAGCATCAGTTGAAGGCTAAGTTTTTAAAGTTCCATTTTTGGAAAAAGGAAGTGAAATTCCTAAGTCATGTAGTCTTAGAAAAAGGATTGTCTATAAATCCAACTAAGATCGAGGTGGTGAATAATTGGAAGAGACCAGAGATAGTTATCGATATAAAGAATTTTTTGGATTGCTAGATATTACCAACGATTTATAAAGGATTTTTCATGGATAGCTGCACCGATGACTAAGCTTACGCGAAAAGATGTAAAGTTCGTATGGACTAATAATTGTAAGGAAACATTCCAGAGCTTGAAACACTTATTGACCCATGCACGGGTATTTGTTGTTTCGAATGGGAATCGAGATTTAGTTGTTTATAATGATGCGTGTGGAACTAGATTGGGAGTTGTGTTGATGTGAAGAGATAAAATGATTGCTTATGCTTCTAGACAGCCCAGACTGCATGAAGTTAGTAACCTTACGCATGATTTGAAGTTAGCAAGTGTTATATTTGCTTTTAAGGTGTTGAGGAATGAGCTTTTGGGAGAGAGATTTGAGCTATTTAATAATCATAAGTCATTAAAGTATTTGTTCTCTTAGAAGGAGCTGAACGTGAGACGGTAGAGATGGTTGGAATATATTGCTGCTTATGATTTTTGAAATGGTTACATACTTCGAAAAGTAAATTAGATCTATAATGCACTTAGCAGGAAGCATAATAATGCATCATTGGCTATGACTGCTGAGTGGAAAGACTTGGAAACGTTTCAGCTTGTAGAGTGCATTATGGATCTGATTTAGGTTCTAGCACAGTAAGTGCTCTATTGTCTTGTTTAAAAGTTCAACTGGTAATGATTGGGAAGATAGCTTCTAAACAAGAGGAGGATCCATTTTTGGCAGAGCGTATCAGAAAGTTAAGGTAGGGAGCGGAGTGCGATGAATTAAAGGATTTCAGTCTAGACCAGAAGGGGTGTTTGTGAAGGAAAGGATGGTTGTGTGTTCCGATTGTAATGATCATGAGAAAGGAAGTTTTGGATGAATATCTTCATTTGAAGTTCACTACATATGCAGGAGTAATGAAAATGTATTAGGATATGAAGAGAAATTCGTTCGAGAAGGTATGAAATGGGACAATGGTTTATGTGTTAAATAGTGCTTGAATTGCTAGTAGGCAAAGGCTGAACACCAAAAACCAAGTGGATTACTTCAACAATTGGATGTTCTGATGAGGAAGTGGTACTCTATCTTATTGGATTTTGTTAATGGGTTGTCAAGGTCTAGTAGGGGATATGAAAGCATATGGGTCATAGTGGATAGATTGGCTAAGAGTGCCCATTTCATTCCAGTAAAGTCAACTAGGATGTCACTTATTTTGGCAAAGTTGTTTATGAAGAATGTGGTTAGATTGTATGGGATTCCTAGTAATATTATCAGTGATAGAGATTCTTTGTTTAATCTTGATTTCTGGAAGAGTCTCCTGGAAGCTTTAGAAACTAAGCTCAGCATGAGTACCGCTTACCATACATATACTAATCGACAAATAGAAAGAGTTAACAAAATCTTGGAGGATTTGTTAAGAGCTTGTGTATTGGATTTCAAGGGATTATGGGAAGACCATCTTAATTTAGTCGAGTTCCTGTATAACAATAGTTATCAAACTAGTACTGGGATGGCAACTTTTGAAGCTTTGTATGGAAGACCAAGCAAATCCCCCATATGTTAGTTAGAGACTAGGGATAGATTGGTTCTTAGTCCGGATTTACTGAAAAAGCAGAAGAAAAGACTGAGTCGATCCGAGCTAGGATGAAGGAAGCTGAGACTATGCAAAAAAGTTATGCAGACAGAAGAAGCAAAGACTTGGAACTCTCTATTGGAGACTATGTGTTTATTATGGTTTCACGATAAAGAGTGTGATTAGATTTAGGAAATCAGGGAATTTAGAACCTATATTCATTAAACCTTTCCTTATTGTTGAGAGGATCAGGAAACTCGCTTATAAGTTAGAGTAACCAAATAGTTTGGTTTGAGTCCATGATGTTTTTCACATTTCGCATCTTAGGAAATGCGTCAGAGACCCGGAGACTACTATAGCACCTATAGTGTTAGAAGATTTGCTAGTGGAACCATATTTGAATACTGTTAGAAAGCTAATTCGAAAAGTCGAAAGAGATGAGATGAAATTGAGGAATAATACAGTTAGATTGGTAAAGGTCTAGTGGAGTGGCGATGCAACAGACTGTACTTGGGAGACCAGAGCAGGATTAGAGACTCTTATCCTGATTTGTTTGGTGGTATGTTTTACCTTTGATTATTTTGATTATGTACCTTATCTTAATTTCGATGATGAAATTCTTTAAGGAGGGGAGTCTATAACACCCCATATTTTCATAACATTAGTTAGAGTATTTAGTTAGTTACATTAAGTAAAATAATGTAAGGATTAATAGGTTGAGATTTGATTAAACTAAGGATAGCCGTGCCATGTTAAATGTTAATCAAAATGAAACAACATGAAATAATGTGTTAGGAAGTAAGTATGGCAAAATAGGAAATAGGAGCGACTTATACCTAAACCCTTTGGAAAGGAAACACACGTTCATTTTATCAAACTAAAATATGCCAAGGTCGGCCACCATTTCCACTCTCAAGGGAAGATAAAGCCAGGATTCAAGAGAAAGAAGTTAATCAACAAGTTCAACATCAAATCTCACATATTTTAATATCAATGCTAAGGTGAATAATTACCACATCACATTTCCTAATAGTTTTCAATTTAAAGATTAGATACAGAATGTTTTTGCAGGTTTATGCCATATTTTGATGATTAAAATTATATATATGCTAGTTGATGAATTATGCATGTTCATATTAGTTTTTATGATATGTTTCATATGAAAACCCTATTAAATAACATCCAAATGCCTTGAAAATTTAACTATAGGTTGTTAATGATATTTGAGATATGGGTTTCAATTTTCCGATTTTTCTGAATTAATGCACATTTTATATTAATTTTGTAGTAATGAAAATTATTTATTAAGTTATAAATTATTTATGGCTTAAATAATAATTATTTGGGATTGAAATTTTTATATGTTGTAAAACCTATTAAAATAGATATTCTAGAATTTTACCAAATTTTTCTTAATTATTTTGATGAATATATAAAATTATGTAAGGTATGCTACTTAAATGTTATATATATTTAATTAAGAAGAATGTGCATTTTATAAATAAAATCATTATTTAATTTTGAAATTATCGGCAACACTTTTTTGATAAGGATTTAATAACTAATAAGAATTTGACAAACAAAGCCAGGTTAGTTAAAAAGTTATATATTTTAAGTTAAAAAAATCATACTTTTAGCATGTTTCAGGCTTTTTCGGCATTAAAGCTTCCGACCCAGTCCTTTGGACAAGGTCCAAAGCATGCTTTCGACAAGGTCGAAACCAATGTGTATGGTATCAAGCAGCTTGATACGTAACGTATTCGACAAGGTTGAAGGGAACTTGCTCTAAACCTTGGTTACCGAAGAGGTTGGAGTATGTTTGGTTTATAAGCCAAAAGTAACGCCAGCTTTGGTTTTGAAAAGAACTTTTCGACTTGATTACTTTTGACAAGGTCAAATATTAAAGATAAAGATTAAAGGCTTTCGTCGAGGTCGAATGGTAAGCATGCTTTCGAAGGGGTCAAAATCCCTAGCAACCGCCTTTCTATCTTTCGAAGTCATTGGCTTTCGACAAGGTCAAATGCCATACTTGTTTTAAAAACCAGCCGCTTCTCCCATGCTTTTGAAAGGAAGCTTTTGACATAGATGTTTTACCCTTTTTATTCTAATTGAAGTATAACATAAGATTTCAAAAGAGGTGTTTTAATGTGTTAATAAGGTTGGAGCCTGTTGTTTTGAAAGTTATGTTTTAAGCTTTTAAAGGGAGCTTTCGAAGGGGACGAAAGCTAAGCTTCCAACGAGGTCAAAGGGATTTAAAAGAGGATTTTCCATATCTTTTTAAATTGAACCTAAAAAGCTTTAGAATGGTTTATCTTTTAATGGTTTAATGCTTTCGAAAGGTATTATTTTCCGAATGGTTTCGAAGGGGTCGAAAGCCAATCTTTCGAAGGGGTTAAAAGCAGAGCTTTGCATGTAGTCGAAAGGTCGCTTTCGAAGGGTTCCGAAGGGAGCTTTCGACAAGGTCGGAAGGTACCTTTCGACATCTTATTTTCTGAATGGTTTTGAAAGGATTAAAAAGGATGTTTTTCTAAGGTTTTCTAAGGCAGTGTTTTAAAGTGCTTTATGATAGGATGTCTATAGTTTTACTGCGTTCGAAAGGGAAGATTTCAATTGTTTCGAATGGGTTGAAGTATGGTTTCAAAAGAAAATGTTTTGACCTTCCTTCCAAGATAAATAAAGGGTTTTATTTAGTTTCGGAAGGGATGCTTTCAAATGTTTAAAAGGGGCACTTTTAATGGAATCGGAAGGGATAATTTTAATTGTTTAAAAGTTTTCATCAACTAAAGTTTGAGTAAAGTATATATATGTAAAATGGCAATGTGATTTGAATAAAGCATAAAGAATATATATTTTCCTTCTACAAGTTTGGTTTAAAGGTTTTAATCATTTAAAATAGATTTTTTAGGAAAATTATTGGAGGGATTCCATGTGAAAATGACTCAGATATTCGAATACCACATAGGACTAGTATAGGGTCACGCCCTATAGATTAGCTATTGGCCCCAGCTAATTGTTGTCTAAAATTCCAGTGTGTAGGGCTAATCGCAAGTAGACTTAAATCATGATTACGCACTGAAAGGAATGTACATTTGTGCACAGATAGGTTATTGGTGAGCTCGAAAAAGCATTAGGATCAGGAAGACCTGGGAGACGATTAAGTTAAGGACAAACCATCTAGAAGTGAAGTATTTAACGGATAGTTAAGGACAAACTGTCCAAAAGAGGAGTATCTAACGGGTGTTTGATTAATTTTGTTTATATTTTCTGGTAGGCTCGAGCCAGCCAAAAGTTAAAAGTTAGCTAAACAAAACATATGTGTTTGAACAGACAGTTCGTTTATCACTGGGTATTTATGTATGTTTACATAATGATGCTTTATAGTGTTTAACCAGTTTTGGTTGTATGAAAAGGTTTTGCAAATTTATGTTTTAAAAGGATGTAAGTGAGGAGAAAGTCGTTCCGCTATGCAGCGTGGTCTCACTTAACATAATAAACTAGGATGTATAGTATTATTCACACTAGGCTTTATGTCTGACTCGAAGTTTATGTTTTCCCCTTAAACTCTCGGTTACTCAAAATGAATTTGAGTAGACCGAGGGGTTAGGGTCATTTTAAGTTTTAGCAGGATGACGAATAAGGCTACCGGAGGCATGCAGGAGGCAAATGGATCTCTATTTAGGAGTTGTAGTTTTATGCTTTGTTGTATTTTCTCTATGTTTGTATTAAGTCTATTATGATTATATCACTTTGATTATCCAAGGGGGTATCTTCATATACCGCTCTTGGCGTATTTTGGAATAATTATATTTTATTCACGATTGGGAACGTATTGGGATTATGTATTAGGAATATGGAACATCTATTTTGAAGTTAATGAATTTTTTTATTTTAAAGATCTGTATTTCATATTCATGCGTTTCTGATATTATTGATACCATTAATGTAGCTATATCTAGTCATCGAAAGCTAATACTATAGGTGAGTACATCATTTATAGCACTTAGTTTTGGGCCTCTAGATAGAGGATGTTATATATATGTCCAATTTTTTTTTATGGATTTGAATTAATTATTCTATACAATTAACACATCCGGTAGAATTTAATTAGGTCGAATTCAACTTACACTGAAGGTTATGTCATAATTCTTTTATACGTACAACAAATTGAACAATCATTGATAAACGTTAGAATATATCACTTGAAGCTAGAGACAATAAAAGGTAGGAATTATATTAAAACCACTCCGAAGGAAAATTTTAAGACTACATTAGAATAAACAAAGGAGACATGCGAAATAAACAAGAAAAATAAATCATACAATTCTAGAAAACCGCATTCAGGCATTTGAATTAGTTGGCTAGGCATCTAAATAAAATATTGACGATTATAGAGATAGACATTATGAATTCGAAAGAAAGCAAAACAAAATAGGCACGACCTAGACATCTGAATACCCCAAATAGACATTTAAGATAGAGATTTGACATCTGAGTTCAAGAATCGAACAATTGAATGCTAAAAATTTTATTTTTTTAATATTATAGGGTCAAATATCTTAATAGTATAATCAAACGTCTAAGTTAGAATAGTAGGCCAGACTAGACCTAGACCATGTACAAGCCAGGTAGACTAGATCCAGGAAAATTATTCCCACTTCTTAGTAACTCGGGGGTGCAAGCTGCTGAATGGAGTCATGTAGCAACCTGGAAACGTATCCTCTTGGGTAAAATGCTAGGCTATCACTTTATAAAGCTGGAATGGTGCATTGAATGTGGCACGCGATTATATCGCAATTTGATGTTCTTATCATTCATAACCATCTTGGCCGTAGATTTGTGGAAGCCGGAAAGAGTGGATGAAAATGTTTGCCAGAAATGATAGGTGAATTTTAGATAAGGATGGATCAACTTTGATTTCAACTTGTGTAACGATATAGAACTTAGGAAGTAGGCTAGGGAGGAGATGCACCAACGCAAGATGTTAAAAATAGTTGAATAGTGATACAACGAGCGGGTCGACACTGAATGCATACTCTATTTAGTACATCAATGCTAGATAGAAAGAACTGTTGGGCAGTATCTAACAAACCGGCCAATCATTGGATGTATATTCAGTGAGGGGCACCATTGCATAACTAGAAAGAACCATCGAATAGTTATGATGAAGTGGCTGGGCATTAGGTATATATTTAGATAGAAGTAACCTTAGCAGCTGCTAATAAAGATGTTAGTTGATATATAGTTCGGTGGTCTACCAATGCGAATATACATGAGGTCTGCATCTATGCGTTACTTTATTTCAATATACTTCACTTGTGAGTGGAACTTTCATTAACCACAATTTGGTATTTAGGATGATCAACCTAAATTGCAAAATAACGAGCACCTTATATACATACATATATGTAACATACTAGGAATACCCTTAGGCAAAGGATATAACTAAACTTCAATCACTTACTTACATCATACTACTAATGATATAATTCATTTACTAGATTTTATGTAATCCCCTCCATTTCTCCCTCTTAATACCTATTATATGAGGTCATGGCACTAATTGAGGTGATCTATTTAAGGAATTTGGGGAAGACAACATAATGTCAGGGATTCATTTGTTTATAGTCTTCCTTAATGTACCTTATTGTATCTTTTAGTTATACTATTATTATGGTATTATTGGGAAACATTAACTTTATTATACATGTTTTATTGGCAGTTGGTGACTCCATTTTGACATTTATCGTATGAATCACAGTTATTCTGAGAAAGTGATATTTGGATTATTTTTAGTAATTATATTTTATATTCTTCCGTTGTGAGATCTATAAATGAAGAATTATGTAAATTAATAATTGTCTCTGTATCATGTAAACCATGTTTAAACCCAACGATTCATACTTCTTTGCGTGACGATGGTTTAGAAGCCACTTTTAAGCTTTGAATCTTGTGTTAGGGCTGCATATTGTTATAGAACTAATCCTTATGGATCACCATCACAATCTTATCGTCTTACCATCATCATTGGAATACATTTAGACATCCCTCGTAAGACATAGAATACCGTATCAAAGTTTTAAAGTCATTATGTTGAAGCATCCCATGATCACCTTGTCGTTGATCATCTTTTTTGCACCATACTGTCAAAATCAAATGCAAAAATACAAATGAACACAATAGCGTGATCCCCAAGGCCCCTCATTCACCCTACCATGTTTGGCCAAGAATGGCCAAAATTAACCATGTTGGTTCTGACACGATTAGACGTATCAGTGCCGACATTATTTGCATAGTCAAAATACTTACTAAGTTCTTCATGCCTTAGCTCAAGCCTAAATTTCCCTTTTGCCTCCCCAAATTTGACACCTTCCTGCCTCAAAGAAAAACAACTTCCTACCATGTTGACAAGTCGATGCCGTCTTGTATACTTAACGAAATTTCACCCTATTTTAAATCCTCCGGCCTATTGCTTGGCCTAGAGCTTCTTATCTAGAAACCTGAAATCTTGCCATAAATTGCCCGAGGCTACTTTGCCACTCTCCTAAAGCACCAACCAATAAGTTGATTTCACTAAACACCGACCTATCTGGATATTCACTACCAACATGATTTTAACCTATCAAACACCCTTAAATCTTAAGCGACATGATATGTAGCTCCACTAGACCCCTAAGGAAAAAAACTTCAACCACCACGTGTTTTGAACATTGTTGATGTTGATTTGCACAAAACGATGACATCTCTCAAAATACACTAAAATGATTAGCCAACACATCAAGCAATCACATTCCATCATCAAATAACATTCAAAAATTATATGTAATCAATCCACATGCAATTCAAACTAATATTTCATCCTAGACCAATTTATTCACAAAATTTAAGATTTAATTCACTTGTTAGTGAAAATGAGTAAAAAAACATATAGATCACTATGAACATGATTTCAAATGTTATTTGAATTAGGTCTAGATTTAAAAATGTTTTAATAACGAAAACCGTCTTAAAAATCATTATTTTATGATATTTATATGCATAAAATATTGAGAAACGTGAAATCATCCATCATGTATCTAAATATATGAATCTTGAGTTGAATTCAAGAATGAACGCTAAAATCACAAATCCTTATGTGTTCCAAAGAGTAAATATTTAATTTCCCTTGTTAGTTACTCCTTAATGATGTGCTTAAGCTAACTAAAGTAAAGAAATGTTCTTTTTTTGTTCAAAACAATTTAATGGAGGTTAGATTAAGTTTTGGGAAGTGGGAAAGTACTTAGGAACTGTTACATGATTCACAATTAGGCATAGATCCTGAAACGGATCAATGGGCCTGATTTGTGCCGAATTAATTACCTACTGGTCTTACCAGAAACTATCCAAAATTCAAACGACCGTATTTCTTAGATAGTTAATTCCAAAAAGCTATTATGAGCACTCTAAAGAGAAACCTTCGTTTCATTTCAATAGAAGGAGCATCGACCCCTAATTTAGCTCCTGTCAAAACTTATAGACCATAAAAGTTTTCAACGTCAAAATCATCTAATAAAATTTCTAAGGGCCAGAAATGTCGTTGCTTTAAATTTCCAGAGTTATGGAGTCATATGGCCCGATATGAATTTATATGTATTATTTTATGATCCTTATGTACTTAAAACTAGATCATTACACTCTCTTCCTTTAGGAGTATCGCCACCGAAATCCGCAATTATAAGGTCAAGTCAAATAATATTTACCTCGCATGCCTGGCAACCATAAGTAAACATCTCAAACATCAGACGCGCAACTATGCAACAATGAGTAAACAAACAATAGCTATGCTTACCCTTGCATGTAATATACTAAACTATCCTTATGATATATAAAGTGATCGTAAAAAAGATGAATAGAAAGTCCTACAAAGTGAAGAGCTCCAAATAAGTTGTCCTCGTACTCTCCTCGGTCTCCTTTATGTAATTTCTTTCGCTTTCATTTACTAAACTTTTACTAACTCCATTTTATTCTTACTAAACCGATTTATATCATGTCCAACGATACAAAAAGCCTACAAGTTCTAAAAGCTTCAGGTTCAATCGTGATGTCATCAAATTGATCCATCAAAATAGGCATGCCTGTGCTATGCATAAACTTCTGCAAATGAGGGATTGGCAAAATATTTTACACTCCTCCCATCTGCTAGGGTAAGTAAACTTTGTAAGCTAGGTTATTAATCATCTTGAGTATGGAAAAAGGATCTACAAACCTTGGTGCTAAATTCCTTTTTGTACCGAATCGAACTACATTCTTTAGTAGAAAAATCTTTATAAATACCAGTTATGTTTCTCATCAACATGGCTCTTATGCCTATCCTAAGAAGCTTTCATTCATTATCAAATGATATCTTTCTTCTCTATTGTCACCCTAGCCATATCTCGCCCCAATGTCAATTTCTTGTCCACTTCTCACCAATATAAAGGAAGCATTACACGGTCATCCTATAATGCCTCGAATGGTGCCATACCGATGTTAAACTGATAGCTATTATTATGTGCGAACTTCACTAAATTAATTTGATCGTCTGTAACAACCTTAATTTTTATATAATTATTTAGGACACTTAACTAGATAAATTAAATGAAGTAATGTAAATGGTTAAGGGAATTGATATTTTAATATTAGAAGGTAGTCGTGCCTAATAAACAAATGAACAAAAGGGAATCAAAATAAAATAAGTAAGGGTAATAAATAAGGGCCAAATAGGAATAGGTTATATTCATATACCCTAAACCCTTATGCGCTTTAACTTTACACATTCACAAATAAAAACTAAATGAACTAAGGTTGATCACCATTAGGAGAAAGGAAGAGGAAGATAAGCAAGAATCAAAAGGAAGAAGCTTAATCAAATTCATTCAAGAGAAAATCTCAAACTCGCTAATCACAAACTAAGGTGAATAATAGGTTACATATCATATGTTCTTATTTTTAGTTCTAGATTGAGATCCAAATTTATTTTGCGAATGATTTGCCATGTTTTGATTGTTTAAATGAATATATATATATATATATATATATATGCTTGTTGATGATTTACGTTATTTCATACAGATTTTATGATAAGAATTAATTTGTAAAACCTATTAAATGACATTCAAATGACTTTCATTTTTGAGATAAGGTTATAAATATTATTTTAGAGACGGGTTTCAAGTTTCATAATTTTTTCAATTATTGTGTATTTATTATGAATTCTCTAGTGAATAAAATGGTTATATTAGTTTTAACATTAATTACGGCTATTAGATATTAGCTTTGGGTCATAAATTTAAATATGTTAGAAAACATATTAGAAGTAATTTATGCGAATTTTTAGAGAATTTTCCGAATTGTTTATTGAGTATATAAAATTATTTATGTTATGGCCTTAATTGTTTTATATGTTTAAAATTGAAGAAGGGGCAATTCGCTAAATGTTTAAATAAATAATTATTGAATTTGGCAGCACTTTTAGAAAAGCTTTTGGAAATAAATTAGCAACCAAAGATATTTTGACAAATATGGGAATTCATTTGAAAAGCAATTTTTTAAACAGAAATAAAACGGTTTTGTTATAAATTGCTACTTCACCACTTCCCAAGGTGCTATCGACCTCATACTTTCGCCTGCGGCCAAGTCGAAACCAATATATACGGTATCAAAGCTTTGGTACATAGTGGATTAGAGATAAGCGACAGGTATCGAGTCGAAACGTGCCTTTGAAGGGAGTAGGAGTAGCCTTTGAACTATTTCTGCTTATAAAGGATGCTTTCGAAGGGATCGAACTAGCTTTAGACTTCGCCGCTTTCGTATATATAATAAGTGCTTCTGAAAGGGTTTGAACATAGCTTTCAACAGTTGTTGTTGCCTTTTGTTTTAAATAAGCTTTCGACAGGGTCGAAACACTCGTTGCCCCATTCTACCTTTTGACCTAGCTAAAGCCGCTTTGCCTTTAAATATTGGTTTCGAAAGGGTGCTTTCGCTTTTAAACAAGAAGTCACTTCTCCACCCTCTCGAAAGGGTTGGTGTCGAAACCATCCACTTTCTTTTACTTAGGAATTTTGCTTTCAAAAGAGTTACTTTCGACTTGGTTCTTTTAATACCCTTTTTGTTCTACTAAGAGATAAACCCAAAGGTTTTGAAAGGAAATTTTTTATGGTTTTGAAACGATGTTCCATAAACTTTTACTTAAACCCACTGCTTTCAAATGTTTATTTATATTAGAGGACTTTAATTCTTTGAAAGTTTAAAAGAAGGCTTCGAAGGGGAGATACCACAATCATTTCCAAATGTTACTTAAGTATTTAAATGTCGAAAGGCAAGTTTGAAGTGTTTTTCAAAGAAGATGTATAAGGTTTATAAAGCTTTCGAAGTGGATACTTTCAATAATTTTGATTGGTTATTTTAAAGGTTTCAAAAGGTTTGTTTTGGCCTTTCGATCTAGTGTTTCGAGGTATGGCAGTTAAATTATTTTGAAAGGTGTACTTTCAAAGGAATTGAAAGGTGTTGTTTAAAATTTTAAACGAAGGTTTCGAATGGTTTTCCATGATTTATGGCCTAAGAGCATTTAAAGTTAAAAAGAGTTTTAAAATATTTTGGAGGGATAGGCAATCCTATTTTATATCATCAACATTGTTTTGAATAAAATGTATTTAACATGGCAAAAAGATTTAAGTAAAGCTAAGAGTTTATTTTCGTAGTTGAGTATGATTTAAAGGATCAAATCATTTTACAAGAAATGTTTTGGAGGGAAATTTTGATGGGGTAGTTAACCCAAAGTCATATATTTGAATGCTAGATGGGACTGGTATAGGGTTGCACCCTATACATTAGCTGTAGCCCCTACCTAATTTTGTCCAAAATTCCAGTGCGTAGGGCTTAATCACAGGTATGACTTAAATGATGTTCCACACATAAAGGAATATACAGAGAAGAAGAATAGATTATTGGTGAGTCCACAAAATCATTAGGATCAGTTGACCATAGGAGAAGTAAGTTAAGGACATGCCGTCTAGAAGTGTGTAACACATGTAAGATTTTTTATTTTCTCTGGTAGACCAAAGTCAACCAATGGTTAGTAGTTAGAAAAACAAAACTATATAGTTCGAACCAATAGTCCATTTATTGCCCAATTTAAAAGAATATACGATATTGCTATTATTCTTTTAATCAGTTTGATTACATGATTTTGATTCGCAAAAAGATATGTTTTAAACGGATATTAGTAAGGGAGACCCATTCCTCTATGTGGTTTCGTCTCACTTAATATCAAATAACCAAAACGTATAGTATTATACCACCAGGCTTTATGTCTGAATCGAAGTTTATGTTTTCCCCTTAAACTCTCGGGTGCTCGAAAAATGATTTAAGTAGATTGAGAGTTGGGGCTTTACAAGTTTAGTAGGTTAGACAAATAAAGTTTCTTGAAGAAATGCAAGAGCTAATGATAGCCATATACATAAGCTATTTAGTTTTATTTCCGCTGTGTTTTATTAAGGCACTTTGTCTATTTATTATTCTGATCATCCAAGGGGGCATCTTCATATGTTTCTCTTAGCATAATTTGTAATAATTATGTTTGATCAAAACCCGAGAAATGAATATGGGATTATGTAATTTGAATATGAAATATTGTTTTAAAATGTAATCTGAAAAGTTGTTTTAATCTGTGATGATTTTATTTCATATTCAAGTGCTTCTGATATTATGGATATAATTAACATTACTGTATTTGTCACCGAAAGTTAATACTATGGATGACCGCAGCATCTGTAGTGCTTAGCTTTGTGCCTTGAGATAAGGGATGTTACATCATCCCACAAGTCTCCATAGTCAAGAATGCAAGCTTCCAAGAGATCGTTCAAGTATGATTCATTCCTTCGGTATGACCATTAGTTTGCAGGTGATTAGCCGACTGAGATGTGACTCTATCTTTAACACTTTTTCTAAGCTTTTCCAAACCCACTAGTCAATAAATGAACTCTGTCACTCATAATGTGTATTAGTGCACCATAGAATCGCACAACCACTTCACCAATCTGGTGCCATACTACTAGACTTAATAGGTATAGATCAAGAAAACATTTTTTACTTATCGACGTTGGAACAAAAGTTATCGTACCATATTCTAGGCCCCAGTAGTCCATTGTTGAAATCTAACAATGTATGTCCTCAATTTCATTTGGGAATGTCAAGTTTTAACGAACCTTATTTATGTATCAGAGTATACTAAAACATTTTTATTTAATTCGTATGAGGTCGTATGACTCTGATATTTTAGGAACTGAGTCTTAGGGACAGTTTCCATATCTTTGATTTTTATCAAATTCTGTGTGACCACTTTAATCCTAAAAATCTTATATGGCTTTAACTTTTGATAGGATTCATGTTTGGGTCTGAATCACTTCGTTGCTATAAAATGATGGTTTAACATTCCATAGAGTGATCATAACAGTAAATCAGATTTACTTTTAAAGTAACAATTGTTTGAAGTTTTGACTAAAGCGGGCCAATATATATGGGCAATTAGGTGAAACCATACTTTGGCCTAATAACCCATTATGGAGTTGGGGCCTAAGAAGGACTCATGGGACTATTCCATGTCATTTTTATATTCGACAATAAGCTAAAAGCCCTCTTAACCCTAATCTATTGAAAAAATAATCCTTTTTTCTTACTAATCGTAGCCAAAACCAGCATTAGAGGTTTTAGTAGTGAAGGGAATAGTAAATCTACGTCCTAGCTATCTTGGAATCCATTTTCATGTTATCCCATCTGAGATTTGGATAAAAAAAGTGGTAATTGGTAATTAGATGAGTGATATTGATCTCTCTTATTCTATGTTTGTTTGTGTAGTTAAATTTGGTGTTTTTGAAATAATAAACATGATAAAACGATTTTAAATATTAATTACACCATCGTATATATGTATGGATGAATTAAAAATATTAAAAGTGAATTTTGGTGATTAGATAATCTCTTTTAGACCATATTGCCATTCATATGTAAATGCTAAATCTAGGCTAATTTTTATGTATCAAACATGTTTGATTCTCTTGATCATGATGTATGAATGCTTATGAATGTCATTTAAGTTCGGATATATTGTTTTAATATGGTTTGTTAGTATTTTAGATAAGTAGGAAATAAATGTCATCAAATCGAGCAAAAACAAGGAAAATTTGTTTGGAATTAGACATGATTGAGAGGGTGAACTTCAGATCGATACCAACATAAAGTGTGATCGGGATTTCAGATCTAGGAAGCTCTGTTTCTAATTGATCTTCAGACTTAAGGAAATTTGGCTTCAAGTAAGGCAGGGGAGACTGAGGTGACTTTGTGGGTTGGAATTGATGTGTAGGGGAATGTCTTAAGTCCATGGAGCTCAGCCTAAGGATGTGCTTTAGGAAAATGTGGCAGTTGTTTTGGGCTAGACTTTGGGAAGGCAATGGAATAAAGTTGAAGGCCAAAAGCAATAATTTTGGCTATGTGATTAGGTCGGTTCAGAGCTGACTTGGGAAAGAGATGGACTTGGATCTCAGCAGGGGGATTTTGGCTTGGAAAGAGGAGTGCATGTGGAAGTCAAAGAAGCAAGAGAGGGGTCTAAACTTTAGATTGGTACCGACTCCTTTCAAGTTGGTATCAATCAAAAAAAATTGCACAAGTTGTATAGAACTCTTAGGAGTTGGAGAATATAGTCTTTATGTCATGTTGGAGTTGTTCGTTCATTTTCTCATTATTCAACGGATATGTGATAACAAAATGAAGACCAATGGTTAAAAAATAAAGAAATATCATAGTGCTTCAATGTGCTAGCCTCGAGACCTAGAGATATTGAATCTACGACTAATATGGGGAGTTGTAGAGGTGCTTTGATGATGATGAATCTATAACAGAAGTCATGAAGGTAGCCCATAAGGACAAGTACTAGGATGTAAACTTGTGAAGTACGCCTCGTGTATGCTTTGCTATGGGAAGATAAGATGGGATAGGTTCTAGGACATGAAACTGTAAAGTGGAGCTAGGACATGATTTACTATGATAATGGGACTAAGTAGGACAAGGAAGGGTTCTACAATGACGATGGAACGAATCAAACTAGGATGGCTTCAAAGATGTGCAGAAAGGGATCATTGATGCTCGGAGTGTTCCAATGTGCTCGTAAAGCAAGGGAAAGCGAGGATGCTCATTGGGTATTTATATGTATACCTATGAATCAAGGACGTGATCCATATACGTTGGACTAATAGGACATGTAGTTTAGTTTTCTTGGCTTACTGGACCGCATGGAATTCGAGCACCAAGGAATTGAGACTTTACCACTAGTCCCTGGCCTAGCATGATCATATGATTTATCATATATCTAAAGAACCTAACTGATAGAGAGGATTACTTTAGCGATGTTGTAACGGCCCAACTTCCACACTCCAGGAAGTCGCATCGCTAAGAAGAAAGAAAGGGATAGAAAAGAGAAAAGAAAGGAAAGAAAGAACAGACAACATCAGAATCTCACAGCGGAATCGAATAAATTATAATATAACACATAATTCTTTACATAGTATCATATACATCAGAGTAATACAGCTAATACAACACAAAACTAGACAGTTATAAACATATGTCTAGCATTTACAATCCAAGTATATCAGAGAAACAGATACAACTCAAACACAGCGGAACCACTAAATATATCTACACGCTGAAGCCTCCTGCTCCATTTTCTCCTCTAAAACTCGTCAAAGCAATCCTGAAACACTTGACTACTCATACATAATATGAGTACGCAAGAGTTTAATAAAACAGAAAATAAACACTCAGGTCAGACAGGGGTCTGGTGTGAGTAAACGGGGTTAAAAGTTGCTTAACTTTAGAAAAACCTTTGAAAACAAAAGGTATCACGTAAGACTTCCCACACATAAACATGGAAAAGTTTTTACCTTACGCTAACCAAAACCTTTGATAGGAAATCCAGTGATATTATAATAGTGTCTAGGGTTTTCAAGTAAATAAGAAATAGCCGAAATTGTTACATCTATTAAATTCCAGCTACTAGCCACAAAAGTGGGTAATACAAACAAAACCGTAGGGTCTCGTAGGGTAAATGGGTTTCCATCAATGGCAGGGCTACTGGGGTACCGCCTGTCACAGTACGTGGCCTAGATCACCATACTGAGGATTACTCCCTTCATCCCCTGCAACACAAAGCCGGACCCGTTCCTTACTGAACAGTTCCGAACAAGACTACCCCGCAGATTGGTCGTCACCAACTGCCACACAACCGAAATATAAAGGGACCTCTAGACAGGGATAAATCTTGCTCTCAAGTAAGGGCTACCCACGAAGCTTTGATGCACCTTCCCTGTTTAAGCCATTCCCGGTTGATGAGGCTTGACGCTACGATTACCTTTATAGGACATAACAAACTTAGAATGCTCATCGTCCGCCTGACGATGTGCTGAAAGCATTCAATCCATACAAGTTTGTTCCGGGTTCGAACGAAACCGAAGGCATTATCTCGTTACACTCGTATTGGAATCACCCTCAGAGTTAACGACGATAACCCTTGCACTCTATATCACCATCTCGAATCTATAAGCACTATTCCATCAACTCATTATGGAATCAGCCACAGAGTTATACTGACGTATAGCCCTTACACCTCGAGTCTTCACTTGCTCCACTTGGATTAACGACCTAACGTTTAATTGGAATCGATGTGGTTTTCGAAATTCCAAATATGGAAACCCGATCCCGGTTTCATCGAAACCAAACGCCATTTTAATGTCCAAGTTGTACTTAAGGGTTTTAAACAATTTGCTTATTCATTGTTATTTATTTTACAGAGATAGATAAACTACATCTAACAATAGATAAGCACATTTATATCATAACAGATAATCTGTATCATCCATAAACAGATAATCATTCAACCAAATAATCCATCACAAAATATCATACTTAAACCAATCATCCATATCATACAGATACAACTAGTCTCATTACTGAGATCACAACCATTCAATCAATAACATCCATAAGCAAAGATTCATTAACCATCAATTATAATCAATTTAAAATGAATTAAATCAATTACAACTATCTCTAATTAATTTAAATTAAGTTAAATTAATTAACACATTTAAATCTTGCTTAACATCTATTAATTAATTAAGCAAGTTAATTAATTCACTTCCTAAGTATTTAACTTGATTAAACATCTTTGATTAATCATTCATTAATTACAATAAGTAATTAGTCCTTAATAAATTTTATAAATTAATTAACCATAATCATAAGTAATTAACATTTAATTACTCATATTATTAATTAATTATAATTAATTATATTTATCCTTAATTAATTGCAATTAATTAATCACTTAATTAGTTAATATTTAATTAAACAATCATTAATTACATCATTAATTAAAATAATTAATGATCTCTAATATTTAATAAATTATTTAATTAAAATTAATTTCATTTAATAATTAATCTAATTATTAATCACCTTGATTAATATCCAATTATGTAATTAACTATCTTTAATTACTTTATTATCAAATTAATTATTCAATAATTAATCATTAATTAATTCCTTAACTAATTACTAAAGTCATCATCCAAATTACTAATTACATTCCAGAAATTATCATTATTACTTCTCTGAGTAATCGTGCTCCACTAATTACATTAAGTAATTTACACTCAAAATCATCAAATGATTTATTAAAATTAATTAAACTGAATAAATTAATTTAACAATCACAATATTAAAATTTATTGACATTAATTAATTACTTAATTATCCTTAGATAATTATCACCAATTATTAATTAATATCATTTCATTCATTATATACTTAAGAAAATTTGAATTAGATTAATTATCAAAATTAATCTAAATCATTATTCAAAATCAAATAATTAAGTAAACCCTTAATCATCTTAAGATTTTCAAAATAATCAAATTACTATCAAATGACTCATTTAAATTCAAAATGTATTAAAACAATACATTTCTAAAATTTAAATTCAAATTCCCATTTTATTTAAAGATTCAAATGTATAATTATTTAAACATTAATTCCAAAAATAATTATAAACCATAAAAATAAAAATGAATGTTTAAACAACATTCATCACTTAAATATAAAGAATGATTTAACACTAAATTACTGGATAAATTAAGCATTGAAAATAAATTGATTATTTTCAACTTTTAAATTAAAATCAACACTTCGTATTTTACTTCAAATACTTTCAAATACTAAAGGAACTCAATTCTTTCAAGTTTTAAACTTATTTGAAATCAAATTTTTATTTCCAAATTCACTTTTAAACATTCAAATGTGTTTATTCATTTTAAATTTAAAAATTGTTTTGAAATTAAAACTGAGTTTCAAAGAAACTTGAAAACAGTTTCAATTAAATTTCAAAACACATTTAAATCTTCCTTAAACCATTTAAATTTGTTTCAAATTTTAAAAACTAACAAAACTGTTTTAGCTTAATGTCTGAATTTGATAGCAACCTAAAACTTATTTTTAAACTTGATTAAACTAAATTAAATCTTGTTGAAATTTAAGATTTCCATTTGTTAAAAACTTTGAATTTCAAACTACACTTGAATTCAGTTTCAACTCAAACTTGAATCAAATTGTAAAATTGAAAATATGAATTTTATTTAAACAACAAACTGCAAAATTACATGTTCTATGACCTGCACTGTTTTTAATATAGATTTAAAATCTAATTTAAAACTTGTTTAAATTTAAAATATTTCATCTTTAAAAACTTTGAATTTCAAACTTAATTTGAATTCAGATCCACCTTGTACTTAAATCAAGTTGCAACTTAAAAATGTGAATTTCATTCAAGAATCTAAAACTTCAAACTCACTCTGGATTTGAACCTGCAAACTATTTTGAACTCTTGATTTAAAATAGAATTTTAAATCTTGTTTGAATTTAAGATTTTACTTTTAAAAACTTTTAATTCAAAGCTACATTTGAATTCAGTTTAAATCTTACACTTGATTCAATTTACAATCTTTAAAATAGAAGCTTCATTCAAAATTCTTAAAAACTGTGAAGCAACTTTCAGGTTTAAAACCTGAAACAGTTTTAATTTTTGATTTAAAACCAAACTTTAAGCTTGTCAAAGACATTTCATCTTTTTAAAACTTGAATTTCAAACTCTATTTGAATTCAGCTTCTACTTATACATGAATCAAAACTCCTGCACTTGAGTTTGATTTCCATTCAACATTAAAAAAAAACTGTGAAAGCTCTCTGTATAAACCTGTAACCAAAAACCGGAGACACTCAACCAACTACTTCGAGTTTCCATCCCTGTTTCTTCGAGTCAAAAATAAAAATACCCAAGCAATGACCCAAGTTAAAACCCTGCACACTACTGATATGTTCCTGAGTTCAACTTTGCAACCAAAAGAAAACCTGGAAACTAATTCACCTACCTCACTCTCTCTAATCATCAAATACCAAATTTACTCCACTAACATGAAGCATTAAAACACCCTAAACCCACTAGCTTAACAGATTGATTCAATTTTTTTCCTATTTCTGTTTAAAACAGAAATGTCCTTCCCTAACAGTTTATTTAAAACTGTAATATAATTTTTTTTTTAAATTCCTAAATTCCAACATGTATTCTAATTTATTCACTTGCTCTAATAACTTATGATGTTTGATATTTGTTTTATAATTCATGTTTTAAACATGCATCCTGTTACAATCTTTTTAATGTTTTCTTTAAAAGTTTGATATTTTGTTCCATTTCAAATGTTCACTGCAGAGTTGTTTCCAGAAAGAAACAGACCTCCATTACTAATCTAATCATCATTTTATGAAACCTATATTAAAATTAAACAGCATGCCCTGTTTATACATATTATTTTCTAACAGAATTACTCAAGTGAATAAAGTTTCCTATTAATACATATTAAGACAGAAAACTGTAGTTTAGGATTACTGAAATTCCATACATATATATCATATTGATCACAACAGAATTATACAGCATCCAAATCTTATAAATTCACATGCAACATATATATTCAACTTCTTGCTGAAATAAATAATAGATAACAAGGCAGTTCTAATCACCCAGATTTCTAATTAAGGTGAACTAATATTTCATTCAGGAAATTTATAAAATTTTAATCTTAAAAGAAATTGTTTTTAAAAAAAAAGTTCGCTCACCTTAAATTGAAGATGCGGAAAATAATTTAGCTGCAGATTTCATTGTCCAGAAATTGTTTTCAAATGCATGATGAACCTGGATGCCATTAGCAAGTTGATGTTGCTTTACTTGATGATGTAGATTGCATGCAGAGCTCTCATAACTTCCTTGCTTAAATTTGCTGTTGAAATTGAGCTTCAGTTGATGTTGAAGCTTGCAGAGTTTAAATGCAGATTTGAAGAAATTTGAAGTTGAGACTTAGCTTCAGAAATGCAGATTTTGATTGTAGAAATTGAGGTTTTGAAGAGGAAGATTGCAGGTTTGAAGATAAATTTATATTTTTTTGTAGATTTTGAACATGAATTGGTTTTGCAAATTTTAGATGGAATTTGATTTTCAGTTTTCTTTCTAAAATCTGATTTAAGTCTCAATTGAAGAAAATGTTTTTAACAAGATGTAATGTTATGTTTTCTTATTAATAATAATAAAATTCAAAAATAAATTAGCATGCCACTTGTTATGTTATAGTGTAGATTAATTACAAGTGTCTCTTTATGTTTTAAGAGTTTAACACATATGCATCCTAATATTTAAAAGCCATTTCTAAATTTATAATGTATTTGAATTATCTTAAAACTATTTCTAATTTGTTTTAGCAAGTTACAAATGATTTATTTATATTATCTTTTAAATAATAACATATAAATTTCTTTATAAACAAAAATAAATGCTCATTTATATTTCTATAAAAATATAAGAAAGATTTTTAAAACAAACAATTGAAAAGTTTACAATACTAATTAATTTAAATCCATTTACAATTTATTCATTTATATATAAATTAGAAAATACCCTTTATTAAAAAATAAAATTAAAATTAAAAGCCAAATCTTCTATTTACAATGTATAAACATTTATACATCATAAATAAAATATTTTTAAATTAGTTAAGAAAGATTATTTATTATTGAAATATTTTTAACTTTTGAAAACAATATCATTTAACAAACTAAATAATTATTAATTTTCAAAAGAGAATTCTAGTTTGAATTAAATTATTAAATCAATATTTCACATTTTAAAATAATTATCAATGAAATTATTAAATAATTACTGCCTAAATTTCCGGGACATCACATTCCTCCCCCCTTAAAAGAATTTCGTCCCCGAAATTTTAAAAGCAAAGGTAACTTAATGATCCCATACAGATTTTAAATTTTAGAAGAGCAAACATATACTATCAACAAAATACTAGTTACCATAGCAACCAATTCAAACAAACAATTCTATTTATCCAGACAAAATTCTGGATAGGATTCCCTAGAGTTTCCCAAGTACAAACACCGGGACACTCGCCCTACAGAATCTAAACTAGCTACACCACTCAGATCTAGAGCTCCTATATATCTAGATCTACAAATCTAAACAGAATACAGGACAACAGACAAGTCCTGATCAACTCCCAAACCTCTCAGAACTACTGAGTCCAAAACCAGAGATAAACCATACACGTACTCCCTTAGAGATACGTGAAAACGGAACAAATTCCAGCTATCCGAACTGGAAATTCAATCCCGTAGACCAAACACTCAACTCTCAAAAGGAAACAGAAAGATCCAATACTCATATCCACAAATCTCTCCTGACGATCCTGGACTGCTTCCAACCTTCTAGATCAAACACAATCCACCACACAAACTCTACCACAAAAATATCAGAAGTCTTCAGACAAACTACTCTATCTGGAAACAAACAGATACAAACAACAAAGTCTCTAGATCCAAAATGAATTTCCTGTAGAAATCCTCTGATTCAAGACAAAACACAAATTCCCAAAGAATCGGATGCTGGTATTCTGGAATAGCTGCCACTGTGACGTCCCACCTCTATACCCTCGCTAGCCAAGAACATTACGGTGAATGTTGTCGACTAGCACGGAGAATAAGGCTGTTGAGGAGCGACCATCCGTGTAATTGCTTTGTGCGAGCATCGATATGTCAGATAGTATAACATGCAATACTTTATCAAGTGGAAATCCGACATACCGACACAAACTCAAAGCTACTACACAGTGGCTATAATATCTTCGGAAACAAATACAGAAATAAACATAACATAAATCAGTCACAGATAATTCATATCACAAAGGTGGAAGAAGATATGAATATATAATTAACACATGAAAGTGTATATCAGAGTAGTGGTCAAAAGGATCCACAAATATACAAAAGAATAGCAACACGTGCTATACAAAAGAATACAACAATGAGTCTATATCTCAGGTGTATATAACAAAATAAACTACTAATCTAAGTAGTTTGCCAAAAGTCAGAGTAATGAATCCCTGGGACCCGTGGGTATAGAGGTGGGGCGTCACAGCTACCATGCTTCCACTGCGCAACTCTGATTTGAGAATGTTGTTGATGAACACAAGTACAACCTTGATCAACTTATCTCGGAATATTGTTCATCAAATTCCATAAAATCTCGGTGAATTATCCGATTTGGTCACGACCCCACAACAAAAATTACTCAGAGAATCTTTGAACCATCGCAAGTCACTTTTGCGATTCCACTCAGTTTAGATTCCAAGAAATCGTTCTCACTTCAACAAACAGAACAACTAAAGCCTTCAAAAGAAGAAACTAGTGGTCCACCTCTTAACCACTAACATCACACGCAGCTGAGCTTTAAGAAGAAATGGATAAGCTCTCCATCTGCCCGGACTACTGATTTAAGAATCACAGATACTTCCGAACCATTGAAGAAACAGGCCCCTTACTGCTGCCAAAACTTCCTTAACCAAAAGCTCATCGGACCTCAAGCTACACCAGCCTCTTCCAAAATAGAGCCTTCTGGATAGACAGATGTCTCTCAGGAAACTCGCTCCCAAACCAAACTCAAAACACTCTGCCAAACTGAGTCTCAAACTCTTGTAGGATCGATTTCACCCTAGAGGGGGGGTGAATAGGGTGATAGTGTAAATTATAAAAATTAATTACAGAAGCTAATTAATATTTAACACGGATCACAGAATAGCAGCACGGATATCGCAGAATATAAATAACAGAATAAAACAGAACAACACAGAATTTACCCAGCTTCGGCAAAACCCTGCCTACGTGCTGCCCTCAAGGTTTCTACTAGAAATTAGATAGTCCCTCGCTTACACACGTAAACTCGCTATACCCGCTATTGACTAATCTAACTCTACGCTCAAAACCTTGACCACAACTCAACTACCGAGTTGCAAATTCCCAAACTACACACCGTAGTTTGCACCCTAGTCACACGACTAGAAAATTAAAACGGTTTAAAAAGAAAATACAATTAAAAACGATTATAAACAAAAATAACCCTAATTAAAAAACCCTTATATAAAAAAAAGAATTCTCCCTTTTAAAAACAATAGGCCGGCCTCTTTTATTATTTTGACCCGTCTCCTTTTGCTTTACTCCGTTCGTTTGCGTGTATAATGGTGGCCGTTCCTCTTGCAAATTTAGGGCTTCATTCCTTTTCCAGATTTAGGGCTTTTGAAGTGCCGATAGTATGGAGATTGATTCTATGATCTCTTGCGTGTATCCTTGATTGATTGATGCTCACTTCGGCTACTTCTTTGATCGAATTCCTTCTTCGATTCGGTATGTAATTATTTGCTTGTGCTTTTCTGATTTTATGCTTTCTGGAATTCGATAATCTTGCCGATGATGTGAATTTGATTTATATAGGGTTTGTAAATCCTATTCTTGCGTTCGTATAAAATAATTTGAATTTGTCACATTCTTTTGATTGGCCGTTTGATTATGCTTGAGCGATTGATAATCGAACTGACTTTGTCATCTTCGTATCTTTTGCATTCCTTGGTTGACACAGTTTTGAATTTACTTTCGTGATAACCACGGCTTTGTTGATTTCTGGAATTTATACTTTGTTGACTTGTTCAACATTGACATGGCGATTTTACTATGACTTCGGCCTTGACACTGATTTCGACTTCACTGAGAACTATTGATGCAGTTCAGAACAGAGAAGGAACGCAACCAAAAATTCTACCAGAGATGAGTCGTACACGACTCATGGAGAAATTAAGTCGTTCACGACTTAGGAGGGTAGGATTAAGTCGTTTCCGACTTAATGGATCACGGGATAACAAGTCTCGAGTTAACAACACTTTAAACCGTATAAAGGAAACAGATTTGAGTCGTATACGAGTTAATGACGAGGGCTTGAGTCGTTTGCGACTTAACCAAGCTCAGGAGAAGATGTTCCGACCTAATGATACTTTCATAAGTCGTCTACGACTTACCATGAAGCAAGGGAAAGCTCCATCTATTGAAGGCCTTGAGTCGGAGGAAGTTAAGGCGGCAAGGAGTTGAGTCGGCTGAGTCGCATTGTATGTTGAGTCGTATTCTGTTAAGTCGTATGTCGTGGGTTTCTTAAGTCGGTATGTAGTTGAGTCGTGGGTCGCTTGGCAAGTTGAGTCGTTATTTGTTTTCTTGAGTCGGAGGTGTGGTCATGAGGCGGGGCTTGTTGAGTCGTTTACTTTTGAGTCGGTCATGTGTGTTACTATGTTGAGTCGTGTGATTTAAGTCGCTACTGACTTAAGGGGAGTTGTATGAAGGTCGCTTGTGTTAAGTCGGATATGTGTGAGTCGTGTCAACTGTGTTGTGTAGTTAAGTCGGTAACGACTTATGATGAGTCGGTCGTGTTTGAGTCGCTTGCGTTGAGTCGGTGCCGACCTATGGGTTGTAACTCCTATAAATACGGGTGTGTTGTACATTTTGAAGGTGGTTGATTTTTGAATAAAATTCTCTTTGTTAGCTTTGTGCTTTCATACCAATTGGTAGTTGAGTGTGATCTCCTATCTCCTCTTTCAGTTAATCGAGTGCGCTCGATTCAACGATCGTAGAAGCCGATTCACGGAATCTAGTGCGCTAGATCAACGTGCGAAGAATCGTAGATCTTAGAACACGGTATAGTGCGCTATCAACGTGTTTGAGATAGCTAGAGTTCGGTATCTTTGGATCAACGAACTTGGGCATTTTGGTATCTTCAACTCACCGATTGCTACATTTCATTGATTGAAGTTTTGTTCGATTAATCCGCTGCGTCAGTTTTTTGGTATCAGAGCCATACTTAGCCAATCATAGCTAAGTTGATTCTTGGAGCCAAGTTTTTGAAGTTTTTGAAGTTTGAAGTTGTTCATTGTGTTCATATTGAAGTTGCAAAAAGTTTGAATTGTTTGATCCATTACATTTTGGATCAAAGTGAGCAAAGGAGTTTGAAATTGAAGAAGGCCGTGTATGCTAGCGGGGAGTAGCCGAGCCTTGTGGAGTGTTTGAATTTGGAGCCGACTTAACCCAAGTCGCGACTTGTTGCCGAGTCAAGGGTTAAGCCGAGTCAAGCTAAGCCGTACATTGTTGAGCCGAGACTTGTTATTTTGTTGAAAGCTTTGGAGTTTTGTGTTTGAATTGTAGAAGTTTGTGAAGTTTTCAATCATGCCACCAAGGAGAGCTAATCGTCATCAAAACGTTGAAGCTTTGTATCGTAGAGAAGAAGCCGAGCTTATGGAACAACGTATTAATGAAAAGTTTGATGAAGGCATTGGTAAATTGGAGAGATTGATGAATGATTTGAATCAAAGGAGGAGATCACCAAACTCGAACCATGGAGGAAACCGAGTTTCGCCATCGGTTACGGAAGCGAGGAGGGTATCACCACATTCTTGTAGAGATAGAAGAGAAACGTCAATTTCATCACGAAGAGATCATCATGACTATGCACATGAAGAGAGAAGAAGTCAACGTGAATTTGACCATGAAGCATATAGGGATGAAGAGAGACATAGTCAAAGAAGCATGCATGAACGAAGGGATGATAATGGTCGAGATCGATGTAGGCGTACTTTTGATTTTGTTGAAGAAGGTGATAGAGCTAGTATTCATTATCGAGATCGAGATCAAGTTCGAAATTCTTATCGGGATGTTGAAGATGATCGACGATGGGAATCGGGTATGAAAATGGAGATTCCGGAGTTTAAAGGCGGGATGGTTGTTGAAGAATTCTTAGATTGGTTGTCTAATGTGAAGGAAATCTTTGATTTCAAGGAGGTCCCGGAGAATCGAAGGGTGAAGTTGGTTGCTACTAGGTTGAGGGGGAGAGCTTTGGCGTGGTGGCAACAAACTAAACTTACTAGGGAGAGAATGGGAAAGTCAAAGATAGAATCGTGGGAAAAGATGAAAAAGTTGATGAGATCTACTTTCTTACCTTACAACTACCAATCACTTATGTACCAGAGGTTGCAGAATCTGAGGCAAGGGACAAAGTCTGTTAGTGATTATGCTGATGAATTTTACCAACTCATTGCCAGAAACGATATTATGGAGACAGAAGAACAGCTGACTGCTAGATTCATTGGGGGATTGAGGATGCAGATCCAGGATATGGTTAATATGTTCGATCCTAGATCCGTTGCAGAAGCACATCAGAAAGCGTTAGCTTGGGAGAAACAAGGAAGACGTGGAGGTGGTGTGTTTACTAATTCCAATAATCAAGCAAGGGGTGTTGGTGGAAGTTCTAATGTTTCTAAACCTGTTTCAAAGCCAGTGGTGAAGGAGGCTGAGAAGGCAAAGGCTAGCAGTGTTTTCAAATGTTATAATTGTCAGGAGTTGGGTCACAAGAGCAATGAATGTCCGAAGCCGAAGAAGAGAACCATGGTTGCAGAAGTTGAGGAGGATAATGGTGAGGAGGCAGAATGTTCTAATACACCTTATGTTGAGGAGGAAGAAGAAGTGTCGGGAGATGAAGGTTGTAATCTTATGATGAGGAGGTCATGTCTTACACCAAAGCAAGAGGAGGATTGTAGTTGGTTGAGAAGCAATATTTTTCAGTCGACATGCACTATTCTGGGGAAAGTTTGCAAGTTCGTTATTGATGCTGGAAGTTGTGATAATATTATTTCTACAGAAGCAGTGAGGAAATTGAACTTGAAGACTGAGAAACATCCTAAACCGTACAAGCTAGCATGGTTAAGGAAGGGTGGTGAAGTGAAGGTGTGTCGAAGGGCTTGTGTTAATTTTTCTATTGGGAAGAAATACAAAGATGAAATTTGGTGTGATGTTGTGGATATGGATGTTTGTCATCTGTTGTTGGGCAGACCGTGGCAATTCGATAGAGCAGTTCAACATGATGGTCGTGCCAATAGTTACAGTTTCATGTTCGAGGGTACGAAAATCACTTTGGTTCCTAAGAAGCAACAGCAGAAGGAGAGCAAGCTAGAGGAGATTGAGGAATTAAAAACTCTGTTGACTTTGAAAGAGTTTGTTAAGGAAGTTGAAGAGGAGCCTGAAGTATTTTTGTTGATTGGGAGAGAGAGTAGTGAAGAAGTTGAGATTCCAGATGAAGCAAAGCCAATTTTGAAAGAATTCGAAGATGTCTTTCCAGAGGAGTTGCCTAAGGAGTTACCGCCACTTAGAGACATTCAACATCAGATTGATCTTGTGCCGGGAGCAGTGTTACCACATCGACCACACTACCGAATGAGTCCGAAGGAACATGAGGAGTTACGAAGGCAGGTGGAAGAGTTGTTGGAACAGGGACGTGTTCAGGAAAGCTTGAGTCCTTGTGCCGTGCCAGCATTATTAGTACCAAAGAAGGACGGAACATGGAGGATGTGCACAGATAGTAGAGCTTTGAATAAGATCACTGTCCGATATAGATTTCCTATGCCGAGGTTGGATGATTTGTTGGATCAGTTGAGTGGGGCAACTATATTCTCGAAGATTGATTTGAAGATTGGTTATCATCAAATTCGAATCAGACCTGGAGACGAATGGAAGACAGCTTTCAAGACGAGAGTGGGGTTGTACGAATGGTTGGTTATGCCATTTGGTTTGTCAAATGCACCTAGTACATTCATGCGGGTGATGAATCAAATCTTTAGACCATTCATTGGGAAGTTCGTTGTGGTTTATTTCGATGATATTCTGATTTACAGCAGAAGTATGGAGGAGCATGTTCTACATTTGAGGGAAGTATTGATTATTCTTCGTGAAGAACAATTTTATGCTGCTACGAAGAAATGTGTGTTTATGACGCACAGTGTTTTATTCCTGGGTTATGTTGTTTCAGGGGAAGGTATTCAAGTTGACCAGAGTAAAGTTGAGGCAGTCAGGAATTGGCCTCAGCCAAAGACAATTACGGAAGTGAGGAGTTTTCATGGGCTAGCGTCATTCTACCGAAGATTCATTCCACACTTCAGTAGCGTGATGGCTCCAGTTACTGATTGCATGAAAGGGAAACAATTTGTATGGTCAGAAGAAGCGGGGGTTGCTTTTGAAAAGATCAAGGAATTGTTGACGTCTGCACCAATTCTTGTTTTACCGAATTTTCAGTTATTGTTTGAATTGCATACTGATGCTTCGAAGGTTGGTATTGGAGGAGTTCTGAGTCAGAATGGGAAGCCAGTTGCTTATTTCAGCGAAAAGTTGTCAGGAGCAAAGATGAGATACAGTACATATGACGTTGAATTTTATGCTGTTGTACAAGCTGTTAAGCATTGGAGACACTATCTATTTTAGAAGGAATTTGTCCTTTATACAGATCATGAAGCATTGAAACATTTACAGGGGCAGGATAAGATTTCAGCGAGACATGCATCGTGGATAGCATATTTACAGCAGTTTACTTTTGTTGTCAAACATAAATCAGGGGTGACAAATCGGGTAGCTGATGCTTTGAGTAGGAGGAGTCATTTATTAACGACAATGAAAGTTGAAGTGACGGGTTTTGAGATGTTGCCGGAGATGATTAATGAAGATCCTTACTTTGTGAAATATGTTGAGAAAGTGAAGGGTGAGAGTACCGATGAATTTACGTTGGTTGATGGTTTTCTGTTTAAAGGGAATCGTTTGTGTATTCCAGACTGTAGCTTGAGGTTGAAAATTGTCAAAGAGTTACACGAGGAAGGGCATGTGGGCCGTGATCGTACTTTGCAATTGATTTCACAGTCTTACTTTTGGCCGTCGATGAGAAAAGAAGTGGAAAGATTTGTGGAGCGATGTCATATTTGCCAAGTTTCAAAGGGAACAGCGACGAATGCAGGGTTGTATATGCCATTACCTGTACCGTCTAAGCCATGGGTTGATATTAGCATGGATTTCGTTTTGGGTTTGCCTAGAACTCAAAGGGGAAATGATTCGATATTTGTTGTGGTGGACAGGTTTTCGAAGATGGCACATTTTATTGCCTGCTAGAAGACAGCGGATGCAGTTCGAGTGGCACAATTATTCTTTAAGGAGGTATATCGATTGCATGGTTTACCAGAATCTATTGTTTCTGATCGAGATACTCGTTTTCTGAGTCACTTATGGTTGAGTTTGTGGAAGATGGTGGGAACGAAGCTGACATTTAGTAGTGCTTATCATCCGCAAACTGATGGACAGACAGAAGTTGTTAACAGATCATTGGGAAATTTGTTGCGTTGTCTTGTACAGGATAATTTGAGAAGTTGGGACATGAAGCTATGCCAGGCAGAATTTGCTCATAATCATGCAGTGAATCGTAGCACGGGATTCAGTCCATTTCAGATCGTATATTCAAATTTGCCCAGGGGACCGTTGGATTTAGCAGTAGTACCACAGTCGAAGGGAACAGTTAAACGGGCTGCTGATTTTGTTGATGAGCTGACTGAATGTCATAAAGTCGTTCAGAAACGATTGGAGAAATCGAATGAGAAATATAAGAAATTTGCAGATTTGAAGAGACGAAATGTTGAATTTAACGAAGGTGATTTGGTTTATGCTGTTTTAACCAAGGATCGTTTTCCAGTGGGCGCATATAATAAGTTGAAAGCCAGAAAAATTGGTCTTGTCGAAGTTGTGAAGCGAATCAATGAGAATGCTTATAAGTTGAAGCTGCCGGAGGATGTATACACTTCTGACGTATTCAATGTTAAGCATCTTGTGCCATATTATGGAGATGGACAATCTGAGAGGGAAGAATTTACAAATTCGAGGACGAATTTTTCTCAACCAGGGGAGGATGATGCAGTTCAGAACAGAGAAGGAACGCAACCAAAAATTCTACCAGAGATGAGTCGTACACGACTCATGGAGAAATTAAGTCGTTCACGACTTAGGAGGGTAGGATTAAGTCGTTTCCGACTTAATGGATCACGGGATAACAAGTCTCGAGTTAACAACACTTTAAACCATATAAAGGAAACAGATTTGAGTCGTATACGAGTTAATGACGAGGGTTTGAGTCGTTTGCGACTTAACCAAGCTCAGGAGAAGATGTTCCGAGCTAATGATACTTTCATAAGTCGTCTACGACTTACCATGAAGCAAGGGAAAGCTCCATCTATTGAAGGCCTTGAGTCGGAGGAAGTTAAGGCGGCAAGGAGTTGAGTCGGCTGAGTCGCATTGTATGTTGAGTCGTATTCTGTTAAGTCGTATGTCATGGGTTTCTTAAGTCGGTATGTAGTTGAGTCGTGGGTCGCTTAGCAAGTTGAGTCGTTATTTGTTTCTTGAGTCGGAGGTGTGGTCATGAGGCGGGGCTTGTTGAGTCGTTTACTTTTGAGTCGGTCATGTGTGTTACTATGTTGAGTCGTGTGATTTAAGTCGCTACTGACTTAAGGGGAGTTGTATGAAGGTCGCTTGTGTTAAGTCGGATATGTGTGAGTCGTGTCAACTGTGTTGTGTAGTTAAGTCGGTAACGACTTATGATGAGTCGGTCGTGTTTGAGTCGCTTGCGTTGAGTCGGTGCCGACCTATGGGTTGTAACTCCTATAAATACGGGTGTGTTGTACATTTTGAAGGTGGTTGATTTTTGAATAAAATTCTCTTTGTTAGCTTTGTGCTTTCATACCAATTGGTAGTTGAGTGTGATCTCCTATCTCCTCTTTCGGTTAATCGAGTGCGCTCGATTCAACGATCGTAGAAGCCGATTCACAGAATCTAGTGCGCTAGATCAACGTGCGAAGAATCGTAGATCTTAGAACACGGTA